>CM067167.1:103153865-103315992 GCA_034093135.1 Erigeron breviscapus | reverse complement strand
AGAGGGATTCAGGCCCACCACTGTTTATGATGAGCCTGTAACTCCCAAGGCCAATACTTTCCCAGTTCTTTGCCCAGAGGTTAAGACTGGAGCTGTCCAGATGACTGCTCCAGTTAAAAAGGTTAAATGCCAGTTCAATGTCTTGAAGTTCTTTTAATTTTGATTTTAAAGCATTTATTTCAGAAGAATCTGTTTCTAGACCAATTACACCATCAGATCTAACAGTTTCTACAAAAATTAAATCAGAATTAAGAGCTTCAGCAATGTCCAGTTTTAGTTCTTGGTCAGTTGCATTATCATAATCACTAACCTTTTTAATAACAATGTCCACCCATCGTCCAGATGTGACATCTTCCTTCACCAGTAGCTCTTGATCGTCCAGAGCCATGTAGCAGCAATCTCTTTCCTCTTCTTCATCAGCAGATGAGTCATCAGAGGGAACCCACTTCTCTTCAGTCGTTGCAATCATGCACTTATTATTGGTTTCCATTTGTTGTGCCATGAGAGCAATTTGTGCCTTAAGCTTTTTATATTTCAATTTATAGCTATCATCAGGCTTATTATTAGAAGAGAATGGACCAGGCTTGGATGCAAACTGGTTGGACCTGCACTCTTTCATGAAATGACCCTTTTTGCCACACTTAAAGCATGTCAAATTGGTCTTGTCAGTGGAAGAACTGGATGCAAATTGTCCAGATGGCCTATTTGCTCTTGCTTTGAAACGGTTGAACGTTTTAGCAATCATTGCAACAAGGTCATCATCTTCAGTTTCATCACAACAGTCTGGAGAGACTTGACTGTTTCTCCAGAATCCATAAGTTCAGACACCATCTTCTTCATAGAAAATACATTCTCAGAAGATATCAGTGCTGTACCTTGTGGTTCAGTATGACTGACCACATTAGGAGAACTGGAGGCATGGTTATAGGCATCTCGTTCTGCAACCACTCTCTGAGCTTGATTTTCTTCAGTGTACCTGAAAGCTCCATAAAGAGTTGAGAGAGTGTGTGTGTGCAGAGTTTTTCCTTGTCTTAAGACTAGGATCATATGAGACCATTTGGTGGGAAGAATGTCACAAAATTTCTCCAGAAGTATATCCTTGTCCTTCTCAACCCCAAGACCTCTCAATTGGTTTATGATACTCATAAATCTGGTGTAAGTCCCAGTGAGAGACTCGTTAGGTTGAGCAAAAAATGACTCATACCTCTTGTTTAAGGAGACCTTTCTGGTGACAATGGTGTCATCTCCTCCTTCATGCTGGTTCAGAAGTTCATCCCACATGGTTTTTGCACTAGGAAAAAGAACTAGTGTGGGAATTAGGGTTTCTGGAACAGCCCCGAGGATCATGTTTTTAAGGAGGGTGTCTAAATTCACCAATCTCCTCTCCTCTTCAGACCAATGTTCCTCCCTCTTTTCCCTTCCCCTTCTAGATCCAGAAGGATCAAGAAGTGGATTGAGAGGTGATGTAGGTACATAAGGACCTTCGTTTAAAATCTTCATCATGTTCCTCTCAATACCAGTGACATGCAAAACCATCATAGCCTTCCACGTACCAAATTCATCACTGTTCCCACTGAATTTAGGAATAGGATTATTCGAGTAGTGCACATGCACGTGTGGAGAAGCAGGAGTAGGAGGAGGTGGAGGATTAGTGTTATTAACATTTTGAGGTTCATTTTGATCATTGATATTTACATTAGGATCGGGACCAAGACTAAAACCTTGTGTATTTTCTTGGTTAGCCATCAAGAAACAGATCTAGGCAATGTTTAGCCTTCTGCTCTGATACCAAATGTGAGTCCCTTTTATAACGAGATGGTTAATCCAAGAATGTGTAAAATACAACAAGTCTAATAATCACTAGATATGGACTAGTATTACTTGTAAATAAATATGCAAGATATATAAACAAAGTAATACAAGACTTAAAGCAATAAACAAAATAAAGTGGACCATTATGTATGTTTCATGGGTATTTCATTTATTGATGTTTAAATGAATTACAAGGTTGTTGCGGAATCAAGATAACACAATTAAGTGAGTATCCTAACAACCTATGAGTTACAATATGATCTATATTTGTCAAATAACTCTTTAGGATCGAGATACTTAAAGTTGTGAAGTATCCCTGTTTAAGATCGAGAGTATTTGGACAAATTCACTTTCATGCAAAGTGTATGCTTAAAAGTATTTTTCTCAAAGAAATGACTTTGTATTTATAGGCAACAAAATTCACCAGTGAATTTTGTGCCGTACAAATATGGTTGGATGCATTTAATGATCCGACAAGATCATTAAATGCTTTGGATAAGAATAAGGATAAAGTCACATCAAGTGCAAGTGTATCCTTATATCCAACCACCTTAACACACGTATACTTTGTTAAAGAACAAGTGGGTTGTTCTTTGGAAAGTGTGTAAAGGCATAAGTCAAACCTTGATATCAGTGTTCAGACTTGTAGAATCATGAACACTGACAATCCTCCAGTGAACAGATCTGGTAAGACTTTCCAGTGGACTCCGCCATTTGTTAAGTCTTCTTTCTTCAGACTTCAGTCAGAATGTCTTCAGTAGAGTTGATCTGGACTGGGGTGAAGTCTTCAGTGAGCTAATCTGGAGAATGCTCCAGATTATCTATACAAGTAAATGCTCACTAGTCTTCAATTATTTCTGAACAAATCTTTATATGGGAACTCCAGATTCCAAGTCTGGAGTAGGTCCAGTAGAGAAACGTTTTCTGGTCAGATCTTCAGTGAGGCTCCAGTAGTCGAGTCTGGAGCGAGACCAGCAAAACAAGTTTTCTTAACAAACCTAAATAAGGTTCCAGTAGTCCAGTCTGGAGCTAGTCCAGTAAGTCTGGACTAAATCTGGACCTAACAATAGTCTTCCAGTGACCAGGTTCAGTCTTGTCTAAAAACTGGTGGTCAACCAGATTTCATAACGTTTGAAACTACTTGGTCAATGTTTGTAACACGTGATGGTACTCGA
Source organism: Erigeron breviscapus (assembly GCA_034093135.1). Classification (NCBI taxonomy): domain Eukaryota; kingdom Viridiplantae; phylum Streptophyta; class Magnoliopsida; order Asterales; family Asteraceae; genus Erigeron; species Erigeron breviscapus. The sequence continues at coordinate 103,313,005 of CM067167.1, read as the reverse complement.
GTGTTTGATCCACTTGCCAACCGTCATATGACGTGTTAAGGTCATTTTTGTAAAAAGGGAACACTTTTTTGGGAACACGAAAAGATAGTGGGCGAGTGGGAAATAAGCCGTCGTAGCATTTAATGCTGACACGGAGAATTAAATTTTGGTTTCAAAATTCAAATTAACTTTTATAAAAATATCTATAAATTTGATTTTTGATAATAAAATAATTCTTGGTATTTCTTGGGATCATAATCTTTCTTATAAATACCCCTTATTTACTCCGATCACATTTACTTTCTTTTCACATTCCTTCATTTACTTCCCAATCATCAAAATCGCTTCCTTTCTCTCTCTGCTCAATAAATCAAGAACCCTAATTCCTAAATTCTCAATTTCACTTTCAAATCATTCTAAAATGGCTCCTAAATCTTCGAGAAGTAGGGATGTAAATCTGCTTACAGTCCCATACAATCCATCTTCAAATGTCAAACGTGCCAATGGTGCCCCTCCACATTCTAATTTGATTAAATTAAATCCTAATAATCCCATGGCAAGTTTGCAAGGGGTTCAACTGCACAACTCTCTAAAGACTGTTCATCTATCTCCTTCACTCTTAAAGATGGATCAGTCGAGTGTACCATGACAGTTGAAACGTTGAGGGATGCTTTACACCTCAACTACTGGAGACAGGGTGAGACTCCAGTTGTGATATCCCAAAATATCAATTTTCGCCAGGTGCTCCTCGATATGGGGAATAAGGAGTGCCTGGAGAATGGGGTATTGAAAACAAAAGGTGCTATGACTATGAAGGGCCTCTCACCATCCTGGAGGTACTTCTTCATTCACCTAGTTGAAATCATGGGTGGGAGTTCTGGTGGATTGGACCAGATCAACTCCACATAAGCAGAGATGGCTTACTGCTTGTGGAATGGACTCAGAGTGGATTTTGCCAATATCTTATTCAGAAGCCTGGTACAAAAACTGAAGGGCTCCAGGGGACCATGTATCCCCTTCTCCAGATATTTATCACTCTGTTTCTTGCAACTCTTGGGTAGTGATGAATATCACAATACTCAGTCTCTATACACTGTCCCAGAGATGCTGAGAAATCTGCACAACCTTGCATCTGAACCTAGGGAGGTCCAGATTCCTCAGAGAATGTTGCTGGCATTCTCTAAAACCGATGCACCAGTCCAAGGTGAGTCGGAAAGACAACTGGGCGGGCCTCAAAACAATGAGGGACCCACCGGTTTGTCTACTGGAATTATAACTGTCGCTGAACCCATTCGACAGTTTAACCCCTCCAGTTCCAGCGTGTCAGTCCCTACAACTGTCACTGGAGACCTCCCAACAGGTCTCCAGGGTGCTCCAAAGGCAAAAAGATCTCGTCGCCTTAGAAAACAGTCAGATCTTGCCACTGACAGTAGAAACCCAACCAGCCCTCCAGTTTCCTCCCAACAGGAAACTAGAGATAGTCAAAGGGATGAACCGCAAGCAACCACCCTCGAAACTTCTGTAGGAGAGGGTGGTGAAGATAATACTGGGATAACCCAACCCAGAGTAGAGTCCGTGTCAGCACAAAACTTGCAGGCCAAATTTCTGACACTCTTGTTGCACGAACTGACGAAGTCTCTGGCCAGTCACAGCTGGAGACTGAGGTTCCAAACTCTACGGCTGATGATGTTATGATTGTGGATAGAGCAATTGTAACTGAGGCAACCCAAGTGACCTCTATCCCTGGTAACGTTGCTACGGTAACTGAACCTTCAACAGATGAAACCTTCCAGGAAACCGGAGAAGGTCATCTGGAGTCTGAACCACCAGTTCAGCCATCTCAATCATTCATGGATCTGGGCATGAATGTTGATGAATTCCAGTTAGAGTCTTCGGACTCTGAAGGAACTGCATCTGATCAAGAGATTGTTGATGCTTCTGTACAAGATCAACTCCCTTCATCTCTTGATCCGCCCCCAGAACAAACAACAGTTTCATCTCCAGATATGCTTACTAGAATTCCACAACCACAACAACGATCACTTTTATCTTCACTCTTTGTGCCTAGAAATAGGCACATGCCACCACCGTCGCCGTTGGATACACCTGAGCATTCTCAGCATGTCCAACAATTTGAATTTCCTTCTCCTTCTTCAATCCCCACTTCTGTTTCTCTTCCTTCATCAACTGAGGAGGTCCTTATTAATATGCCTCCTCCAGTTGCCTTGATTGCACCTGCTGCAGGTCCAGTGGCACGTTCCCCTCCGTCACTGGACAGTCAATTTGCCTCCTTTCAAGCTGATATCAAAAACCTTCTTACAAGGGTAGGGTATTCAAAAGGCGATTGACAAAAACACCAAGTCCCTCTCCAGCTACAACAAAGAATCACTTACAAATCAAAGGGTTGTAGATCTGGGGATCAATAAGTTCTGCAAATGAGGACTTGGTGTTCAAAAAGCTCAACGAGTTGGTTGGAAGCTGCAACACTTTATCAGCTTCACTAAAAGAAGCTTTCAACCTTACTCAGACGAATGTCACTACTCTATCTCCATTACTGGGCAACACTGTTAGATCATCTGAAGTGGATCTGAAGGAGATAGAAAGGCAGGTTAAGGAATTGTTTAATAAACCTGGCCTTAATGTGGTTGAACTTGGGCAGCAGGTGGCCACTTCAGTTGGCCAGAAGATTGATGACACACTGGCCACCAGAGAAGATGAACTGGTGAAAAAGATAATGGCTGAAATAGCCAAGATACCCCCTCCTCAGGTTAATCTGGAGCCTTTATCACTTGAAATCAGCCAGTTGAGGGGTGCATTGAATGCTGTGAACACCCAGTTATCTTCTCATACAACATCAATTGATAAGTTGGTCACTGAAGTGGAGAACTTGAAGAAGAAAGATGCTGAAGTAAAGGAGCAAGTGGTTAAAGGTCTCGATGAAGATTACACAAAATTTGAAAGATTTGAAGACTGGTCAGGAACAAACTGCTGCAAATGTTTTGACTCAGTCCAGGGAGACTAACCACTTGTGGAGGTCCTTTAGAATGATCTGCTCTATCTTTAAAGAGTGCAAGGACATGCAATCATGGCAGCCTCTTGACCGGTTGCCCACCAGCAACTCTGACTGGGAGGCAATTCGTCAAGGTCTAGATGCTGCCAGGGGGGAAAGAGCTGCAGTCCTTGCACCCAGATTGCCAGGTGCAGGTGTTAGACCACTTGTAGAAAGACAAGTTGTTGGTGATGTTGTTGGTGCTAGTACTGATGCTAGACAACACATTATTGAAGAATTTGATGATATTGGTGATGGGGGGAATGTTGATAAAGGCAAGGAAATCATGCTGGCCACTGATACACAAACCAAAGCAACTGGTACTGATGCCAGTGTGCTAGAAACTGGCAACATTGACAAGCTTCCTCCAGTTTCAGAGAGTGATAGCAAAAGGTTGGGAAGGCTTGGAGATGAAATAAAAGAAAGAAAATTGATGAAACAAAGAAACCAAGCTGAAGCCAGAGAGCATCTGGCAAAGATAAAAATGCTCGATATAAGTGATGCTCTTCTTTTGGGTGTCACTAAGGAAGAATATGCCAGAATAAAAAATGATGCAAGGATTGTGGGCATGTTGAAAGAAATGCTGGATATTGAACTGGACAAATTCTATCCTGATGATGAAGCTGAGCATGATGCCAAGAATATTAATGTGTCAGTGGAGAGGGCAAAAGAAATTCGAGCTGAGGGAATTCAGAAGAGAATTGAGCATGTTCAGAAGGTGGTCAGAAGAGTGTTGAATCCACCCAAGCCCAAAGGTAAGACTAAACCATTGCATAGAGATGCAGACCTAAGGACTTGGGTGGAACCAAATGAGCCATCAACTGAAGATATACGAGCTGCTGTGCAGAAACTGAGCACTGGCCAGATTCGACTGGCAAATGAATCTGAAGCCAGGGCATTCTTAAATGAACTTATGCAGCGAAGGTTTAATCCAGGCAAGGTCATCAATGTGAAAGTGTCAATGAGGCCTGGAACACAACACTTCATTGTTGGGGTTCAGTATTTCAATGGGCCCAATTTAGACCTATCGCCCACATCATTATTGGCCTTTTTATTAAGTGTTTTATGTTGATTTTGTATGCATTTGGCACGTTTATGGTGTTTGTTAGTGTTTTCAGGCTCTTAGCAGGTTACGCGCTCATTTGTTGCATTTTCGGTTGATTTTTGGCCAAGAAGTTGATTCGTGAGATCGAGAGTTGTTTAATTGGAGGAGATAGAATATTTTGGCAAGTTTTCAAGTTGAAGAAGTGTTGGCCAGACCAGAGCTTTTGGACTGCGCCGCAGTGGGGGTGACCAAGGCCCACTGCGCCGCAGTCAGCTATGTTGAAAGTGAACGACCTGTCCAGTGGAATAAGACTGCGCCGCAGTGGGGAGTGCATGTGCCCACTGCGCCGCAGTCAAACTGAAGACAAACGACCCAGTGACCAGGGGATAACCACTGCGCCGCAGTGGGGGCATCACTCGCCCACTGCGCCGCAGTGGGGTGACGGGCTGATAGGTTTTGGGCAGCTTTTGCATCAGATTTGGGGGGAGGTATAAATAGAAAACAAAACCTAATTCCCAAAGCATCAAGTTTTCTTTCTAGGAGCTGCACTACAAGGAATTCCATCAAGGATCAAATCAAGATTTCATCATCTTCCGATTCATTGAAGATTCACGTGCACCCATCTAGATCGTATCTATTTTATTGTCTTGCAATTTCTATTTCTCAAACGATTGGTACATCATGTTCTTCCTTTATTTTGATTGTTATTTCAATTCAATCATGAGTGGCTAATCATTCAATCATCCACCTTGATGAAACTAGACAAATGAAGTGATTGCTTAATGTTTTAATTCAAAGAGTTGATTTCAATTATCGTTGTGTCGAGATCTTGATGATTTAATTCCTTTATATATATTATTATGATATTGGTGGCATGTGTGTTCTTCGTTAGTGGTACTAGTTGAATACATATGTGATTTTCAAACGGTTGCTTGTCTATGAGCAATTATCACTAGTTCATGGTATGATAGTGAATGTCATTTTAATAAAAGGAATTATTTTGTCAACGTGTTTTGTAACGGTTGGTGGTACCACGTTATTTCACATAGGCACAATTGTTAATTCGATAGTCAAGCAAACTAATTGTTGGTAAGGTTGTCTAGGCATTGGTGGTACCGGCTTGGGTAATTAAACTAGCAATTTAGGTGTTTGGGTGATTTGTGAGCGGGTGGTGGTACCACGCGAGCATTTTATCCTTTCACGATTATCTTGTCAACTCTCAATGAATTTGGTCTTAATTGAATGCAATCATGTTTGAAGTCTAGCGAAGTCAAGGTGGATGATCTTTACTATTATTGTTTGAAGCTTACCTTTACTTTTATGCGTTTTGTCTTTAAAGTTATTTTAATTTAATTGTCAAAGAGAGATTTGAAGCAACACCTTTTCCAAACTATTTTAGATAATTGATTCAAACCAATCCCCGTGAACGAACCTGGACTTACTTTTTAACTATATTGCATACGATCGGGTCCACTGCCCGATAGTGTGTAGTAGTGAGTTTTGAGGTACTTCTAGTTTTAATTTTTAAACTCGATTTAGCACATCAGGTCAGTATTTCAATGGGCCCATGCGCCAAACTGAGAACCCTGACATTCACCAGTATGGACATGCAGAACATGTGGAGATGTTGAATCTGTTGGAGGCCAGGCAACAGAAGAACAAGGTAGAAAGGGGTTGGGTTTATGTCCTTCAACAACTAATCAAGTTCAAAGAAAGTGTTGAAGAAAGATTGAACTTTGATCCTGAAGATAAGCAACCCATTTCTACAGCTGCCAAGAGGAGGAAAACTGGCGAAGGGCCATCTGTATAAGTTTTCCTCCAGTTATCATCTTGTAATTTTGTTTTACATAACTTGTAACTTGTATATTTTTCCTTGTATAAATGAAGTTACCAGTTTGTAACCACAAGGTAGATAGCAGATTAAATCTAACAAACTTAAAAGAAAAACCCAAGGCATTTATTGATCTATAAAAATGCCTTGGTAAATTTAAATAGATTTAGTCAATTAGGCCTTTCCAGTTCATACTTGTATAGATACAAGAACTAGAAAGACTTAGCAATATTTCAGGACAAATGGGGGGAATTTGTTAGGACCAGTTTCACCTGGAAACTGGCCAGTCTCCAGTTGCACCTGGAGACTAGAAGATTTGTCCAGAAATATATTGAAGTCCAGTTGCATCGTACAGTTAACGCAACTGAAGACTTCCTCCAGTTACATCTGACCAAGACACCTGAAGACATTCCAACTGAAGTCGAAGACATCAAGTGGAAGAAAGAGAATAACAATGGCAGCGAAGCCCAGTTGTTATTCTATCTCAGATAGAAACTGGAGAACATCGGTGTAAAGCACTTACAAAGCTTTACACTGATTACGAGGAAAAGACCTTTATGCTTTATGTGCTATTACACGGATAAAAGGATTTATCTATGTATAAAGTACAAAAGTACATAAAGCAGGTTGAATAAAGGTGACTTTATGTCATACCTTTATACAGCATTTTAAGGAATTAAATGTTATTCCTTAAATGCTCTCAACCATATTTGTACGGCCAAAGTTGACATCCCAATGTCAACTTTTGCCTATAAATAGAGGTCTTTGCACAACCAAAATAACACTTTGCAAACCTGCAATATTTTGGTGGACTTGTGCAATATTCTCTCAATCTTAAAAGGAACACTTCACAACTCTAAGTGCTTTCGATTGTGTAGAGAATTTCCAAGTATTAGATCAATTGTATTTCATAGGTTGTTAGGATATTTACATTATTGTATTATCTTGGTTCCGCAACAACCTTGTAATTTGTTTATCATAAATAAATAAATTACACTTGAAAAATACATATTGTCTCACCATTTTACTTTACAAGTATTTGTATTATTGCATTGTCTTTACTTATAATATCTTGTCATCTTTATAAGTAAACTATCCAGAACTTGGTATATCACACACTGCAACTGGTCGTCTCCAGATACAGTGTGTATATTGCAAAGTATCTCACCATCGACATTGAGGTGTCTTCAGTTAGTACCATCTATTGAGTTGGGACTTACAAAAATATTACAACATTTAAAAATTTACAATACATATATTTATTGTATTCTAGTAAACGAATAATAAAAACTAAAATAAAGTAAAAGATAAAATAATTAAAAGGGAAAAAAAACAAAAGAGGACAAAGAAAACCCAAAAAACAAAGAATGAAAAGGCTTAAATGGACTGTTGTTACTGAGCCCAAAAGAAAGTCAAAAAGGTGAGTAATTTTATGATGGTTGCTGAATTTTCGAAGCAAAAAAAAATATTAAGGTTGAGGGAATTTGAACCCTTGACCTTTTCTATAAAAGCCAAGGACTATTCTACTCAAACCAACAACACTTTTATTTAGTTTTTGGTGCATTATTTATATATTCAAAAGTTTTTACTATTCACAATCCTTTTTGCTTTAATAAAGGATGTAAAAAAATATAAATGTACCTGTCTGTAAGGCCATATGTATAGACAATTATTCACCTTAACACCAAAATTACCTGTCTTAGGCTCTCTCTTGGTAGTTGCAACATGTATGTTCCAAATTCTTCTATTTGTTCTTTAAATATAAAGCTGACATAGATTAGTGGCTAACCGTTATTGCCGAATCATATTTTTATGAGTTTAGATGTGAAACTAAATAGAAATTCACTTTTACATGAAACCGGTCTCCCGTGACATCCGTTTGTTGGAATGCCTGAACCGTTATTAGGGTTTGGAGAAGAAAGTGATCAAAAGGGGAATTTGGATTATGATCGTGGTTCGAATTTGAGGGGGGGGGGGGGGGGGAAGTTATTCAGGGTGGTTTTTTTATTGGATTGATGTATAACATGAAAATGGAGCTGCTAAATTTTAACAACAGTTTGAAGCAATTTCAATTTTTGCCACACCTTTGCAAGTAGATAGACCAAAAATCACTATTTCATTATAAGGACAGCTTTTCTTCTACATAAAATATACTTTTTACTTTTTGAAATTGAACCACCAAACAGAACAAATAATTGAGCATATACGAAAACTATATTATATATGGGGGATGGTTATATAAGGCTGTCGGATACCTAAGCTTAGGTGTGGAACACTCACATATAATTTTAATCCATAAAATTCATGGGGCCAAGCAGTTATTCATTAAACAAAAAATATTAAAAAATTTATGTGAGGGGTTCCACACCTAAGCTTAGGTGACGGACACCTTATATTCACTTTTCCCTAAAAAAAAGAGTAATTTACTTACTTCAAAGAATTACATCTCAATTGTGCAAATTCTGCTTCAACTTGTGAGCTTTCATACGAGTAACTAGATCATCCAAATGATAATTAGTATGAAGCACAACATAATTTTTAAATATCTTATCTATATGAAGCAAAGAATACGTAATTTATATATTTTGAATCTGCTAGCAGATCTGCAACAACTTACAAAAATTAACCAAAAACGATGGTGTAATCAGGATGATCAAAAAGGACTTGTAGAGTTTCTTGTTTTCTTTTCTTTTCTTTTCAAAAAAAAAAATATATAAAACAACCACATTCCATCACCATCCATCATCCACACTCACACACCACCACCACCACCACACCATTGTCATTAAACAACTATAGAAATAAGCTATTGTACCTAATATATAACATCAACCAAAATCATGTAAATAAGCTCTTATTAGTGTAACTATTAAGTTTATACAAATCATCTATCTAATACTATCTTATAAAGCATTTTGCCCTTTTTTCAAATCTCAATTAAGTAATTGAACTACCTAAATTACCCCTCTTTTATTCACTAATATAAACATCTCTACCTAATATACCTATAATACCCTTAAATCTCAACCACTCATTTCTCTCTCCTCAAATCTCAACCACTCATTTTTTTTTCTCTCTCCTCCATAAATCATTTTATTCCTCTAATTCATTCAAAATCTTTTATCTCAAAAACCGTATATCGATAAATTATAAAAATTGTATGGGTGTTCTTAAAATTTCATGCTCTTCATTAGAGATGTCATTCGATATACTTTCGACGAATTTTTAAATCCGATGGCGGGGCCCGTACGGCTAGCATTTGGCTATCACACTCTATGACTTATCACCTCCTATGACCTATCACCCCACCATCTCACCGCCGCAATGCGCGGGTACTTTCTCTCATACTATATTATAAAGCAAATCCACTTTTCAACTTTCAACTTTCAATTTCTCTCTCCTCCATAAATCATTTTATTCTCTAATCATTCAAAATCTTTTATCTCAAAAACCGTACATCGATAAATTATAAAAATTATATGGGTGTTCTTAAAATTTCATGCTCTTTCATTAGAGATGTCATTCGATATACTTTCGACGAATTTTTAAATCCGAGGGCGGAGCCGTACGGCTAAGGCATTTGGCTATCATACTCTATGACCTATCACACTTTATGACCTATCACCCCACCATCTCACCGCCGCAACGCGCGGGTACTTACTCTCGTAATATAAATAAAGGTTTTCCAAGTTTTGAAATCCGCCTATGTGGCATGGTTTAGAATGTAAAGAACACCCTCAAATCCTAACGTGGCATCCTCAAAAACTTTTACACCTGCGGTTATTTCCAGGAAGGTAGTTACCAACTCACGGATTAGTCTCCTTTTCAAAGTGTAACCGTTCGTCTGATTGTTGTGGCAGTTACATGTATCTATTTATATAAAGCAGTTTTCTGGATTTTGAGGTTTTGTTTGTAGTTTAGAAGATATACATTTGTTTTATATTACAACCTTTGTTGTATACAGTCTATCTATATGTGTTTGTGTTATGGATTAGTAATATTGATGATATTGTTGTCTGAGTAATTATGGAGATGAATACTTTAGGCATTTTTTGATCTTATTGTGCTTATCGCAAAAGTGAGAGGGTTTATGAGTTTCAAGATGATAAACATTGGTTGAGTTCTTATGTATTCAATATTTTTTATAATTTTCGTATAAACGTTCAGCCAATAGTTAGAAAATCCAATTTTTGCTTGGAAATTTGTTGGTTGGTGTGCACATTCAACAAGTTGAAAGAACAAAATAGTGTGGGGTATTAAACTTGACAGGATGAATATACAACTTGGAATAGAGCACTTAGGTTATTGCAAGTGTATTTGTACCCATACTTTTAAGTTGAAGTTATGTGTAACGTTCTTAAGGTGTTTAAATGCTTATATGAGTTATGTTATGGCAGATGGAAAAGAAAATATGAAGACTATTTGGATCATGTAGTTGTCAAATACATTACAGCAGAATTAGCAGTAGGTAACTACGTAACTCCATAGTATGATCTTGAAAGCAGCCCTTCATGTTATATCCAATGGGTAGAATTTCCTTCACGTTCCATGTTTTGTATTAAAGCAATCTTTTTCTTTTGTTTCTTCTTATGATTCTCTAACTAATTTTAGTTTTTATTGATGATGTAGCTATAAGATTTCTCCTTTTTGATCATTTTAATTCACCAAAATCTGCAGGAGATCATCAAGGTAAATACACCTCATGAATTATGATTGCTAATCCTTTATTCATTCAACTTATTAATTGATGCTTCATGATTCTAATTTTAGTTGAGAATATTGATATGGTTGTGAAATGGTTATTGCGCTATAAAAGAATGCTTATATAGGAAAGATATGAAGCTCTAGGACTTGAGACAACACATGGTTTTAGCGTCAAATAACCCTAACAGTTTTTAAGTTTTGTACTGCTTTCCAATGTAAGTAAGGTCGGTTTATTGTTTATTCAGCTTTGCAAGCAGGTACATGGTCCGTAAATGCAATGGAACATGTATAGAGCCGACTCTTTAAGTTCTTTGTCTGCCAGGTTATATTAAGTTTATGGAGTCTAATAAAAGTGAGACCCGTTTATGGTTTATTTTTCTTTCAGGTTTGTTTTTGCCTGGTGTCGGATGAAGTTGGGGTAGTAAACAGCTACACAAAAGCCTTTGTTGTTGCCTATTCAAGTAGTAACAACTATGTACTGTCGTGGAATGGAGCTTGACTGCAATAAACGACTACAATAATTTCATGGAATGGAGCTTGGCTAAGTTCTAAAGTAAAACGCAAAGCTCCTTTTTTTAAACGTGATGAAATCGATAATCAATAGATATCATGCCTGCAGTTCCAAGTAATTTACTAACTTGATTTGCCAACTCTATGATCATGTCATATTCATGACCTGTATACCATGTAGCATATATCAGAGTTATGTAGAAGATAAAAAGTACCTTGTTGTTCTCTGCCCCATCGTAAAAGGAGGAAACTGGTAGTTAGGATGCTCACTTTATTTGTTCAGACAAACGAGCTATAGGTGTAGCTGATGGTGTAGGCGGCTGGATTGATGATGGTGTTGATGCTGGGATATATGCTGGAGAACTTATGTTTAATTCTCTAAGTGCAGTACAAGATGAACTCATGGGTTCTACTTATCCGGGGAGGGTATTGGAGAAATTTCATGCTAATACTAAAGCCGAAGGATCTTCAACTGCATGCATTATTGCACTCACTGATCAGGTACTCGGTAGCAATAGTTTTTTGTGGGTCTTATGTATGAAGGGGAATGAGTTGGTTTAATGTATCCAAGTTTATATTAGCTAATATTGAAAATTTCGTAGACAAGCTACTAAAACGTCAAATTAACTCTTTTTTTACCTGTAATCCACTGTGTGATCCTAAAAGTTTCATTATGTTGTTTATAGATCGAAATAGAGGAAGTAAGGAGGGCGGGTTTGATAAGGATCATAATGGATTGTAGTTGAATCATACCCTATTTTAGTACAGGTTAAAACAAGCTAGGCTTCACCCACAAACATTTATCTGTCAGTTATTATTAGAGCTTTCTGATACGAACCCATTATAATCGATCGCATCAAGCCATAAGCTTGGAACCTAGCAAGAGCATGAGTTTGTTGGCGCCCAACTTTTTTGGTTATTAGTCGTAGCAACCAGAAAATAAGAATGCAAAGTCTTTTTTTGAAAGGAGTTATAACCTTTGTCTCAACATTCGAATGGGTTGTCTTACATATTTCAGTATTGTCAAATATATGTACCCGTCCAGGGTTAGTTGTTGGTACGAGAAAGTAATTGAATATGTCACTCCATTATTATGTTTGATTACTACCATCAAAAATTTTTATGAAATAATTGTTAATTTAGATTAATAATCAGATTCGTCTTTTTTTTTTCTTTCTTTCTTTTAAACTATATATACGCGCACATAGGTAGGATAATAGTTATTTTCTAACTAGAACCCATTTTGTCCAAATTAACAATGGATTTTGGTTATTAACAATTGCTATTAACGTAAGCAGTATGGCTTTAGGAAAAGGATATTAGCTTAAGTGGCGAGCATGTGAGGGAGGGACCAGTGGCGGATCTAGGAATGAAAATCACATGTGTCCAAATTTAGTTTGGGCAAAAAAAAAATTTCCCGTATTCAATAACGGGTGGTCGGGTTTTCACAAAACATCATATATTAAATCGAAATTTTTCAAAACGAGTTTTTTCACAAAGTACCTATTAACAACTAAGCGAAATTCTCATAAGATTTTTTAGTTCTACCTTGCCATATCATTAACTAAACTTCTATTTCGATCACTATCTTAACTACGAAAAATAAAATGGGTTTTTATTATTGTACAATTCTTATATAATTGATTCTTGGTAAATTTTGTTTGGTTCCTCTTTTCTCCTGATTTCAAGCTTCCTCTCACGACCAATTTTAAGTCTTGCTAACTTAGTTGTTGGGGTATTATTATTACTACACAATAGCACTACTCAAAATCTTTTAGAAAAAGAGTGTCTTTCTAAATTGTTTTATTTTATAATTAACGGATCTAGAATAAAAAATACATGTTTCTAATATAGTATAGGAAAAGGATATTAGCTTAAGTGGCTAGCATGTGAGGGAGGAACTCACTTGTGTGATTTCGGTCAAACTAATACTTGGAGTTGATTTGATCCTTTCCAAATCCCTCAATGCTTTAAAGGTATGACACATGCTTCTACATGAAGATAATACTTTTGGGTCATCTTATATCTTATCTTATATATATTTTAAAGTTGTAAGATTGAAATCAATGCCGAGGCTTAAGAATTGATCAGGGATTTTATGATTTTACTTTTTGTTAATTCGTATTAGTGGTGATTGGGTTGATCGGAGTACCGCAGTAAATTTGGGATATTGATGTGTATGAGGCTTATAATTAATTTGATGGTGTCTTATTATTACCGCTATAGATTTATGTGTATGTGTAATGGAACTGGTAACTCATTCCTTTTTAAACAATAGTTAATAATGGAACTGGTAACTAATATGTTCATTGCTTACCATGTATGTGAATTCAGAATGGATGAGGATCATTATTTTGTGATCAATCGGGATTCATCACATACCAGAGAATCTCATTATGTCCAAGAATATTATGGAATCTAGTGAGTATAGCTATCATTATGGGTGTAAGGAGCTAAAGCTGTCTCACATGTGTTTTGCTGATGACCTTCTTGTGTTTTGCAAAGGAGATGTGGGTTCTATTAAGGTGGTTAAGAAGAGTCTGGATGAGTTTGCTCAGGTTTCTGGTCTAAATCCTAATTTAGGAAAGAGTGTCATATTTTTTGGTAGCATTAAGGAGAGGGATAAGATTGATATGCTGCAAATTCTGCCTTTCAAATGTGGTAAGCTCCCTGTTAGATATTTAGGAGTTCCTTTGCTGGCCAAAAAATTAGGTGTTGCAGACTGCAAAGTGCTAATTGATAAAGTCAAGCAGAGAATTGATAATTGGAAGAATAAGATGCTTTCTTATGCAGGGAGAATTCAGTTGATAGCTTCTGTATTGTCATCTATGCAGCTTTATTGGGCTTCTGTATATATGCTCCCTAGTACTGTCATTAAGGATATTGAGAAACTGTTAAAAGGGTTTTTATGGAATGCTGGTGGTTCTGCAATGGGAAAAGCCAGAGTTTCTTGGAAAAATGTGTGCAGACCAAAGGAGCAGGGTGGTTTAGGTATCAAGGACCTGAAGAAATGATTAATGGTGGAAAATGGACATGGCCTGATGGTTGGGTTGACAGATTTAGGATTCTAAGAGATATTCAAGTCCCTTCTTTGCAGTTGAATATAGAGGATAAAATTGTCTGGATTACCATGAACAATCAACAAGTGGAGTTTACTACTAAGCAGGCCTGGCATGATTTGAGGACTAACTGGCCAAAAGTCAATTGGAAAGATGTAATCTGGTTCAAACAGTTTAATCCCAGGCATGCTTTTATTCTCTGGATTGCTGTGCAGGGGAGACTGATGACAAAAGATAGAATTGCAAAATGGAAGCATAATGAATGTTTGCAGTGTGTGTTATGTAATTCTGGCACTGACAGTCATGATCATTTATTCTTCAAATGCAAATATTCAGAAGCTATATGGGCTGGCCTAAATAATCTTGGATGGAAAATGGGAGCAGGTAGTTCTTTGAAGGATGTAATTCAGGAGACTGCAAGGTTTAAAGGAAGCAATAATATTGGAATTGTGGTGAACAAACTCCTTATTGCTGCAGCAGTCTACTTTATATGGCAAGAGAGGAATTTTAGAATTTTCCATAAGAAGAAAAGGAATGAGGAGGTTGTATGCAATATCATAAAGGACAGTGTGAGGAATAAACTGCTTGCCATCAGAGTGAGGAAAACTAAGAATGTGATCAATATTGGAGCAATTTGGAAGCTGCAATGGGTCAACTCCTGGTTTGTGGCTGCCTGATGGAGCTGTGTTTGGTTTGTATATAACTTGAAGCATGTGTGCGAAACAGAATAGCGAGAGGCTGCTTGGTCTGTTTCTAACATGCTTTGAGTTGTTTGATTTTCTTGAAGTGTTCTTTGGTTTGTATGTTTTGAGGTATTATGTTTTTGTTGGTTTATTTTCTGCCAGTATGTTCTTTGTATAAGTGACTTGAGCATGTTCAAGTTGCTTAGTCTTTATTGTACATATTTGTTTGTTAATAAATTTCGCCCGTTTTAAATTAAAATTATGCGTAACAAATGTGAGTCTGGTGAGGAGGTTGCTATTCGCGCATTGCTAGGTGATGAAACGTTTTCAGGAGATGTTTTTTTTTATCCCAAAGAGGCTGAGATGAAGGTGTGTGTAAAAAAGATTGGATTGCGATTGCGTTCTACATTCAAAGATAAAGCTGACTTTCATATTAAAAATGCCTTTTATATGAAGTGGCCCACCAATTTGAGTTCTTCGGTCTACAGAGGCCCTGTCTTCAGGTACATTTTAGTTGCATTCGTATTTAAATTTCATAATGTTTTTCAATGGAAAAATAGATAGAAATGCTACTGACCTATTTTAGTTTCGAATTATTCATCATTTTTTTATGTGCCGTTTAAACACACGGCCTCATTTCTTCCCTCAAGACCATTTATTATCTCGCAGTTTTCATGTAGCTGCTAATATTTTAGATACAATTACTTATTTCAAACTATGAGGACCCTGTGACACAGAAAGTTATAGCAATGGGAACCGTCGCAATGTTTTAGTATATTCCATGAAGCGAGTATTGGCATTTTTATGCGGAGGAGGTAGGGTTGACTTTGTTTAAGAATGACTATAGTTTCTTTTGTAAAACCTACTTATGTCTTGGTATCATAGCTGACTTGACATATTGCTTGTGAAGTATCTTGCCTTTCTATGATGGTAATATCTACAGTTCTACATAAATTAACTCTAAATCGAGAGTTAAAATGGTTATAGATGTACAAGTTTTCTGAAATAGTAAGGGTTATAAATTACATATATAGCGCTTTTCTGGATTTCTACCATGTTATTTGAAAAGCTGCCAGCAAATGCAAGGGTTTTGTTTTTTATTTAAAAAAATGTCAATCCCTCTAGAAAGTTTGTCATTGAATGGGGCATGTCTCACATTTGGATATTTAAAAGTTTATGTTATATCTGGATCCAAATTCAAATGTGTTTCTATTTTTAAAAAAAATTGGTTATGGTAGTTGCTATTTATCAGGGATGTAGATACTGATTTGCAAAAAGTGCTGAAACAGTACCTAATATCAAAAAAATTAGGGAAAGCTTTGCTAACTTTCTTCTGTACCACTTACATAAGAAGGAGCAAAATCAGTACATAATTTAGTTGCAGAAGTTGGAAGCCATGGTGGCAAAAAAATTGACTGATGATGGTCTCCCCATAGCACCCATAGCACTAACATATGAAATTATGTGTGTGTGTGTGAGAAGAGAGAAGGCTGATGGGGAAATAGTAGGTATTAAACTAAACTGGATGGAAGTATGTATTATGCTCATACAGATCGTATACATGTGCAAACATTCAATTTAATCAGCAGGCATTTCAGTTCTTCTTAATTGGAACCAATTAATTTATAATGTAAATTGTTATACTCAATGAAAATTCATTCAAGTATATCAAAATATGAAAATATTAGGTTTCTTGAATTATCAAATAGTTAAAGTTTGAAACTTTATTATTTTTGGGTTATATAATCTTTGATTATTATGCTAAAAGTTGGTGATTTTTGGTTTACATTGGTTTCTTTTCGAGATTTCTTATTTTGTTCTTATTTCCTATTTTAATCTGATTTCCAGGCATTTATAAATAGACAAGAAATTCATCTAACAATAGAATTTGAACAGGTCAACTTCTTTCTTATTTCTATCATCGTTGTCCAATTGCTCATATATTTAGCTTGCGTAGTGTTTGTTAGTTGTGGGACTTAGAAGTTGAATGAACACCCCTGGTATAAAATACTTAAAAATAGAGAAGGGACAAATATTGGGTAGGGAAAATAGTTGAAACATGGTTAATTACTCCTTTGATCTTCAATTTTAGATATGGCCAGACTTCCAAACAACCAGAATGATAGATTATAAACCACGTTAGCATAAAGGTGCTTCATTATATGATGAGTAGTGTATAATCGAACAGCTAAACAACATGAGCATAGAGGTGCTTTGTCATATAATGAGTGGGTTGAAATCTACGGTTTTTGTTGTTTGGAACTCTCAAAATTATACTCGGTTGATTACTGTAACATTTGTCAAAATTGACTAAATTTGACCCGAAATTAAATGTAAACGATTTATGTGAATTAACGTGATTGTTGAACGTATTGTTGAATTGGAATGAAACGTGGACTTTGTTTATGATTACGGAAACGTTTTAGTGTTTAAATGGTTAACGTTTAGCTATTTGTCGGATTTAGCGGAGCGGGAGCCTACCATTTTGACCCATAGGCCGGCCTCCCCCCCCTAGAGAACCAAACACCCCTCTTTTCTCTTTCTCTTCTTCCTTTCTTTCTTTCTTCCAAAAAGTCAAACTTTTCATCACCAATTTCTGGAAAATCGAAGGTAATTCAAGCTAGATTAATTAAAGTTTTAGTATCATCTTCATCATTTATATACCATATCAAAGTTTGAGCTTTCTAGTGCAAGATTTCTATCTAATTGGGTCAAATTCGGATTTGACTTTTGGAAGCAAAATTAGTAAGTCAAATTCATCTATTTGTGTTTATTTACATGTTTTTAATCTTTACCAAGTAATTTCAGGTCTTAGATTTGATTAAATCGGATTTAGGATGAAATTTGGGTTAAATAGGGTTTTGATTTGGGTTGGTTGATTTTGAAGATTTGATGATGTTTGGAATGGAAATTTGTAATGGGTTATGTGTATATATGTTTAATGGCACTTAGTTAAGCTTCAAAATGAGTTTCAACTCCTACAAATCGTTTTGGTATGGTTTGGGTCGAGTTTTGGTAGTTTTTGGCTCGTTTTCTGCACTTGAACTGCTGCTACTGAAGCAGGTTTTGGTCTCACTGCGGCGCAGTGGGAAGACCTTGTCTCACTGCGGCGCAGTGACAAAGTTCTGACCTCTTGCATCGTTTAGCCTCACTGCGGCGCAGTGGCAAGGCAATGCCTTGTACTGCGGCGCAGTGAGATACTTCTGGGAAGTTCGCGCATCAGTTTTCAAACGTTAATAACTTTTGAACCGTAAGTCCGTTTTAAACGTATGACCTATCGTTAGAATCGTATGAGAGTCTACTTTATCATGATATAATCCTTATACCTTGAATCCACTGTCATTTCCAAAAATGACGTGATGAAGTGTCTTTGTTTATATTCGGATGAACCGATAAGACAATTTAGGATTGTGACGTAACCAAGTTGGGTCCCAATCGTCCTCTAAGGTTGATTTACCCTTCTAAAACCTAATTAGGGTTTGACACGTGATTTGTAATGTATATGTTTATAGGTGGTGAACGCTAAACGATCGTTGGACGTTATAACTCGATTATAACTTGTACTTACCTCGCATATCCAATCAAGGTGAGCTTCGTAAACCCTCCCTACTCGATTGAGATTCGGGCTGAAAAGTGTACATGTTTGTTAATTGATTGATTGTTTAATGTATTGACTTGTTGCTCGGTTAGCTATGTGTTTGTATTGGATACTTGTTGTGCTTTAGATAGTTGTACATACATGGAAGATAATTATACCTTAAATGAGTAGTAGATGTGGTGGGAAGGCTGCGGGTGACCCTATATATAAGCATCAATGATTCCTTTAAAGTAGAATTATATGAAGTGTATGTGCATCGTATTTATATGGTTGATTCACTTGATATGATATGGACCGAGATGTCAATTGCTTAATTGTTGATTGTTGATGTGAATGTTAATGATGAATGTCGCTTTGATAACCATGTAAGTGGTTTATCATGTTAGGCGTATTGGTTAATGATGATTGTCGCTTTGATAACCATGTAAGTGGTTTATCATGTTAGGCGTATTGTTTAATGATGATTGTCGCTTTGATAACCATGTAAGTGGTTTATCATGTTAGGCGTATTGGTTAATGATGATTGTCGCTTTGATAACCATGTAAGTGGTTTATCATGTTAGGCGTATTGTTTAATGATGATTGTCGCTTTGATAACCATGTAAGTGGTTTATCATGTTAGGCGTATTGGTTAATGTTGAATGTCGCTTTGATTATCATGTTAATGATAAATCATGTTAGGCGTATTGATTAATGTTTAATGGTGTATTGTATAATGATATTGATATTGAAACGTTGATTGTATTGAACTGTGCTAATGTGAAACCTTTTAGGGTTTCTTTGGACATGATTAGATATTCTAATCCTCGCTTATTGTTAACGGTTGTTATCCCGACACGGTTATTCCTTGTTACTTGTCCCTACGAACTCACCAACTTTATGTTGACGCTCTTTAGTACACTTTTCAGGTAATCAAGTTAATGAAAGACAAAATGGATGATAGCACGCTTGCATTGCTAGGAATGGTTTCACTACGGACTTTCTGGATCCGTGATCCTTATTTCCCTTATTGGGTTACTTCTAGGATCAACTACTATTGATTGAACTTCTTTTATTAATGATTGAACATGTATTTGACGATTGTTGATGATTGTATACGTTTGTACGAGTTTATGGATTGTTTCAATCCCATGTTTTCATATAGTTGACTCTACATAATTTCCATGTCGTGCTGTGCTATTTCTAAGTGATACCCCATGATTCCGCCATGTTGGGGTATTACAGAATGGTATCAGAGCCGTGGTTGTAGAGAACTAGGAGGATTTACCTAGTCTATAGCCATCGCACCCACATTTCATATTAGCATGCATGATAGGAACCTTGTGTGCAACGTGAACTGTATGATGCATAAAAACGTTTTAAACGGAGTTCGTAGGTTGCTTATAATATGATGACTTGATTGTTATGTGAAAATGGTTATGATGAACGTATATGATAGTATCGGGAATACACCGTTAACCGTGGAAATGTTGTGATGAACGTTGATGTGTGGAATTTTAGAAGTAATTTATTATTCGTCCCCTAAGCAAAATGAAACGATGATATTAATGGAGTATAACATTCGGTAACCGTAGAGGCGACTGATCAACAAATCGAAAGTTATCCTATGTCATACAAAGTTAACGATCTCATGGATTGCGCCTTGTGGATAAAGTATAGTAGTTAACCCGGTATGTTTAATGAGTGTTGATTAGGTGGAGGGTTAGCCGCTGGTACACCCTGTATACATACCCGGTCAACACTTAGAGGACATAACGGAACTGAATTTTGGACATCCATTCAATATATTAA
This sequence comes from Erigeron breviscapus, assembly GCA_034093135.1. Taxonomy (NCBI): domain Eukaryota; kingdom Viridiplantae; phylum Streptophyta; class Magnoliopsida; order Asterales; family Asteraceae; genus Erigeron; species Erigeron breviscapus. Next base: position 103,292,756 of record CM067167.1, on the reverse strand, counting down.
TGGTGTGGAGGGTTAGCCGATGGTACACCCTGTATACAAACACTTTTAATGTGTCGAATGTTGAAGTTAAAATTCGGACTATGCTTTACCCACCTTGTTATGACTTGACCCCTTTTTATTTATATAGTGTTGAATGTTCCGTGATTGTATTGTTGATTGTAAATTGTATGATTGCTGAAGCCTTAGATTATTGCCATGATAATCTCCCCGTAGAATTTTATGTTCTTGTAATGATTTAGATGGATTTTTAGTATGTAATGTTTGTTATATGACGGCCGATTTCGATTATTCGTGTGTAAATGTGAGAATTAACTTGCTAAATTAACACGTGTGTTCAGGAAAGATGGTTAGGCCAAGGAGAGCTAACACTAACTATAGGCGTCAAAACGAGCCAGAGGAGCCGGTTGAACAAGTGTTAGTTGGTGGTCGTGGAGGTAGAGGTGGCCGTGGAGGTAGAGGTGGCCGTGGTGGTCGTGGTGGCAGAGGTGGCCGGGGTGGTGTTAATCGCCCGGTAAGAACCGAAGTCATTACTCAAGCTCTCAATGAGCTTATGCCAGAACTTGTGGCCCGAATCTCAGCGGCCATGGATGTAGATGAACAAGAGGAACCCGTGATAGAACCAGAAATTGAAAATGAACATCCAATTGAAAATGAAGATGTACGAGTGAATGGTGAAGCTCTTGTTCACCCAAGAAACAACACTGGTTATCGCCAAGGTTGTATTTTCAAAGATTTCAAGGCTTGTGGAGCTCCAGAATGGAAGGGTGAAGGTGGAGCCACTGGTTGTTTAGAGTGGCTAGAGAAAATTGAATCCGTAATCCCTAGAAGCGGATGCACTTATGATCAAAGAGTTTCACACGCCACCGGAATGTTAGGTGGTGATCCACTTGAATGGTGGAACCTTGAAGTAGGCTCCTTGGGGATTGACCTTGCTAATTCCATCCCTTGGGAAGATTTCAAAGAAATGATCATCTCCAAGTATTGCCCACCATATGAAATGAGAAACTTGGAAGAAGAATTCACTAAGCTCACCATGAAGGGAGCCGATCACGTGGGGTACACTCGCCGTTTTGGCCAACTTTCTAGACTTGTACCTCACATAGTGAACCCCGAAGCCCGTAAGGTAGCAAAATATGTTGTCGGGTTGCCTCATAAGGTGAAAATGCTTGTCGCTCATCCCACCATGCCTTTGACTATCAATGAGGCCATTACCCGTACTGCTAGTGTCACCATGGATCTTGTGAAGGGTGGTGAACTAAGTAACAATGATGCGAAGAAAAAGGATGTGGCCGAGTCAAGCGGCACAAAGAAAGTTGATAGGCGTGATAATAAGCGCCATGGTCGGGGTGGAAAGGTTTATGCGGTGGTTGAACCAAGGGTTGAGCCACAAAAGGGTGGTTATGCTGGGACAAATCCTTTGTGCACCCGGTGTAACCGTCATCATCGAACTGGTGTGAGATGTGATGCTTGCTTTATTTGTAACAACCAGGGTCACACATCAAGATTTTGTCCTGATCGTCGAAATGCTCCTTTGAATGTTGCTCCTCTCAATGTAATGCGTCCCCCGATGACCCCGGGTTCTTGTTATGAATGTGGTAGCCAAGACCACTATCGTAACCGGTGCCCTAACCTCATTGGCCAACAGGTACAAGTGACTGTGCATCCTAATCAGTTGCAAATTGCTGGCCCAAATCAGAACCGGGGAAACCAAGGTCAGCCTCAACAACAACAAGCTCGACAACAACTCGCTCCCCGTGGGAGAGCTTTTGCCGTGAATGCGGCCGAGGCTCGTGGTGATCCTAATGTTGTAGCAGGTACCTTTCTCCTCAATCACCAATATGCTACCGTGTTATTTGATTCTGGAGCCGATTATAGTCTCATTTCCAATGATTTTATTCCGTTGATCGATGCTAGCCCTAGCCCGTTGTCCTATTGTTTTGAACTTGAAATGGTAAATGGTGGATTGTCTAGGATTAGTCAAGTTGTTCGTGATTGTGTGTTAGACTTATGTGATCACCCATTCTATATTGACTTAATGCCTTTTGATATCGGTAGTTTTGATGTGATTGTGGGTATGGATTGGTTATCGGCCATGAACGCGATAATAGATTGTGGTAGTAGAACTGTGAGAATTCCGTTAGAAAATGGGGAAGAATTAGTGGTTCAAGGCGAAACGACCGAACTATGGGATGGGAATGTATATAGTGTTAATGTTACAAAGATTGAATTGAAAACTGTGCCCGTAGTTAAAGACTTTGCGGATGTATTTCCGGATGACCTACCGGGTTTACCTCCATCTCGTGAACTCGATTTCCGTATTGATCTTATTCCAAATGCCTCTCCCGTGGCTAAAGCACCTTATCGCTTAGCCATGACCGAATTACAAGAGTTGGCCGCCCAACTCAAAGAGCTTCAAGACAAGGGTTTCATTCGCCCTAGTCAATCGCCTTGGGCGCACCCGTTTTGTTTGTTAAAAAGAAAGATGGTTCATTCCGAATGTGTATTGATTATAGAGAATTAAACAAGCTAACGGTAAAGAATCGTTATCCTCTTCCTCGAATTGATGATTTATTTGACCAACTCCAAGGTGCTCGTTTCTTTTCCAAGATTGATTTGAGGTCGGGTTATCATCAGTTGAGGGTTCATGAAGACGATATTCCAAAAACCGCCTTTAGAACTAGGTATGGACATTTTGAATTCACGGTGATGCCTTTTGGGTTGACTAATGCACCGGCGGTGTTCATGGATTTGATGAACCGAGTGTGTCAACCCTACTTGGATAAATTTGTCATTGTTTTCATTGATGACATCCTCATCTATTCTAAGACAAAAGAGGATCACTTGGAACATTTGAAACTAGTCTTAGAATTACTCCGGAAAGAAAAGCTTTATGCTAAGTTCTCCAAATGTGAATTTTGGCTTGAAGAAGTCCACTTTCTTGGTCACGTAGTGAGCAAAGACGGAATTCATGTGGACCCAAGTAAAGTTGAAGCAGTAAAGAATTGGAGACGACCCGAAACACCGACTGAAATTCGCCAATTTCTTGGTTTGGCGGGTTACTATAGACGATTTATTGAAGGCTTTTCAAAAATCGCTCAACCTTTGACTCTGTTGACTCAACGGGAAAGAAGGTTTGATTGGGGTGAAAGCAAGAACAAGCATTCCAATTGTTGAAAGACAAATTGTGTGATGCACCCATTTTGAGCTTGCCCGATGGAGCCGATGATTTTGTTGTATATTGTGATGCATCCGGGCAAGGATTGGGTTGTGTTTTAATGCAACGGGATAAGGTGATAGCATATGCCTCAAGACAATTGAAGATACATGAGAAGAATTATCCGACCCATGATTTAGAATTGGGAGCCGTGGTTTTTGCTTTGAAATGTTGGAGGCATTACTTGTATGGCACCAAGAGCGTGATCTATACCGATCACAAAAGCCTTCAACATATTTTCACTCAAAGTGACCTGAACATGAGGCAAAGAAGGTGGCTTGAACTGTTGAGTGATTATGATTGCGTTATCCGGTATCACCCGGGTAAAGCAAATGTGGTAGCTGATGCTTTGAGTCGAAAAGAACGTATGAAGCCAAGACGAGTTAAGGCCATGAGCTTCACTGTGTTAAGGAGTGTTCGTGACTCCATCATTGAAGCTCAAGAATTGGCAACTAGACCGGAAAACTTCACCGATGAAGCTTTACACGGTCTAGAAGAACAGTTTGATAGGAAGAACGATAATGGTTTGTATTTTGTTGATCGATTGTGGATCCCCATTCTTGGAGGATGGCGATTGAAATTAATGGATGAAGCTCATAAGTCGGCTTACTCGGTTCACCCGGGTTCCGACAAGATGTATTTTGGTTTGAGAGATTTGTATTGGTGGCCGGGAATGAAGACGGACATTGCTAGGTATGTTAGCCAATGCCTCACTTGTTTACAAGTGAAAGCCGATCACAAGAAACCACCGGGCTTACTAGTCCAACCGGCAACCCCGGTGTGGAAATGGGAAGAAATTGCTATGGACTTCATCACGAAGTTACCAAGAACGAGTAGTGGTCGGGACACCATTTGGGTGATAATTGACCGGTTGACTAAGTCGGCTCACTTCTTAGCCATCCGTGAAGATGATAAATTTGACACCATGGCACGTTTGTACATCAAAGAGGTGATATCCAAGCATGGAGTGCCGATTTCCGTGATATCGGATCGGGATGCCCGATTTACTTCAAAATTTTGGAAGGCGTTCCAGAAATCTATGGGTACTCGTCTCGGTTTGAGTACGGCGTTCCACCCGCAAACTGATGGTCAAAGTGAAAGAACAATTCAAACGTTAGAAGATATGTTGAGAGCTTGCGCCATTGATTTTGGTGGTAATTGGGATGTACATCTTCCTTTGGTTGAGTTCTCCTACAATAATAGCTATCATGCTACTATTGGAATGGCCCCGTTTAAGGCATTATATGGGAGAGATTGTAGGTCACCGCTAGCTTGGGCGGAAGTTGGTGAAAACCAACTTGTTGGACCCAAAATTGTTATTGAAACGACCAAGGTGATCTCACAAATCAAAGAGAAGTTGAGAGTATCCCGTGAAAGGCAATTGAAGTATGCAAACGTTAGACGACGACCTCTCGAATTTGAAGTCGGTGATTATGTCTTGTTGAAAGTGTCCCCGTGGAAAGGTGTAGTTCGTTTTGTGAAACGTGGCAAGTTGGGCCCGAGATACATTGGCCCATTTAAAATCCTTGAACGTATTGGCCCGGTAGCGTATCGATTGGAACTCCCTCAAACTTTGAGTGGAGTTCATAATGTTTTTCATGTTTGTAATCTTAGGAAGTGTTTGGCCGACCCAACACTTCATGTACCTCTCGAGGAAATCCGTGTTGATAAAACGTTGAAATTTGTTGAAGAGCCCATAGAAATTCTAGACCGGGAAACTAGGAGGCTCAAGAACACTCGCTATACACTTGTTAAAGTGAGATGGCAAGCTAGACGTGGACCCGAGTTTACTTGGGAACGTGAAGACTCTATGAAGGCTAAGTATCCTCATTTGTTTAACGAGTCTAGTTAGATTTGAATTTCGGGACGAAATTCCTTTAACGGGGGAATAATGTAACATTTGTCAAAATTGACTAAATTTGACCCGAAATTAAATGTAAACGATTTATGTGAATTAACGTGATTGTTGAACGTATTGTTGAATTGGAATGAAACGTGGACTTTGTTTATGATTACGGAAACGTTTTAGTGTTTAAATGGTTAACGTTTAGCTATTTGTCGGATTTAGCGGAGCGGGAGCCTACCATTTTGACCCATAGGCCGGCCTCCCCCCCCTAGAGAACCAAACACCCCTTTTTCTCTTTTCTTTCCTTTCTTCTTCTAAAAGTCAAACTTTTCATCACAATTTCTGGAAAATCGAAGGTAATTCAAGCTAGATTAATTAAAGTTTTAGTATCATCTTCATCATTTATAACCATATCAAAGTTTGAGCTTTCTAGTGCAAGATTTCTATCTAATTGGGTCAAATTCGGATTTGACTTTTGGAAGCAAAATTAGTAAGTCAAATTCATCTATTTGTGTTTATTTACATGTTTTTAATCTTTACCAAGTAATTTCAGGTCTTAGATTTGATTAAATCGGATTTAGGATGAAATTTGGGTTAAATAGGGTTTTGATTTGGGTTGGTTGATTTTGAAGATTTGATGATGTTTGGAATGAAATTTGTAATGGGTTATGTGTATTTATGTTTAATGGCACTTAGTTAAGCTTCAAAATGAGTTTCAAACTCCTACAAATCGTTTTGGTATGGTTTGGGTCGAGTTTTGGTAGTTTTGGCTCGTTTCCTGCACTTGAACTGCTGCTACTGAAGCAGGTTTTGGTCTCACTGCGGCGCAGTGGGAAGACCTTGTCTCACTGCGGCGCAGTGACAAAGTTCTGACCTCTTGCATCGTTTGTCTCACTGCGGCGCAGTGGGAAGACCTTGTCTCACTGCGGCGCAGTGACAAAGTTCTGACCTCTTGCATCGTTTAGCCTCACTGCGGCGCAGTGGCAAGGCAATGCCTTGACTGCGGCGCAGTGAGATACTTCTGGGAAGTTCGCGCATCAGTTTTCAAACGTTAATAACTTTTGAACCGTAAGTCCGTTTTAAACGTATGACCTATCTTTAGAATCGTGAGAGTCTACTTTATCATGGTATAATCCTTATACCTTGAATCCACTGTCATTTCCAAAAATGACGTGATGAAGTGTCTTTGTTTATATTCGGATGAACCGATAAGACAATTTAGGATTGTGACGTAACCAAGTTGGGTCCCAATCGTCCTCTAAGGTTGATTTACCCTTCTAAAACCTAATTAGGGTTTGACACGTGATTTGTAATGTATATGTTTATAGGTGGTGAACGCTAAACGATCGTTGGACGTTATAACTCGATTATAACTTGTACTTACCTCGCATATCCAATCAAGGTGAGCTTCGTAAACCCTCCCTACTCGATTGAGATTCGGGCTGAAAAGTGTACATGTTTGTTAATTGATTGATTGTTTAATGTATTGACTTGTTGCTCGGTTAGCTATGTGTTTGTATTGGATACTTGTTGTGCTTTAGATAGTTGTACATACATGGAAGATAATTATACCTTAAATGAGTAGTAGATGTGGTGGGAAGGCTGCGGGTGACCCTATATATAAGCATCAATGATTCCTTTAAAGTAGAATTATATGAAGTGTATGTGCATCGTATTTATATGGTTGATTCACTTGATATGATATGGACCGAGATGTCAATTGCTTAACTGTTGATTGTTGATGTGAATGTTAATGATGAATGTCGCTTTGATAACCATGTAAGTGGTTTATCATGTTAGGCGTATTGTTTATGATGATTGTCGCTTTGATAACCATGTAAGTGGTTTATCATGTTAGGCGTATTGTTTAATGATGATTGTCGCTTTGATAACCATGTAAGTGGTTTATCATGTTAGGCGTATTGTTTAATGATGATTGTCGCTTTGATAACCATGTAAGTGGTTTATCATGTTAGGCGTATTGTTTAATGATGATTGTCGCTTTGATAACCATGTAAGTGGTTTATCATGTTAGGCGTATTGGTTAATGATGATTGTCGCTTTGATTATCATGTTAATGATAAATCATGTTAGGCGTATTGATTAATGTTTAATGGTGTATTGTATAATGATATTGATGTTGAAACGTTGATTGTATTGAACTGTGCTAATGTGAAACCTTTTAGGGTTTCTTTGGACATGATTAGATATTCTAATCCTCGCTTATTGTTAACGGTTGTTATCCCGACACGGTTATTCCTTGTTACTTGTCCCTACGAACTCACCAACTTTATGTTGACGCTCTTTAGTACACTTTTCAGGTAATCAAGTTAATGAAAGACAAAATGGATGATAGCACGCTTGCATTGCTAGGAATGGTTTCACTACGGACTTTCTGGATCCGTGATCCTTATTTCCCTTATTGGGTTACTTCTAGGATCAACTACTATTGATTGAACTTCTTTTATTAATGATTGAACATGTATTTGACGATTGTTGATGATTGTATACGTTTGTACGAGTTTATGGATTGTTTCAATCCCATGTTTTCATATAGTTGACTCTACATAATTTCCATGTCGTGCTGTGCTATTTCTAAGTGATACCCCATGATTCCGCCATGTTGGGGTGTTACAGAATACTATTTGAGCCTAAATTTAAAAATAGTCAGAGTTCCAAACAACCAAAATGGTAAATTATAAACCACATTATCATAGAGGTGCTTCATTATATGATGAGTAGTGTATAATCGTACGGTTAAACCACATGAGCATAGAGGTACTTCATCCTATAATGAGTGGGCTGAAATCAATGGTTTTTGTTGTTAAGTACTCTAAAAATCAAACTTGATTAGTAACTCATTTGAATTTCAATTTAAAGAAGGTTGCACCTTATTTGTAAGCTGATATAAAAATTGGGGATCTAATTGTTGATTTTTTGCTGGTCATGTAGGTGAAAATGGTAAAACTCATTCAGTTCATTATGCTCCATGATACTTTAAGCTTCGTATGAACTGGATAATTTGAAGCTAATAGGAGATCCAATTAAGAGATCCTAATCAAAGAGTGGTATTGAAGTGAAATGCCTTATTGATTACTTACTGACAATGTGAGGTTAGTATCATATGGGTTAAAAGTAGGCCATTGTCAATTTTGTAGAGCATAAAGCTTTCTAAACCATTGTCATAAAAACAGCTATTTATGACCCGCAATGCGCGTCATAAATGGCTCAGATGACGCGCAAATGCGCGTCAAGGAAGGACGGTCATAAATTTTCATGACCCGCATTTGGGCATCATCCGTCTATGACGCGCACTTATGACGCGCACTTATGACACGCATTTATGACCCTTTTTTATGACGTGCGTTTTTGCGCGTCATAACCTAATTTTTTTTTTTAAAAAAATAATTTTCTTCAGTTCCTAATTTTCTATTAAATGAGAATTAAAAACCTGATAATACAAAATTAAAAACACAAATATCAAAATAACGCATTTCATATATATCAAAACAACGCGTTTAATTCAAATACAAACTCATTTACAATTCTAAAGTTAACCATTACACATCTAAATAACGTTATTTAGATGTGAAACAAACTGCACAAGACAAGTAACAGCTTAACAATTGGAAACACCCAAATTTATAACTTTAATACTCAAGCAGAACCTCTTGTATACCAAGCCTCTGTGGTATAGCAAATTTTTTAGAACATATCCCATCCTAGCCTGCAAAATATAAATAACATGTATGATCATCTCACACTAAAACTTCCATTTCATATATAACAGTAGCAACTGCAACTCGAAGTATCACATAAGATTGTGCAAAATCTAAAGCTTCTGGCTGAAAGTGTTCTAGATCAATCCTACCTGTTCAAAACATACCCATTTTGAACTGCCCAATTGTCAACTCTAATACTGCATATATGGTACAATAGGAAAAACTTGATAAAAGTAAGACATGGGCCAAACAAGTAACATAATCTGCCACAAAAGGGCACTCAACATGAAATTCATGAGTTCATCAGAGGAGCATTTGTAGGCTGTAGCACCTAAAATGGCCAAGTGACACATAATTATGCATATTCACAATTCAAGTCTTTATACTAAGCTGTTCATTTTATCTTGGTGATAAATACATAATGGCCAAGTGTATCTATCTATATCCTTCAGAGTCATATATAAGATGCAACTTCAGATTCCATACCTTATTATCTTGACCTTGAGCTGGTCTAGGGATTCGCTCAGCTTCAATGTCATACTTCAGAATTCTGAAGCACTCAAGTCGTTCCTCTAAGAAAAGGCCATATGTGCGCACCATTGGTTGTCCCATATATTGAATACAATAAAAATGAGATTAACGTGTAGTTAGCTAGTAACATAACATAGAATGGTTAGATAAACTGTATATACCTTTTACTACTACTACACACTGCTTGCATCGAATCTATCTATACACATAATAAATCAATCTAAATAAACTAAAAACAATATTAAAAACTGGAAAAAAAAAAAGAGAAGCAAAAATAACTAAAAATCATACCGTCCAGTTACGGGTCTTGGCTAATCTCCTAGCTAAAGCATGTAAACAATACTGCACATCGGCTCTCGGCCTAATTGCAGACGTATACGCCAATATCTCTATACACAAAACAAACCATCAAGCGAAATGGCCAAGTGTGCATCAACTTCCTAATTTCACAAACAAACCAACCCTAATTATTATTAATATTTAATTATCATAGATAGATATAGATAGATACAACATATAATACGAAATGGCCAAGTGTGCATATTCTACTGCGCCTATATCCATATTAATATCCATATAATAATCACACAATGCCTAAATCCAAAAATTCACTCCCAAATTCTTCAGTTCCTGCAGATACTGCTTGTTATCTCATACTTCACATGCCAAAATTTCTAATATTATGATTAATTCTATAAGATACTTACACATTTTTAGTGTCTATGATATATGCGTAAAACAATGAAAATGTGCAGATCAAAATCAAGCAAACTGCAACATGCATACATGCTCATTATGTTACAAGTACAAACTAACAACAATATATGTTCAATGATAATAATGAACGCATTGAACATAATCATGTTGTAATATAAACACTAGAAAAATCGATTGAAGAAAAATTAGGACAAATCGATTGAAGAAAAATTAGGGCAAATCGATTGTGAGACAAAATTAGGGCAAATCGATTTAGCGAGTTTCAGAACCGATTATGGCAAAAGAATAGAAGAAACGAACCTGTAACCATTGATATCCAACACAATCTGCTTCGATTTAGCGACGCTGGTGAGCGAGTAGCGTTGTGGTGGTGGTGGATCGATTGACGATGTGGTGGTGGTGGATCGATTGACGATGTGGTGGTGGTGAATCGATTGACGTCTGAGAAGTGACCAGGAGGTGGTGGTGGATTGAGATCTGAGAAGTGACGATGTGGTAATGAGATAAGAGGGTGGGTTTCAATAGATATGAGGGAGTTCAAATTTTGGCAAAAAAAAAAAAAAATATTAAGGCAGAGATTGTAAAAAAAACATAAGTAAAACACGTTATGACCCATATGTTATGACGTTTCTGAAAACGCGTCATCCCCAACTGTAAATTTACTCGTAATGACCCTTATTTTATGACTTCTCACTTTGCGCGTCATCTATTAGCGTGGGTCATAAAAAGCGGGTCAAGGATAGCCCTGTTTCTAGTAGTGCTAAATATTGTCATTAAAAGCTATACATTTAAAAACAAGTGTTGGTCTAAACACTTATTTCAAAGAAAAAGGCGATCTTAATAATAAGCATTTAACTGTTGCCTTAAGCTAATTTCTATCACCGTCTTCACATGTGGAGTTTTGATTTGATTGTGTCGCCTATAAAAGTAGGAAATTTAGAAAGCACACAATTCCTTATGCTATGTAACTACTATGCTTATGTCACTTAATTTTGACAAGCTGACTGCTTGCACCGTTTTTAGCAACTAAACTTAGTTAATGTTCACCAATATACCCATTTCAATTTATTTTTTCACTAATCTATTTTCATTGGATGTTGTAGGAGCACACGTTGATGCTACATTGAACTGAAACTGTATGTCTTAAATATAAAACCTTAAAGGTTAACCCTGACCTATTCTTTTCTTTTTGTTTTGAGTTGAATATAACCTGTTTCCAAGGTATATACCAAAATGGAGGAAACGAAGGAAAGACTTAATACCGGTGGAGTCTTTTGTGGTAGACAAAGTTGATACTGATCTCGACAAGTATGATGAACTCAAGAAGTGAAGCACGCTTATAGTACAGGTTACTTTCCTTTTACTTTGGCCAGGCTTATTTAAGCACTTTAATTCCATTTCACGAGATAGTGAGCACACTACATTTACTAATAACCAACTTTTTTACTTTTGATAATCTGCACTAGCTTAAGCCTAAAGAATGTTTCATATAAACAATATCTGTTTAGACCTCTACAGGTAAACAACACATTTTGACCCATGCCCCATTAATTACATACGTGTTGCTATCTTTTTATGTTGGTTTACTTGACTCGGAGGCTTCAGTTACAGAGTTGCCGGTATATTAAATTATGATATGTGTTGACCAAATGGTGGTCAATTGGACTAAAAAACAGTGTTGTGTAGTGTCCCGGGCAAATTAAAGGAACTTGAGTTTAAATTTAACCCTTTTATGGAGTTGGAGGAACAGTAAGTTACTTTTGACAATGAATACCATGAGTCAATTACTTGACCTGTTTCAAGCGTTTAACAATTGTTTCTAAAATTTGTTGATACCAAGTATTGGCACGAGCTAAATAATTTCCAGTTTCGGTTAATATCTTATCAAGTAAGTTTAGTTATCCTATTGCCTTCAAACAGTTCTACCTAGAATAGTTTGAGAGGGGTAGCAGGTGAGGAATCAGGTGCTCCATTCGATATCATGGTGCTGTTTTTTTTTCCTTCTTTTTGAATAAGATGCAACCATTGATAAGTTGATAGAAAAGTCTATGCACTTAAATGGAGGCCCATGATTTTTTCATTTTTTCGCATACCACTTGCTAAGACTAGAGAATTTCAGTACATATGTGGCATCTATATGTCTAATTCTAGTACACATTCTAATATTTAAGAGTGTTTACTTAAAAAAATATTACGTGTTGGGAGATAGACCAGTTGCTTGGAGAATATTTAACCTTGATATTCATAACCAAAATACAGCGGATCGGATACTTTCTGTTCACTTAGAAAGGATGCAGCTGGTAACATTGAGGGAAAACCATTAAACCGCTCGAAAATATTGTCAACAATCCCGCTACAAGAAAAACAACGCTGACATAATGGTTAAGTAATAACCAGATTGATGATATGGTTGAACATCTAACCTATCTTAATTACCTTTCAGGATATAGATGGGTTGCTGAAGGGAAGTAATGGCTTCACCAAGGTACAACTAGGAATGGGACGACTAATTTACTTCCATCCAACATGTGGCGAGGTGTTTTATGTATGAGCTTTAAAAGTCATCGGGTAGGGTGCCCGACATTTCGATATCAGAACAGTGGGAAGAAAGTTAGATCTTACGTAGAGTTCGGCATGTGAAGAATTAAGATTACTTTGTGATGACAAAAAGTCGACGTATGCCTTTGAAAAAGTCTCTATATCTGCATCTACCACACTAAAAGTCCCTGTTTACGCATATGCTAGCTGTTATTGTTGGGTTATATAACAATTATCAAATTAAATCACAAAACACGCAGCGGAAAATTAATCTATGTAATTAATTAATTAACCAATAATAGAAACATGTACCTTTGATTTGAAGAAAAATAAAGTAAGAAACTTTATAAGGATTTGAAATAAATCCCTCTACGTTTGCACACACGACACGCGGATGTACGTATGCTAGTACTTGATCACGAACCGCAAACACTTTGCTTTCTCTCCTTGATTTGTCAAACAACTAAAACCGAAACCACTTTGTTCTTGGGAATCTCGGCTGAAACCAAGAGAGGAGGGAGGAGGAAGAAGTAAAGAGGGTTTTTGTTTTTCCCTTTTTATATTATCTCTAAAAACCCTTTTCGTGTTTGACATAGATTAGGATTAGTATTTGATATAGATTAGGATTATAGAAAAACAAGTTAAATCAATGGGTTAAAACCCATTTAACAAAACCGGCCCCCTATTCTAGAATAATCTAGAATACTTAATTTAATTATCAAATTACAATTAAGTCCTCCTTAACTAACGCCGTTAGCTAGTAACCGTTAGTTTTTAACGACCATTCGTTAATTGAAATCGTGATCATATTAATTAAATACATTAAATATTTAATTAATATTAAATACATTTGTGTCGAGACGTGTGACCCCGTAGGCTTAAATCATTTCTGGACATACGTTCATTTTTACGTGATCATATACTAACAGCTCCCACTTGAGCTCGTAATAAATGAAGGTAATAACATTGGTTAGCGTCTAGCAACACGCCAATGCTCCCAGAAATATTTAAGTATAGTTTCTTAAAGTATATTTAAATGGTTAAGGCATTTATTCATCCCTTTGTTCAGATACCGTGTTAAACATGAATATGGATCAATGTCATTTCATGATTTAACGATTCTGTTTCTCATTCCATAACTAATTAATGATTACCAAATATAATCGAGAACCATCTGGATTTATTTGGCACGGCCATGCAAACATCTTAATTAGTCCTAATGAGGGGCCCAGTGGTATCATTCTCCAACTATTCAGTTGGAGGAACAAATCCTGTATTGACTACACGTGTCAGTCATCATACTTCAATACACTTTCTGAAAATAGCCCTTTATGTACTCCCTTATTCAGGAGAGTTAGAACTATATCAAGTAAGTGCAATCCATACATGCTGACCTGCTTGTATCTCAAGTCAAAGGATCAATAAAGTAACCATTTACGAATTTCACTTGATGACGCTGATCCATAAAGTGATGAATTCGTTAGTGGGGTAGTCCGATATGCATCAACTATGGATATCATGTGAGTTTGGTGGGACCATCCATTATATATTCCAAGAATATAACCAATCGCTCAGATTTGTCTTAGTTTAATTATATTCCCATATAATTAATCGACAATGGACAATTTAGAATATTTATTAAAATATTCAAGGATTAAACATGCAAATATAGGATACAATTAATATTAAATGAAATCAAACATATCAAGTACTTTATTTCATTACAGAAAATATAAATTGTTTAACATCCCTTATCCAAATACCGAAACAACAGATTTACATGAAATAACTAGCTAATTTAAGTCCTATGCCCTCGGCATGCCTTTCAAGCTTGGGCCTAGACAAAGCTTTTGTGAAAGGATCAGCTAAGTTAAAATCTGTGTGAACTTTGAGTAATTTGATTTCACCTAGTTCGATCTGCTCACGAACATAGTAATATCGTCTAGCATAATGTCTGGCACCTTTCTGAACTCCGGGTTCGTTGGCAATGATTAATGCACCAGTATTATCACAGTACATATCAGTGGGTAAGTCACTTGAGGGGATCACGTCAAGCCCGCTAATGAACTTCCTTATCCAGACTGCTTCCATTGCAGCTTCTGAGGTGGCAATGTACTCAGACTCTGTTGCAGACATGGCAACTGTAGTTTGCTTCTTGCTTTTCCAATCCACAGCACCTCCGTTAAGAACGAAGACGAATCCTGACTGAGACTTCGTGTCATCTTTATCAGTTTGAAATCCAGCATCACAGTATCTGGTCACTTTGAGCTCTAAGTCTGGATTTCCTCCATACACCAAAAACATATCTTTAGTAGCCCATAGGTACTTCAGAATGCTCTTAACAGCAGTCCAGTGACTTTCACCTGGATTCTGTTGATATCGGCTTACGATGTTTTGCGCGAACGCCACATCGGGTCTAGTGCATCTAACCGCATACATAATAGATCCCACAGCCGAAGCATAAGGAACTCTTTGCATACGCTCCACCTCATTAGGTGTAGTAGCACCCTGTTTGACAGATAAACTAAGTCCTTCTTGCATAGGTGTAAACCCACGCTTAGAATTCTTCATCTTGAATCGCTTCAAGACCTTATGTAAGTCCCAACTCGTAAGATGGTACTACTGAAGACACCTCTATGTCGATGGTGGAGTTACTTTGCAATATACTCGCTGAACTGGAGACGACCAGTTGCAGAGGTATATACCAAGTTCTAGATAGATTACTTATATAAAGACAATAAGTAAAGAACAATGCAATAATACAAATATCTTGTAAACAATCTTGATGAGACAATATGTATTTTTCAATGTGTAATTTATTTATTGATATTAAACAAATTACAAGGTTGATGCGGAACCAAGATAATACACGAATGTAAATATCCTAACAACCTATGAAATACAATTGATCTATACTCGGAATTTCTCTTCTACAATCGAAACACTTAAAGTAGTGAAATGTTCCTTTTAGCGATTGAGAGAATATTGCACAAGTTCACCAAGAATATTGCAGGTTTGCAAAGTATGAAGTTATTCGACTTTGTGAATTAACTTTTAGGTTCGAATACTTGATGTTCTTGGTTGTGCAATGACTTGTATTTATAGGCAAAGTTAACATTGGGATGTTAACTTTGGCCGTACAAATGTGGTTGGAGCATTTAAGGAATAGCATTTAATTCCTTAAAAGGCAGTGTAAAGTCGCGTGTTAAAGTGACTTTACATAACCACCTTTATGTACCTTTTAGTACTTAAATAATAAGATAATGCTTATTATCCGGGTAAAGGTACATAAAGTATACAAGTCAATTCCTCGTAATCAGTGTAAAGCTTTGTAAGAGCTTTCCACTGAAGGTCTCCAGTTTGTAACTGACTAGAATGTCAATTGGGCTTCGCTGCCATTGTCATTCTCTATCTTCCATTTGTTGTCTTCGACTTCAACTGGAATGCTTCTTCGACTTGGTCAGTTCTCAACTGGAGGAAGTCTTCAGTTGCGTTAACTGTACGGTGCAACTGGACTTCAATATATTTCTGGACAAATCTTCTTGGTCACCAGATGCAACTGGTGAACTGGTCAGTGTGAACTGGTGACTGGCCAGTTCCAGGTGAACTGGTCCTAACAAATTCCCCCTATTTGTCCTGAAATATTGCTAAGTCTTTCTAGTTCTTTGTGTCTATACAAGTATGAACTGGAAAAGGTCAGTTTGAACTGGTGACTGGCCAGTTCCAGGTGAACTGGTCAGTGTGAACTGGTGACTGGCCAGTTCCAGGTGAACTGGTCAGTGTGAACTGGTGACTGGCCAGTTCCAGGTGAACTGGTCCTAACAAATTCCCCCTATTTGTCCTGAAATATTGCTAAGTCTTTCTAGTTCTTTGTGTCTATACAAGTATGAACTGGAAACTGGTCAGTGTGAACTGGTGACTGGCCAGTTCCAGGTGAACTGGTCATTAACTGGTCACCCAGTTGCCAGGTGAACTGGTCAGTGTGAACTGGTGACTGGCAGTTCCAGGTGAACTGGTCAGTGTGAACTGGTGACTGGCAGTTCCAGGTGAACTGGTCAGTTGAACTGGTGACTGGCAGTTCCAGGTGAACTGGTCAGTGTGAACTGGTGACTGGCCAGTTCCAGGGGAACTGGTCCGTTAACTGGTGACTGGCAGTTCCAGGTGAACTGGTCAGTGTAACTGGTGACTGGCAGTTCCAGGTGAACTGGTCAGTGTGAACTGGTGACTGGCAGTTCCAGGTGAACTGGTCACCAGTTACTGGTCACTCAGTCCAGGTGAACTGGTCAGTGTGAACTGGTGACTGGCCAGTTCCAGGGGAACTGGTCACCAGTTACTGGTCACTCAGTTCCAGGTGAACTGGTCAGTGTGAACTGGTGACTGGCCAGTTCCAGGGGAACTGGTCCGTGTAACTGGTGACTCCAGTTCCAGGTGAACTGGTCAGTTAACTGGTGACTGGCCAGTTCCAGGTGAACTGGTCAGTGTAACTGGTGACTGGCAGTTCCAGGTGAACTGGTCAGTTAACTGGTGACTGGCAGTTCCAGGTGAACTGGTCAGTTAACTGGTGACTGGCAGTTCCAGGTGAACTGGTCAGTGTGAACTGGTGACTGGCAGTTCCAGGTGAACTGGTCAGTGTGAACTGGTGACTGGCCAGTTCCAGGGGAACTGGTCAGTGTACTGGTCACTCAGTCCAGGTGAACTGGTCAGTGTGAACTGGTGACTGGCAGTTCCAGGTGAACTGGTCAGTTACTGGTCACTCAGTCCAGGTGAACTGGTCAGTGTAACTGGTGACTGGCAGTTCCAGGTGAACTGGTCACCAGTTAACTGGTGACTGGCAGTTCCAGGTGAACTGGTCAGTGTAACTGGTGACTGGCAGTTCCAGGTGAACTGGTCAGTTGAACTGGTGACTGGCAGTTCCAGGTGAACTGGTCAGTGTAACTGGTGACTGGCAGTTCCAGGTGAACTGGTCAGTGTGAACTGGTGACTGGCAGTTCCAGGTGAACTGGTCAGTGTAACTGGTGACTGGCAGTTCCAGGTGAACTGGTCAGTTAACTGGTGACTGGCAGTTCCAGGTGAACTGGTCAGTTAACTGGTGACTGGCAGTTCCAGGTGAACTGGTCAGTGTGAACTGGTGACTGGCCAATTCCAGGTGAACTGGTCCGTTAACTGGTGACTGGCAGTTCCAGGTGAACTGGTCAGTGTAACTGGTGACTGGCAGTTCCAGGTGAACTGGTCAGTTAACTGGTGACTGGCAGTTCCAGGTGAACTGGTCAGTTAACTGGTGACTGGCAGTTCCAGGTGAACTGGTCAGTGTGAACTGGTGACTGGCAGTTCCAGGTGAACTGGTCAGTTAACTGGTGACTGGCAGTTCCAGGTGAACTGGTCAGTGTAACTGGTGACTGGCAGTTCCAGGTGAACTGGTCAGTTAACTGGTGACTGGCAGTTCCAGGTGAACTGGTCAGTGTAACTGGTGACTGGCAGTTCCAGGTGAACTGGTCAGTGTGAACTGGTGACTGGCAGTTCCAGGTGAACTGGTCAGTGTAACTGGTGACTGGCAGTTCCAGGTGAACTGGTCAGTGTGAACTGGTGACTGGCAGTTCCAGGTGAACTGGTCAGTGTAACTGGTGACTGGCAGTTCCAGGTGAACTGGTCAGTGTAACTGGTGACTGGCAGTTCCAGGTGAACTGGTCAGTGTGAACTGGTGACTGGCAGTTCCAGGTGAACTGGTCAGTTAACTGGTGACTGGCAGTTCCAGGTGAACTGGTCAGTTAACTGGTGACTGGCAGGTCCAGGTGAACTGGTCAGTGTGAACTGGTGACTGGCAGTTCCAGGTGAACTGGTCAGTGTGAACTGGTGACTGGCCAATTCCAGGTGAACTGGTCCGTTACTGGTCACCAGTTCCAGGTGAACTGGTCAGTGTGAACTGGTGACTGGCCAATTCCAGGTGAACTGGTCAGTGTGAACTGGTGACTGGCCAGTTCCAGGGGAACTGGTCAGTTCATCTTCCCGACTGGCCAGTTTTTCATCAATCATCTGGCCAACGGAACTGGCTACCTGCTGTCCAATTTCATCTACATTAAGGCCAGGTCGATCAAACAATTCCTTGACCTGCCTCTCTATCTCCTTCAGATCAACCTCTGATGATCGAACAGTATTGCTTAGTAGGCTGGAGATAGAAGTAGTGACATTGGAATGAGTTAAGTCAAAAGCCTCTTTTAATGATGAGGTCAGATTGTTGCAGCTGGTGACTAACTCATTCAATTTTCTGAATACCAAGTCCTCATTTGCAGCAAACTTGTTTATGCCCAAATCAACAACCTTAGAATTTGTAAGTGTATCTTTGTTGTATTTGGCAATGGACTTGGCATTTTGCTCAATTGTCTTATGAACACCCTCCACCCGTTTGATCAGGTTTTGGATGTCGGTAGAAAAGGAGACAAATTGAGTGTCCAGTGACAAAGGAGAAGTTGTCACTGGACCAGTAGCAGGTTGCACCAGTTCAACTGGAGGGGGCACAACAAAAGAAGCCTCTCCAGTTGTTCCAGTGGCAAAAGAAGGAAAAGTTGGTAGTGAAAAAGAACGCTGAGGAGTTGCAATGTGTTGGTCATGCTGAGAATGCTCAGGTGTGACCAACGGCGACGGTAGGGAGGTTTGCCTATTACTAGGCACAAAAGGAGTTGGAATTCTTTGTGGGGAAGTATGAGTGAGCGTATCTGTAGGGGAAACTGAAACTTGTGGTTCTAGGGGTTGATCAGAGAAAGAAGGGAGTTGATCATGTACAGATGCATCAACCATTTCTCGATCATCTTGTGTTCCTTCCGAATCCGAAGATTCAAGTTGGAACTCATCCTCATTTATGCCTAGATTCATAAATGATAGGGATGGCTGAACATCAAGTTCAGGCTCCTGATGACCAGTTCCAGTTACCTGGATGGTTTCATCAGTTTGAGGATCAGATGCCGAAGCATCTTCACCAGGGATAGACGTGATAGGAGTGGCTTCAGTTATGGTTGTTCTATCCTCAACCATAAGAGAAGAAAAGAGAGTAATGAAGAGAATGAAAAGAGAGTAAATGAAGAGAATGAAAAGAGAGTAAATGAAGAGAATGAAAAGAGAGTAAATGAAGAGAATGAAAAGAGAGTAAATGAAGAGAATGAAAAGAGAGTAAATGAAGAGAATGAAAAGAGAGTAAATGAAGAGAATGAAAAGAGAGTAAATGAAGAGAATGAAAAGAGAGTAAATGAAGAGAATGAAAAGAGAGTAAATGAAGAGAATGAAAAGAGAGTAAATGAAGAGAATGAAAAGAGAGTAAATGAAGAGAATGAAAAGAGAGTAAATGAAGAGAATGAAAAGAGAGTAAATGAAGAGAATGAAAAGAGAGTAAATGAAGAGAATGAAAAGAGAGTAAATGAAGAGAATGAAAAGAGAGTAAATGAAGAGAATGAAAAGAGAGTAAATGAAGAGAATGAAAAGAGAGTAAATGAAGAGAATGAAAAGAGAGTAAATGAAGAGAATGAAAAGAGAGTAAATGAAGAGAATGAAAAGAGAGTAAATGAAGTAAATGAAAAGAGAGTAAATGAAGAGAATGAAAAGAGAGTAAATGAGTTATGAAGCCAATAAGGGTATTGGACCCTTGAGAACCTTGTAGGCTTGCCAATGGATTATTAGGGTTTAATTTTAGGGCAGCACTATGAGGAGCACCAGGTGCCTGGGAGACATCTGGTGAGGGATAGTATGGGGCGGTCAAGAGATTTACATCTCTTGAACGGGATGATTTAGGAGCCATTTGAAATTGAAAATGAAATTTGTGATTTAGGGTTTTCGATTTGTGAAGCAGAGAGAAGAATGAAGCAATGTTGATGATTGGTAGTAAATGAAGAGAGTAAATGAAGAGAATGAAAAGAGAGTAAATGAGTTATGAAGTAAATAAGGGTATTTATAAGGGGATTCAAGATCCCAATGTAAAACCAAAAATCATATTTTATTAAACCAAATATTTTCGAAGATATTTTGAGAATAAAATATAATTTGCCATGTAAGCATTAAATGTTACCATGTCAGCATTAAATGCTACGACGGCTTACTTTACCCATGACCCCACTCACTTTTTGTTATCCCAACACAAACAGTTGTCAAGTACTAAAATTGGTTCCAAACACGTCAGATCACGATATCAAGTGGTTTAAAACACTTGAGTATCATCACGTGGCACACATATTAACCAAGTATTTGTAACGTTATAAAATTTAGATAAAGACTGAACCTGGTAACTGGAGGATCAATCCAGTACCAGTTTCCAACTGAAGGGTTCTCCAGTTGCATTTTCAAACAAAAATAAATTTTAGTCAGAAAATAATTTTGAGTCTTTCCCCCTAAAATGATGATCCAGATATCAATTAGTGCCAAGATAGTATCACAAAGGCGTTCGATAGCCTGGCGAGCAAGGATAATCTGGACCTCTCAACTGGAGAACTTCATCAGTGTCACTGACGCGTTCAATAACAAAGAAAGCTCCAGTTAAGGGTTTAACATTCCCAGTTCGCTGATGAGATGTTTAAAAGTTTTCTCATCGAGAGGTTTAGTAAAAACATCAGCTAACTGTTTGTCAGTGGGGATGAAATGAATTTCAATATCACCTTTCATAACATGATCTCGAATGAAATGATACCTGATGTCAATATGCTTTGTTTTGGAGTGCATCACTGGATTGTGAGATATAGCAATCGCACTGGTGTTGTCGCAAAAGATTGGGGTCTTAGTAAACTTTTGACCATAATCTAGTAACTGGTTTTTGATCCAGAGAATCTGGGCACAACAACTGGCCGCAGAAATGTACTCTGCTTCAGCAGTGGACATAGAGACTGAAGTCTGCTTCTTGCTGGTCCAACTCACCAGTTTTCCTCCAAGGAAATGACAACCACCAGTTGTTGATTTTCTATCAATCTTACAACCTGCATGATCAGAATCTGAATAACCCATTAGATCTAATCCTGAGCCTTTGGGGTACCAAAGACCAAGATTAGGACACCCTTTCAGGTATCTAAAGATACGCTTTACAGCGTGCAAATGTGATTCTTTTGGGTTAGCCTGAAACCTGGCACATAAACATGTTGCAAACATTATATCTGGTCGACTGGCAGTCAAGTACATTAGTGAACCAACCATACCTCTATAGTCAGTTATGTTAACTTGTTTGCCAGTTGGGTCAGAGTCCAAATTCAATGGTGCTGCAATTGGTGTGTTTTTCGATGGGATTGAATCATATTTGTATTTTCTTAACAAATCTCTGACATATTTTCCTTGGTTTATGAAAATTCCATTTTCAGTTTGCTTAATCTGAAGACCTAAGAAAAATGTTAATTCACCCATTAAACTCATCTCATACTCAGATGACATGATTTTAGAAAATTTGTTACACATTGCATCATCAGTTGAACCAAAAATAATGTCATCAACATAAATTTGTACCAATAAGATATTACCTCTTTCTTTCAAGATAAACAAGGTATTATCTATTGCACCTCTTTGAAAGCCATTTTAAGAAGATGTTTAGTTAGAGTATCATACCAGGCTCTTGGGGCTTGTCTTAGACCATACAATGCTTTGTTCAGTCTATAAACCCAATGAGGATGCTTTTCATCAATGAAACCTGGAGTCTGCTTAACATAAACTTCTTCTTCCAATGTTCCATTTAGGAACGCACTTTTGACATCCATCTGGAAGACTTTGAACTGCAGATGGGCTGCATAAGCCAGAAATATTCGTATGGCTTCAAGTCTTGCAACTGGAGCAAAAGTCTCATCAAAGTCAACGCCCTCTGCTTGACAATAACCCTGGGCAACTAGTCTGGCCTTGTTTCTTACAACATGGCCATCTTCATCCATTTTGTTTCGGTAGACCCACCTGGTACCAATAGGTTCTTTCTTTAACCCTGGTGGACAAGGAACAAGCTCCCAAACATTGTTCCTTTCGAACTGGAGGAGCTCTTCTTGCATAGCTTCCACCCAGCTTGGGTCTGCCATAGCCTCGTCAATCTTCTTTGGTTCAATTAAAGATAAGAAGGTGACGTTTAAGCATTGCTCACTGGTGGCTCTTCTAGTCTGAACCCCACTAGTTGGATTACCCACAATTTGTTCAATTGGGTGGGCTTTAGTCCATCTAGTGTATTGACTAGGCTGGTGAACTACAATATCAGTGCAAGTCACCTGGCGATCTTCTTCAGTTGCAACGGCTTCTGGAGAAGGATCAGCCCAAACAACTTCTACATCCTCATCAGAGTCAATGAGGTCTCGATTAGCATCATGAAATTCCTCATTATAAGGTATTTCACGAAGAACTGGAGAAGTAGGTGTTTGAACTGGTGCTGATATTGGTGTGGCACGTACATCTGATCCAATCACCAATTCTTGTGGTAAGTTGAAGTTGATGGAGGGATAGAATGATGTGTCACTGGTGCTTTTCTTCTTCTTAACTGGTTCCAGTTTGTTGTAACTGGAAGCATTATCTGGTGAGACAACTGACCGATGAACTTGGTCAGATTCACCAAAGTTGATTGGAATGACTGGAGAAATATCAAGGCTTGGTCTCTTGTTGATTGCTTCAGTTGATTCATCGAATGTGACATGAATTGTCTCATGAACCTTTTGGAGTCTATAATTATAAACTCTAAAGGCCTTTCGAATATCTGAATAGCCTAAAAATACTCCTTCATCAGCTTTTGCATCAAACTTTCCAAGCTGACTGGAATCGTTCAGTATATAGACTGGACAACCAAATACATGGAAATATCCAATATTTGGTTTTCGATTCCTAAGTACTTCGTAGGCAGTCTTCTTGTGTCTCTTGATGTAGATTGACCGGTTTTGGGTGTGACAAGCAGTTGCAACTGCCTCAGCCCAAAAACTGGTGGGAAGACCAGATTCAGATAGCATGCTTCTGGCCGCTTCTATCAGTGTACGATTCTTTCTTTCAACAACTCCATTTTGCTCTGGAGAGTGAACTGATGAGAAGTTTTGAGAGATGCCAGTGTCATTGCAAAATGTTTCAAGTACTTTGTTTTGGAATTCAGTACCGTTATCACTTCGCAACTGACAAACTTTTCGAGAATGTTTGAGCTCAATTCGTTTGATAAGGGAGATGATTTCAGCAGGTGCATCACTTTTGGATCTGATGAATACCACCCAGCAAAATCTGGTGAATTCATCAACCATAACTAGAGTGTACTTCTTTCCAGCTCTAGTTTGAACATTCACTGGACCAAAGAGATCCATATGTAGCATGTGAAGAGGTTCAGTGATGCTAAAATTTTGCCTAGTTTTGAAACTGGCTCTTTTCTGCTTGCCCATCTCACAACCTGGACATGGCTTTTCCTTATTGAAGGAAATCTGGGGTATCCCATCAACCAGTTGCTTGCGAGACAACTTGTTGATATTTTTGAAATTTAGGTGGGATAACCTTTTATGCCATAGCCAGTTGGTGTCCTCATCAGCTTTGGTATAGAAACATTGCTCTTTTGGAGCAGGTTCCATATCCATGATGTACACATTCCCTTTTCTTGGTGCAATCATCACCACTTTCCAATCCTTGTTAAATATGGTGCCTTGTGCAATATCAAACAATACTCTGAAGCCATCATCGCAAAGTTGGCTTACACTGATCAGGTTGTATTTCAAACCATTCACAAATGCAACTCTTTTGAATTCGACTTGTCCATTATTGAGCACACCATATCCTTCAGTCTTTCCAGATTGATCGTTACCAAACGTCACTGTCGGTCCATCTTGGACAGTGAACTCTTCCAGTAGGGGCTTACATCCGGTCATAGTCCGGCCAGCAGCGCTGTCCAGATACCAGATATTCTTCTTTCGATCGCCCTACACACACACAAAAATCATTAGTTCTTTTTGTGAACCCATCTTTTCTTGATGGGTCCACTGGACTTCTCTACAGAAGCCACAGTTGATTGTTGAGGTGTTGAACTGGAGGCCACATCTGGAGCTTTATCACCAGCTCCAGTTGCAGAAGTAAAAACGATTGGTATTTGATACTTACTCCTTTCTTTACCAGGTTTTGTTCCAGATGGAACATTCTTCTGTTTAGGTATAGAAGGGAGTGGTTTAATATTTTGTTTGAAAACTGGAGGTGATAAACCTCCTTCAAGGTTGTTAATCCGGGCAGTGCAACTCTGAACCTGCCGAGACAAAAGTTGGAGTTGCCTTTCCAGATTAACCAAAATATCATTTTGGTCAGGCAGTTGAACCTTGGACCTTGGTTCAACTGGGGATTTAGTCTGTCGGGTCTTGGGCTCCTTAGACTTATGAGGTAAAGGCTTGTTACCAGTGGCCTTTTTGACTGGAGCTTTAGCCTGTTTGGCTCCAGTTTTAACCTCAATGGGGGTGGTCTCATTGGTTTCAGTTTTAACAGCTTCAGGTTGATCATAAGGTGTTTCAACCTTGAGAGCTGGAGGCAATGCATGAATATCTGGTATGAGAGCTGCCATCTCCAGATCTTCAGATTTCCATGCACATTTCTGGGCATCGATTGTTCTTGAAAATGCATCATAGTTTTTGCCAGATGCTTTTACCCATGAATTGATAATCTTTTGTGCTTTTTCAAAATCAGAAAACAATTTTTGATTATCAAGTTCTAAAGCCTCAATCTTTAAAACTGACTCCTTGAGAGCCAACTGGACACTTTGCAAATCATTCAGTTGTGGTTTAACATTGTTCAGTTCAACTAGGATAGTGTCAAGATATCTTTCACTATCAGCTCTTACAGTTTCCACAAATGCCAAATCACCACTTAATGATTCAGCCAGGTCCAGTTTTAGTTCAGGGTCAACCTGGAGGTCATAGTCACATACCTTTTTCAGTATGATGTCCACCCATCTTCCAGAAATGACATCTTCTTTCACCACGTGCTGCTGTTGTGTATCTTCCAAGGCCATGAAACACATGTCCCTTTCCTCTTCTTCATCATCAGATGAGTCATCAGAGTACTCCCATTTTCCTTCAGTTTGTGCAATCAAGCACTGGTCTTTTTCTTTTGACATGGAAAGGAGGGCAATCTGGGCCTTAAGCTTTTTGTACTTAGCTTTGTAGCTATCATCAGGCCGATTGAAATTTGGGACAGAGGGGCCAGTTTGATTATTCAACTGACTAGATCTGCATTCCTTCATGAAATGACCTTTCTTGCCACACTTATAGCATGTAAGATTGGTCTTATCCAGAGAGTTGGAGCTGGAAGCATTATTGGGACCATTAAATCTTTTGGATTTATGCTTAAACCTATTGAAGGTTTTAGCAATCATGGCGACCAGATCATCATCGTCAGTTTCATCATAACCAACACTGTTTTCAGTGGTCAGCCCAGAGTTTAAGAAACTGTCTAACATCTCCTTCATCGAGTGTGCCTGGACACTCTCAGCAGACATTAGAGCAGCACAAGGTCGCTCAGTTACACTAGCAACCTTTGGACTCTGGGCATGGTTCATGGCATCTTGCTCAGCCACAAGCCTTGCAGCATTATTATCTTCAGTGAATCTGAAGGCTCCATAGAGCGATGCAAGGGTATGAGTGTGCAAGGTTTTACCTTGTCTCAAGACAAGAACCATGTTTTCCCATTTAGAAGGAAGAATATCACAAAACTTTTCAAGAAGAATATCCTTATCCTTCTCTACACCCAAGCCTCTCAACTGATTGATAAGGCTGGAGAATCTGGTGTATGTCCCAGTTAGACTCTCATTGGGCAAGGCAAAGAAGGATTCATACTTCTTGTTCAAGGCAACTTTTCTGGTGACAATAGTGTCATCACCTCCTTCAAATTGAATTACTAATTCATCCCACATAGACTTGGCACTGGGAAACAACACAAGTGTTGGAATTAGGTCTTCAGGGACAGCCCCAAGGATCATGTTTTTCAGTCTGGTGTCCAAGTCCACCAGTCTGCGATCCTCATCAGACCAATGGTCTTCTGGCTTTTCCCTTGAGCCTCTTCTTCCAGTTGGATCAAGAAGAGGACTCACCCCAAGAGACATGGGTATATATGGTCCATCCTTTAGGATTTTCAACATATACCTCTCAATACCACCAAAATGCAAAAGCATTCTAGCTTTCCATGTACCAAAAGTCTCACTGTTTCCATCAAATTTTGGAACAGGAGTGTTAGAGTAGTGTACATGGACGTGGTTTGGGGTAGAAGAAGAAGGAGGAGGAGGAGGAGGAGGAGCATTTTGAAAAGGTTGGTTGTTATTATTCAATGGGGTTTCACCTGAACCAGAACCATCTCCACCTTCAGTAGGGTTCATCTTAGCAGATCTAGGCAAGTATATTAGCCTTCTGCTCTGATACCACTTGTAAGTCCCAACTCGTAAGATGGTACTACTGAAGACACCTCTATGTCGATGGTGGAGTTACTTTGCAATATACTCGCTGAACTGGAGACGACCAGTTGCAGAGGTATATACCAAGTTCTAGATAGATTACTTATATAAAGACAATAAGTAAAGAACAATGCAATAATACAAATATCTTGTAAACAATCTTGATGAGACAATATGTATTTTTCAATGTGTAATTTATTTATTGATATTAAACAAATTACAAGGTTGATGCGGAACCAAGATAATTACAGAGGAGGAGGAGGAGGAGGAGGAGGAGGAGGAGGAGGAGGAGGAGGAGGAGGAGGAGGAGGAGGAGGAGGAGGAGGAGGAGGAGGAGGAGGAGGAGGAGGAGGAGGAGGAGGAGGAGGAGGAGGAGGAGGAGGAGGAGGAGGAGGAGGAGGAGGAGGAGGAGGAGGAGGAGGAGGAGGAGGAGGAGGAGGAGGAGGAGGAGGAGGAGGAGGAGGAGGAGGAGGAGGAGGAGGAGGAGGAGGAGGAGGAGGAGGAGGAGGAGGAGGAGGAGGAGGAGGAGGAGGAGGAGGAGGAGGAGGAGGAGGAGGAGGAGGAGGAGGAGGAGGAGGAGGAGGAGGAGGAGGAGGAGGAGGAGGAGGAGGAGGAGGAGGAGGAGGAGGAGGAGGAGGAGGAGGAGGAGGAGGAGGAGGAGGAGGAGGAGGAGGAGGAGGAGGAGGAGGAGGAGGAGGAGGAGGAGGAGGAGGAGGAGGAGGAGGAGGAGGAGGAGGAGGAGGAGGAGGAGGAGGAGGAGGAGGAGGAGGAGGAGGAGGAGGAGGAGGAGGAGGAGGAGGAGGAGGAGGAGGAGGAGGAGGAGGAGGAGGAGGAGGAGGAGGAGGAGGAGGAGGAGGAGGAGGAGGAGGAGGAGGAGGAGGAGGAGGAGGAGGAGGAGGAGGAGGAGGAGGAGGAGGAGGAGGAGGAGGAGGAGGAGGAGGAGGAGGAGGAGGAGGAGGAGTGTTAGAGTAGTGTACATGGACGTGGTTTGGGGTAGAAGGAGGAGGAGGAGGAGGAGGAGGAGCATTTTGAAAAGGTTGGTTGTTATTATTCAATGGGGTTTCACCTGAACCAGAACCATCTCCACCTTCAGTAGGGTTCATCTTAGCAGATCTAGGCAAGTATATTAGCCTTCTGCTCTGATACCACTTGTAAGTCCCAACTCGTAAGATGGTACTACTGAAGACACCTCTATGTCGATGGTGGAGTTACTTTGCAATATACTCGCTGAACTGGAGACGACCAGTTGCAGAGGTATATACCAAGTTCTAGATAGATTACTTATATAAAGACAATAAGTAAAGAACAATGCAATAATACAAATATCTTGTAAACAATCTTGATGAGACAATATGTATTTTTCAATGTGTAATTTATTTATTGATATTAAACAAATTACAAGGTTGATGCGGAACCAAGATAATACACGAATGTAAATATCCTAACAACCTATGAAATACAATTGATCTATACTCGGAATTTCTCTTCTACAATCGAAACACTTAAAGTAGTGAAATGTTCCTTTTAGCGATTGAGAGAATATTGCACAAGTTCACCAAGAATATTGCAGGTTTGCAAAGTATGAAGTTATTCGACTTTGTGAATTAACTTTTAGGTTCGAATACTTGATGTTCTTGGTTGTGCAATGACTTGTATTTATAGGCAAAGTTAACATTGGGATGTTAACTTTGGCCGTACAAATGTGGTTGAGAGCATTTAAGGAATAGCATTTAATTCCTTAAAAGGCAGTGTAAAGTCGCGTGTTAAAGTGACTTTACATAACCACCTTTATGTACCTTTTAGTACTTAAATAATAAGATAATGCTTATTATCCGGGTAAAGGTACATAAAGTATACAAGTCAATTCCTCGTAATCAGTGTAAAGCTTTGTAAGAGCTTTCCACTGAAGGTCTCCAGTTTGTAACTGACTAGAATGTCAACTGGGCTTCGCTGCCATTGTCATTCTCTATCTTCCATTTGATGTCTTCGACTTCAACTGGAATGCTTCTTCGACTTGGTCAGTTCTCAACTGGAGGAAGTCTTCAGTTGCGTTAACTGTACGGTGCAACTGGACTTCAAATATTTCTGGACAAATCTTCTTGGTCACCAGTTACTGGTCACCAGATGCAACTGGTGAACTGGTCAGTGTGAACTGGTGACTGGCCAGTTCCAGGTGAACTGGTCCTAACACCTTATCAATATAAGCACTTTGACTTAGTCCAATTAATCGCTTTGATCTATCTCGGTAGATCTTGATTCAAGAATAAATGCCGCTTCTCCTAAATCTTTCATGGCAAAACACTTTCCAAGATGGGATTTAACATCTTGCAACATTGGAATGTGTTTTCCTATGATCAATATGTCATCAACATATAAGGAAAGTAACATTACTCCCACTAGCTTTGCGATATACACATGGCTCATCGGGATTTTGAACGAAACCAAACTTTTGATTTCTTCATCAAACCGCTTTTTCCAACTTCTTGATGCTTGCTTTAGTCCATAAATGGACCTTTGAAGCTTGCATACTTTGTTGGGATGTTTTGGATCAATAAAACCTTCAGGTTGATGCATATAGACTTCTTCATCCAAGTAACCATTTAAGAAGGCAGTCTTAACATCCATTTGCCATATCTCAAAGTCATAGTACGCAGCTATGGCTAAGAGAATCCTAATAGCTCTTATATCCGCAACTGGAGAAAAGGTCTCATCATAGTCAACACCGAAACGTTGAGTATAACCTTTCGCCACGAGACGAGCTTTATAGGTGTGTATATTTCCATCCATGTCCGTCTTCTTCTTGAAGATCCACTTACACCCAACAGTTTGAGCATTTTGTGGAAGATCAACCAAGCTCCAGACTTGATTGTCTTTCATGGATTTCATTTCCACCTTCGTAGCTTCAAGCCATTTGTCAGATTTCGGATCTGATAATGCAGCTTTGAAATTCGGAGGCTCATCGAGATCTCCTAAAACGTTTTCTTCTACCATCAGACATAATCTGTCAGTAGGACGTCTTGTCCTTTCGGACCTACAAGTGGAATCGCTTCATTATCATCGACTTGAGGTTCATCACTTTGAACATTTTCCCCCCCAAGTTGATGATTGCTGGGAGCTTCAGAAGGTGACACATCTTCCTCTTGAGTCTCATCAAGTTCTACAACCCTCCCACTGTTCTCTTGAGCTAATTTCTTTTCAAAGAATTCAGCATATCGAGCAACGCGAACAGTGTTTTTGACGGGATCATAGAAGTCGTAACCCATCGTTTCCTTAGGGTATTCGACAAAGATGCACTTAGTAGTTCTGGGTTCAAGTTTGTCAGGCGTATCGCGCTTCACAAGTGCCTCATATCCCCAGACTCTTAAGTAAGACAGATTAGGAACATTTCCATGCCATAATTCATATGGTGTCTTGTCAACCTTCTTGGTTGGAACCATATTGAGAATGCGTACAGCAGTCTCTAGAGCATAATCCCAAACGAAAATGGGAGAGTCGTAAGGCTCATCATAGATCTCACCATGTCTAGCAAGGTTCGATTTCTCCTTTCTGACACTCCATTATGTTGAGGAGTGTATGGAGGAGTAAGTTGTTGGACAATTCCACATGCTTTCAGATAATCCTTAAACTCTTGGCTTAAGTATTCACCACCTCGATCCGAACGAAGAATCTTGATGGTTTTGCCGAGTTGATTTTCTACTTCATTTTTAAACTCTTTGAATGTTTCAAACACTTCATGTTTATGTTTAAGCAAGTAAACATAACCATAACGACTGAAATCATCCGTAAAAGTTATGAAGTAGCTAGCTCCTTTTCTTGACACATGTCTAAATGGGTCGCAAACATCGGTATGAATGAGTCCAAGAAGATCTTTAGCCCTCTCTGGTTTATTCAGAAAAGGTTTTCTTGTCATTTTGTCGGAAACACATGACTCGCATTTATCAAATGATTCATCATTTAATTGTAAAATTCCTTCACGTTGAAGTCTTTCAATGCGATTTTTGCCAATGTGTCCAAGACGACAGTGCCACAGATAAGTAGAGTCCAAGTTAGTCTTGGCTCTTTTGCTAACATTATACATTGAATTATTTGAATCACAACCACGCATATCAATTTCATAAATACCATCACAAGCAATAACATCAAAATAATGAACATTATTTTTAGAAACTGAAATACCATAATCATTAAAAACATTAATGAATCCGTTGTCTTTCAACAAAGAAACTGAAACTACACCTCTAGTAATAGAAGGTGCATAATGACAATTGTCTAAAACAATAATTAAACCGGAAGGAAGAACTAAATGATATTCTCCAATAGCTTCGACAGGTGCTGGTAGACCATTGCCTACGAACAGCTGCAAAGCTCCGGGCTTCAGCTTCCTCCTTTTCCTAAGTGCCTGTAATTCATTACAGATATGAGTTCCATAGCCAGTGTCATAAACCCATGATTTACGCTTAGTAAAGGAAAATAATTCAATAGTGAAGATACCTGAAGCACTAGCATTGCTAGCTTGCTTCTTCTTCACATTCAACTCGGCAAGATACTTGGGACAGTTCCTCTTCCAGTGCCCGACTTCATTACAATGATGACAGGTCTGGTCTTTAGCCGGATGCTCTTTCTTAGCCGGAGGGGTTTTCTTTGGTTTGGGGGGATTAGCAGCTTGCTTACCCTTGCCTTTACCATCAAACTTGCCTTTAGCTTGGTGCGATTTCTTAGCTTTCTGGATCCGACCCCCCTTTATCATAAGGACATTTGGGTCATTGGCCTTCTTTGGAATCGTCTTCTCATATTCAATGAGCATAGCATGAAGTTTAGTGACGCTCTTTTTCATAGAGTGCATGGTATAGTTTTGCACAAAACCCTCATATTCCTTCGTAAGGGATTTGAGAATCATGCCAACTTTTACCTCTTTATGATAAGCGTACTCCATCGAATCCAATTTGTCAAAAATGCTCTTCATCTTGAGCACATGACTGCTAACCGATTTTCCAGATTCAAGTTTCATGTCATGGAGTTCCACGACTAAGTCGAACAGTTCCACTCCAGCTTGTTTTTCATACAAGGATTTAAGTTCTGTGATCATATCATATGGAGTGTAGAGCTCGAATTGTTTTGAAGCTCGGGAGACATGCTCGCAAGCATCAAACAACAAACTTCATTGAATCTAGTGTACTGAATCCTATATTCAGCTTTTTCAGCTGCTGTGGATTCAGCACTTGGTTCGGTTGGCCATTTCCTTTCAATGACATCCATGCGTTCCTCAACTCTTAGAACAATTCTCAGTTGACGATACCAGTCATTGAAATTTGATCCATTAAGCTTTTCTCTTTCAAACATTTGCCGAAAAGCATTGGTGTTTGTGGAAGGATTCATTGCCATCTACAAAACAGATTAAGTTCAAAAATCAGTATTTTTGATAATAAATCCTTAAGAAATCAATTACCCAATGTTTATCAAATAAACAATTAATTTCATTAAGGCTAGGATCCAATTGACATACAATCATTTCATCAGTTGATCTGCTAGAAATGATTGCACTCAAAGGTAAGTGACGAGCAGTAATTGCATTACATGTGCAATTCCTAGTAAGAATGGGACCTACAAATCACACTTGATTCATCAAGCGATTTGTAGTCATGTTTTGTCCCATCTTTTGCCACGGGTCAAGGTCTCACCGCTTAACTCGCTTTAAGTCGTCCAACCAAGAACGCGCAAATTTGTCCACCACTGTGTACCAGTGAGTGGGATTTGCCATGCAACTGCCATTTCACCACTGTGTACCAGTGAGTAAAACAACAGCCACAAGTGTCCTTTTCAAGTTGGATGGCAAATGACTTAAGTTGATTGGGTCAATCAATTTGATGTGTGATCAAAAGTTATGTTTGAAGATTCATGCATATCTTCTAAACATAATATGTTTATAAAACTCATTTTTATTGCCTTTAAATACAAAAGAGCTCGGTAGCTCCATTTGAACTCACAAAGAAGCGCAAGGGCAAAGGTATGCGATAAACGCGATTTAAAAACCCGCCCTTTTAGGAGGCTAACGCACTCCGACTTATACCTCTCTTAGAGTTTGTTCAAATGGGTGAGCCGGTGTATCTTTTGATTTTAGGGCACCAATTTTATAAACAAATTCTTATTTCGATATATTTAGTCAAGTTTATTTTTCCAAAAACAATTTTGCACACAATTTTCATAAAAAGGCAAAATTAAACTTACTAAATTTACAACTTAACAATTAAGGTAATCAACCTAATTTGGTCACTATGGTATAAGATTGGCTCCTCTTTCATATGGAAAGAGACCACATACATCAAGTTACCTTGATTGCGTAAGCCAAAATTTCTATAACAAATTATCTACCATAAATTAACAAGATGCTGATCTGGAAAATCCAGCAGCTTCACGACCAAATCTGGCCCTGAAGAAGGCCGAACTGGGCTTAGCACAAAACATAAAAGTTGTAGCCCTATGAGTCAAGCATCTACTGTAAAGATTTCAGCTTCCAACTTCTTACGGTTGATTAGTTATGATTTTTTTAGTGAACTGGTGTCAAACAGGAACTTTCACAAAACATAATCACATTGTCACACAATTAGTTATTCAATTATCTAGCATAATTAACCCTAATGATCAAGATTTCATATCAATATATCTAAGTAATAATCATGAATAATTTGCATGAAAAATTCATGATTTTTACTTCTATTTAACAATTAAATAATTAAAAGTACACCATAAACGCATGCAATTATCACATAATAATGCTTAAAGATCAA
Source organism: Erigeron breviscapus (assembly GCA_034093135.1). NCBI lineage: Eukaryota > Viridiplantae > Streptophyta > Magnoliopsida > Asterales > Asteraceae > Erigeron > Erigeron breviscapus. Next base: position 103,259,026 of record CM067167.1, on the reverse strand, counting down.
AACTTGGAATTAGGGTTTTAAAAAAAAAAAAAATTTTTTAGATCTGATTTCGAAACATATATAAATAAATAAAATTAATTTTGTTTCCATTTAATTTAATATTAACCATTATAAAATAACAAAAATTAATCTAAAATTTATATATAAATTTCGATCCTCATGAACCCTAACCCCCCTTCAAATTTTGATCTTTTGGTAATTAATCATCATATAGTAGGCTCGTGATACCACTGTTGGTTAGTTATGATTTTTTTAGTGAACTGGTGTCAAACAGGAACTTCACAAAGCACGCAGCGGAAAATCAATCTATGTAATTAATTAATTAACCAAGAATAGAAACATGTACCTTTGATTTGAAGAAAATAAAGTAAGAAACTTTATAAGGATTTGAAATAAATCCCTCTACGTTTGCACACACGACACGCGGATGTACGTATGCTAGTACTTGATCACGAACCGCAAACACTTTGCTTTCTCTCCTTGATTTGTCAAACAACTAAAACCGAAATCACTTTGTTCTTGGAGTCGGCCGAAACCAAGAGAGGAGGGAGGAGGAAGAAGTAAGAGGGTTTTTGTTTTTCCCTTTTTATATTATCTCTAAAAACCCTTTTCGTGTTTGACATAGATTAGGATTAGTATTTGATATAGATTAGGATTATAGAAAAACAAGTTAAATCAATGGGTTAAAACCCATTTAACAAAACCGGCCCCCTATTCTAGAATAATCTAGAATACTTAATTTAATTATCAAATTACAATTAAGTCCTCCTTAACTAACGCCGTTAGCTAGTAACCGTTAGTTTTTAACGACCATTCGTTAATTGAAATCGTGATCATATTAATTAAATACATTAAATATTTAATTAATATTAAATACATTTGTGTCGAGACGTGTGACCCCGTAGGCTTAAATCATTTCTGGACATACGTTCATTTTTACGTGATCATATACTAACAGTTATATTGTAAAGTTTCAAGTCCTCTTGTTTTATGGACGCAAGTTGAAATGATTCATCATTTCTCGGATTACCTCTAAATGCAATTCATCATCGCTCAGGTATTGCCTCTATTCTAATACCATCTATAAGAACACCACATTCTCAATTCAACATCCCACTCGATATGACAAATGATTCAATATTTTATGTTAAAAAAACACACAGGTCCCTTAATCCTTAATCAGTGCTAATGGGTGCGGGATCTCAGACAAACTCTACCAATAAAAATGATTGGTATTGGCTGAGTTTGTCTAAAATTTGTATTCATTAGCACCGATTTACTACTAAAAGAGCCATGTAGATATCCAGTATATCTTTATCTTTAAGGGTATTATTTAATTGGTAGAGTTAATGAGAGATATTCAAGGAGAATTATTTCTTTTGGTTTTCATCTAATAGATTTTTTTGTCCCCTTGGTATGGCACCCCTGCTGGTTTCGGGCTATTTCAGCAAGGATTTTCTATGGCACGATATGGTAGCCAGGCTCATCTAAATCTTGAGTTTTTTTTAGTAAAAAATCTAATACACTGTAGTTGTACTCTGTATTTATATATCGAGTTAAACCTTTTAACCTGTTGATGGTCAACCAATGGACCTAATGGTTCGTATCTTTTTATTTGCAAGAGAAAACATGTCCTCCATAGCTCTAAGTGATTTTGACTTAGATTGTAGTTATTTTAGTGACCATAGTAATGTGAATTGTAGCCTAAATGTTTTCATCAGACGCTTAGCAGTTCAGGTGGATATAAAACTGTTTATATTCTACAGGCATGCAATGGTTGTACACTGAGGTGGAATTTTCAAATCTGTTACTAATGAACGGGTTGAATCAGGTTAGCTGAAAATTAACTAAACGATATGTTGATGTGAGAAGGATACCCATGTCAAGAGAAAATCGTCCAAGTCCGACACGGGTCTGCATGGGGTAATAGACTTTATTTAAATGTTCAAATGTTTGAGTGGTTTGTGAAAACCATCTAAAAAAATAATGGCAGATATTTAATTCTTATGTAGTGATAATCGGATGCAGTTTGAAGGTGAGATACAACCTTGAGGTTGTTGATATCACGTGGTATTCTCCTCAGGTGATCAAAAGGTTGTTCCGTAGCCAACGAGTTCTATTTCTGTAGTGATATATTTGTTTTACAACTCGATGGTGTTTTCATTGCAGATGCTCAATCGACAAGTAGTCAAATCTGTAACTTTGTTCTCCGGTGTGGATGGCTCGAGCAGAACCTAATATATGGGATGAAGCACTTTCAGTTCAGCTGCAAGCCTGCAAGTTACCCAATGGAAGCTTGACTCGCAGCAGCAACAAATGACTACAATCCACCTTAATGGATCTGCATTGGATGGTAAGCTCAATAAAGGTTCTCATGGGAAACGGGTTGGGTTGAAGAGATGGGCACAAATTATCGGGTTAATCTTAAACGGGGCATGTAGGTCTTATAAAAATAGGATACAAGGCAAACAATTTAAATGGGCTGCATGATTATCGGGTCACCAAAGTCAATTTTAATCCATACAACCACCTTAACACATAACGGATAAAAAGGGATACCTTTTTGGCACAAGTCAGGAGAGTCGGGTTACCGAGAAGCATAATTTTGTCTCTGCCCTTTTATATAAAAGTAATTAGTGAGTTAAAAGTATGATTAAGCTAAAGTTATTACAATATTAATATTCTTTTTTTCATAAGGCAATTTTGGAGGCTGAACGCATTAAGATATACTGTAGGTAACTTTCGATCTCTTAGAGACAAAACACAACCAAATACACTCATTAAAAAATAAATATATTAATTGATTTTTTTTTTCCCAGTAAAAGGCCGTCACCCCTGGTTATATTATATAGATCAATAAAAACAGGCAATCTAGTTGAATACTAGATTGGCTTTACATCCCATGCACCTAGTGCAACATCCAAAATAAACAAATGCTTACAAATAATCCAACTATCGCTAGAAAACAAACTAACGACTAGTAAACAAAATTAGCTAGAAGTAAATAAGGAAGCTGGAAGGTTCCAATCTTGGAGCCAGTGATCAACACCTTGTTTTCTTCTGAACCGAAAGGATAGAAGCTTCAATCTAACAGTAGCGAGAATGGCTTCACTCAATTGGTTAGCCAACAGCTTCTTATCCTTGAATAACCTTGAGTTCCTCTTCTTCCAAACGAAATAAACAGATGCTGCAAAAACAAGCCTTGCAACCAGACTACGAAATGTCTTTTTATGAGTGAAAGACTTAATTTCGTGAATGATCGAATCCCATCCCGAACCCACATTCCCAAGCCCCGCTTTCAACTTTACATTAGACCAAACTTGAGAAGAATATTGACAGTCAAAGAAAATGTGCTCATGCGAGTCCGGTTGAGAGTTACAAAGTGGACAGCTTAACGCATTCAGATCACTTCCTTGAACATCCCAAAATTGCAAACAATCTTGGGTCTTCAACTTCTTAAGAAAAACGAGCCAAAGGATAAAAGCATGTTTAGGAATCATACCTGTAAACCACACGATATTAAACCAAAAAACTGTATTAGCTCTTGGTCGTAAATCTTCCCATGCTAAGCTAATCGAGAAGTCATGAAATTGGCCATTTCGATCTCTCCACATACACAAATCCACCTGATTATTAAGAACAGGAACATCAGCCTCCGTTAAGATATTAGACCAGCTAGAAGGCCATTTTCAATTACCATTCTCAATAATATCAGCCACCGTAGACGATAATGAAAAACCAGCATTCGTAATATGTCGTACTGAAAGATGATTAATTAAAGCAGACTGGTGGTTCCAATAATCAAACCATGCTGAAGCAAGTCTTCCATTCCCTATCTTAAACCATAGAAACTGCTGAATGATAGGTCTAATCTGAAGAATTTACGCCAGCTCCAAGCCATATTTCCCTTTAACGGTACATCCCAGAAATTGTGACCTCTCAACTTATACGAATGAATCCATTAAACCTACAGAGTTTCTTTGAGAGTAAGGATATTAAGGACAAAGGACGAGATAAGGGCAACATTAAACGGTTCAATTCTTCTAATGCCCAGCCTCCTTCCTCCTTAGGAACACAAACAGATTCCCAGACAACCTTTGCCTTTCCACGTTTAAATTCTCCTTGGCACCATAAAAAACCCCTCATCATTTGTTCAATTTCATGAATAACCCTACTAGGAAGAATAAAAACTGACGACCAGTACACATGCAAAGAGGATAACACCGATTGAATCAATTGAAGTCGGCCCGCAAATGATAGAAATTTACTTTTCCAATTATTCACCCGATTATGAATTCTTTCAATCCTATACACAAGAGTAGAAAAAGGAACTCCAAGATATTTAACCGGGGATTACCTTCTCAAATGGTAGACTAAGAAATGGAACTTCACATGATTCAGAACATTGCAAAAATAGGCAATACTTTTCGGCATACTAGGCGCAAGACCAGAGACATTCTTGAATTCATCCAAAGAGTTGCTAATTATCATTGCTGAATCAACATCGGCTCTCAAAAAAATAAAGAGGTCATCCGCAAAACATAAGTTAACAATTTGCTGCTCCTCACAATGCTGGTGGAACGAAAATAAATCTGATTCAGATATATTGCGTTTAAGTATGAGTGTAAGAACCTACATAACCATAGTAAAGAGGTATGGGGACATGGGATCACCCTGTCTAAGTCCTCGTCTTCCTTGGAAAAGACCATGCAAGTTACCATTGATACTAACAGAAAAAGAAGTAGTTGACACACATTCCATAATCCAAGAAACCATAGAAGCATGTGAAATCCAAAACCAATAAGAATATTTTTAAGGAAATCCCAATTCACTGTGTCATAAGCTTTCTGAATATCTACTTTAAGAGCATATCTAGACGGACCACGATCCAAATGATAATTATGCATAATCCTCCTGAGTTATAGAATATTATCAGTGATCCGACGACTAGGAACAAAAGCAGACTGATTGATCTACTAACTGTTCATCCAAACTGCCTTTAATCCTGTTAGCAAGAATCTTCGTAATACATTTGAATAATAAAACATTGCATAAAAATATAGGCCTATAGTCATTTACCCGATTCGGCGAAGTAACCTTAGGAATAAGAGAAATAACAGTATGGTTTATTGCTTTAACAGTTTGCCACTGTTAAAGAAGTCCTAAACATGCATATCACATCAGAGCCAATAATATCCCATGCATTTTTAAAGAAACATGCAGAGAATCCATCAGGACCAGGGGATTTATCATCACCCATCGAAAAAGCATCTTTATTTCCTTATCAGAAACTGGTTGTAGTATATCATCCACCATGGTCAGTTTATTAGAAAAAAGACCAGCCGTATCCAAAGGGGTAGTAGCACCTGCCATACCAAGAAATTTCACATAATGGTTAAGAAAAGTAGTTGCAGCCTCATTACCCGTAACCACCATTCCATTTGCATTAATCATATCGATTCTGCTCCTAGTCACCTTGCTTTTAACCACACGATGAAAATAAGCAGAATTTGAGTCACCTTCTTTTAACCATTGGATTTTAGCTTTTGCTTAAGAAATCTTTCTTCTAGCAAGAATTGCTTCATTATAAGCATTAAGATACGCAGCTTTCCTTCCAAGAACAGAATTAAACGGGGTCCTTATTTCAATTGCCTTTTGCACCTCATCCAGTTCATGTCGCCACAAATCAGCTTTCTTATGGAGATTTCCATGATCATATAACATCTTACGTAAAGGCTTTTTAAGAGCCTTTAGCATTTTCACAACTCGATACATATGGTACCCCTGAATCTCGATCTCCCATCCATTTGCAACTACCTGTTTAAAATCATTATTATGGATAAGCAAATTTGAGAATTTAAATGGTTTAGGTTTAAACTTAACATTCACTGGAATACGTAAAACAGCAGGAGCATGATCAGAAATCCTGTAAGGTTGAAAAAGAGCAGTAGAGCCCACAAACTTATCACAGAATTCCAAATTAGCCATAATTCTATTTTTCTTCAATAATCCATGATCACCTCTTGGTTTCTGATTCCATGTAAAGTGCATTCCAAAGCTATTTAAATCCGAAACCTCAATGTCTTCAACACAAGATCTGAATTCCCTCATCGAAATATCAATAACTATGAGCCTTCAGACTTATCCTCAAGAGAGAAAGCTGCATTAAAATCTCCTAAAACACACCACCTTTCCTCCTACAAACAGCTTATGAACAGACAGATTACTCCAAAGAACACGTCTATCAATATAACGATTGTGAGCATACACAAAGGAGCAAAAAAACATTTTCTTCAAATTTTTGCACCACACTTGAGTGTGCATGATCTGGTCAGTTTGAGAAATCAACATGATGTCCACTCTATCGGGGTCCCAACCTAAAATAATACGAGATCCTTAGAGCATAAATCCCCATTCGTCATCCACTTCCACTTCCATAAAAGACCTTAGAACACAGATTCTCAAGCTTCTTAGAAGAAATATGAGACTCCAAAATAGCACAAACAGATAATTTATTATCGGAAAGCACTTGACGAACCTCTTTTTGTTTCGGGAGTTGGTTCATCCCCCGTATATTCCATGCAGCAATATTATACATTGGGAACCGTTGAATTAGGAGTGCTTGCCCCTGTTATTGTGGTTCCCATAAATTGTGAAGTTTCATCAAACGCCATTTCAATATCATCCTCAGCCCCATTGAAGTAATCAGCCTTAGCACTGGGCTGCTTTTTAGGTTCAGTACCCCCTTTTGGTTGAGAGGCTGGATAAGTTTGACTATCCGGATTTTCCATACTTGCAAGAATATCATAGGTATTTTTAGTTTCAACTCCAGAACCATTATTCGTCTTCGAGCGCTCCTTTTGAGTAGTCGTTGATGTAGACGCACCATCCTTCTTTTGTTGTTTCTTTCTATAGTAAAATTGTGGTTTTGGCTTGGATAGTCTCAACCCGTGTACAGTCTTATCATTCTGATCCCCAACCTGTTTGTCTTTGTTTTTCTTACGGTTAACAGTAATAAACTCATCCTCAGATGGTATTGTTGAGTTTGGAGTCACCACTATCACCCGTTTAGGACAAGTATCATTAATGTGACCAAAAATCTTACACGCAACACACACTTAGCAAATACTACTTACTCATTAAAAAATAAATATATTGGAACGCATTAAGATATATGTTCTCTTGTTCTTTGTATATGTTCATACCAATTCATATAAATTCTCTGGGTTACTTTTTCTTTCCCCAGGTTTGCCCAACGTTATCTACTGCATTGACCAGAATGGTCGTTTTTAGTTTCGTGTCAGATGAGTTTTCTCCAAACCATGTTTCCAATTCACTGATCGGGACTCTCGATGCTGAGGTTAGTATATGCCTATTTATAATTTTATCATCTATGTTTCCATGTGCTATATTTAATAAAATAAAATGATAATGCTAATGCCTACTTCTTATTGGATTTGGAAAGTGCACATGTGTATATATTTGGACATCTGATAAACAAAGTGTTTTGTCTACCTCATTTTGCAAGTCTTATAAAATTTGCAGGGTGACTTATAAGCTTTGTTTTTGGAATCGACCCCATCACTTTTTCTTAGTGGGAGTTTAGGTAACTTCATATCATAATAAATGGACATAATGGTCAATCAAAATTTTATTTTTCAATGATTATCACAGTAAAGGTTTTATTTAATATTAAATTGATTAATTGGGTATGTATGTTAGGTTTAAGTATTTAAAATGGATATATGTGATATTATTCAATTTAAGTGGGTATATTTGGATTTAAGGTTAAGAAGGATATATGTGATAAAATCCCAATATAAAATCAAGGGGTTATATTTGAATATGTATTAACATAAAAGGGCTTTAATGAAAAATGAGAATAAAATTATGGAGTCAGACATTTAATGAAAAGTTAGAATACAAAGACAAACATGCCCTCCGGTACAAGTTTCGAGAAAAAACATTAACTTATGTCTCACAAAATGGGCTAAATTGTCAGACGGGTTAAGATGACTCTAGGTTTACATTTAATGCATTAAACCTTTTTGGATAATCCAAGCTAAGGTCAACCTAAGATGGTTTAAGGTTGTATGGGTTAACGTCCAACATGGGTTATCGTTTCGATATGGGTAAACCAAACTGGGCAAATCAATCTAGATAGTTATTCACGTTGGGCGAGTTTTTAGATTATAATCCAAGGTAAGGTCAACTTAAGATGGTTTAAGGTTATATGGGTTAACATCCAACATGGGTTATCGTTTCGATATGGGTAAACCAAACTGGAAAAATCAATCTAGATAGTTATTCACGTTGGGCGAGTTATTTGTTAAAGCTCATAATGCGTGGTACAAAAAAGGTTGCAGCTTCAAAAAGAGAAACTAGAAATCAAGCTAAATGTGATCATAGATTCTCAAGTATGCCACTTATCAATGCATATACACAAGCTCTTCAAAATCGTCAATGTATGTATATATACTCTCTTGGTAAATTCTTTTTGATATTCTTCATATTCTTGATGGTGATGTATGATGATGACTGAAGTATTGACTTTTATTTTGTGATTAATGAATGGCCGAGTCACATTATACTTCTTTACATGCTTCAGCGAAGTCTGATATTTTCTCTATTTACAGGTCCCAATATTGGAAGGCACAAGTAAGGCTCCCACCAGTTGACACTCGATAGAGGACAAAAGGTATGTCATTGGGTCAATGGATTCTGTTAGTATAGTTTTGGTATAGAAGTTTTTTATTTATATAACTATGTTGTGTTTTATAAACTCTTCCAATAATTAGAAGATCTGCAAGTCATCAAATATTGTTAACTTAATGGAGATTAGGGACTTAACTATCTTATTATACTCTGAACAAAGAGTATATGTGTTTCCATGGATAATATGCTAGAAGCCATCAATGTAAATGATATACAAGGAACGATCCTGAATGGTTTTGCCATATAGTTTGAAATTTATAAAACAGAATGACATTCTTTTCAAGTTTGAGAAATAAATTTTTTTATAGATAAACTGGAACCAATTTCAAGAATTGAATTGAATTGAATTGTAGTAGCTCAAGTCTTTGTTAAAATAGCTGATTTAATTAAAAACCAAGTTTATTTCCATGGGTCATTTACTAAAAAATCGATTCTTGAACAAATAGAGGCGATTTTGCTAAAGTCTCGAGTCTTAACGAATCAAATATGGATAATAGAAGTTATACTTTACTCTTTTTATTAGTAATTATTTGTTCATCTTTCATCTCCTTCCCTATATTACATGGTATATATGTATATTAGACTATTAGTTACACCTGATATAGCACCCGTTCCAACCTGAAGTTGATTATACCTTGCCTGACCCACCCATAGTGTCCTATATAATCTGCAACCGACCTAACTTCGCCCAAAAGCCTTCTATCAAGGCTTCTACTTGACAATTTACATCATGAAGCATCTCGGATCTTTAGGTAGGGGTATATAAAGGACTTTTTACAATACTTCAAAGGCTCTACTTGTAAAGGTAAGCAGGTAAAAGTGTAGGTCAACTAAGTATAACATACACATCCATCACCGTAGCAGACGCCTACTGTATCCACATGAAAGTTGATGGCTCATGACTGTAGTTATGATAATGTTAACGAAAGATCCCCCCAACCCCTCCCGTTTAACACCAGCAGCCAGTAGCATGCACCAATTTCTTTGCGAAATTCTTTGCTGGTATGTTTTCAACATTTGACTAAATATGTATGTAACAAAATCTCTTTTGTTCCACCTGAAGACAAGAGATGGTATAATGGATGGGTCAGGGGCAAACATGACATTTTTACACTTTCAACATCAGTCACGACTACTAAAAATGCTCACAAATCACTATTAGAAATTGCAACAATCAATATTTTTAACCATCCACTACGTAAAGAAGTTTAAACTGGTCAAAACGAAGTTTTATACACTTTTAACATAAACCAGCTTCTTTGCTATAAACTTTATTAGAGCAAGTCTGGGTACGTCGCATATTTAGAGCTTAACCAAATGACAAGAATTTTGGGTTTTTTCAGAGTCATATTAGATTTATCTATATAGATTCATCTCATGTATAGCCTTTTGTTTAGTTATGATCAACATGGGTGATAAATAAATGTAAACTGCTCTAATACTTTTGTGATTTGTAATTTACTTTCATGTCTCTTTTAATACTAGAATATTGGAAAGTCGGCGGTTTGCTGCAAGGTCAAAGGAAAGAAAGATGAGATACATTAGCGAGCTTGAAATCGGCAGTCTGCTTCGATTAGTTGTGATCCTTTCATGTCTCTGTTACTATTAGTTGTGATATGCGATTTAATTTCTATTGGTCCTTTGAAGTTGTTAGGATTTGTTTAAGTTGGATCTTGATTTGCCTAATGTGGTGAAATACAAATGGAAACCTGCGTTTATATAACAAATATTATGGCAATACTTTATTTGCTATGGAGTTGTATCTTTAAATGTAATGTCATTATCATTGTTTGAAGTCTTTTGCGATTAGTTGGTCGTGAGGGTACATGAATTGTTAGATTTTACGAACAGAACTTTTATTTAGTACACGTTAAGATATAATCCATAAACTGATTTTCACAACAATGACAAAAAAAAAAAGTTTCTATAATACCGTGTTTCACCTGGGATTTTAAATCTCCATATATATAGTTTGTGAAGCTGATAGTATTAGCCAAAACTGGTTAAGGTGGAGAATATTTTAAATGTATCACAAACTTGGTTTTAAATATAGTATGAACTTCCTGTCTTTATTTCATTCACGGGGGTCTATGTGTGATCATGTTAGAAGGTAATTAGCTTTGCGCAAAATTTAAGATACTATCATAGATTCGAGAGTACCATAAGCTTATGACATTAGGTACTTTTGTGGGTTGTACAAAAAAAAATTTAAGCAAAATGTAGATGTTGTATGATGAGCTTCACCAAAAATGTAAAATACTTTATCACATTATAGTAGATATGAGCTTTAGGAATTACAAGATAAGATACAAGTATATGAGTTTCATTTGAACAGAAATTAATGGATCACTAGATATGGTTGAATTTTAAGAAATTAACATTTTTGTTTAATTTCCCTCAAATGAAATAAAAGGGTTTTCATATGTCTAAAATTACTAATCAATCGGGTCCATCTAGCTATTATATTATAAGAATAAAATTCATAACCAGATTATAATTTGGTCTGAATGTGAACACAAAAAAAAAAATAGCGCAATTCATGGACGTGGGCGCATGATACTCATATTACTATGCCTCTGAATTATTGCTGGTAAGCTACTTAAAAACAGGATGACAAGCTTAATGTATGTTTTTATGTAAAGGGTTATTATGGTTAGGTGTAGACACCGGCTGTTACTGTATGGTTATCAATTTGGTTTTAGGTAGGTGTTTGAATGGACATTTTTCAAAAGGATTGTGAAATGAACAGTGTGTCATGAGACTTGAGAGTTTAGCACGAGACTTTGTCACAAGAGTCTTCTTCTTTATAACGAGGAGATTTTCTTCATACACTAATATATGTATGAAGCTATTATATTATAAGTATAAAATTCATAACCAGATTATAATTTGATCTGATTCGGAATGCTATGCACTTTACCATATGGATGAAAAGGGAAGTTTTCAGTCCGTCACAAACTCATGTTGTTCACTTGTTAAGCTTTAATGTAACAACTTATATCAAGTTTAAAGATTTCAAGGAGAAGTCAACTACCTACAACTCTATATTTCTATCACTTCTAATATTGAAAAAAATATCAAACATGAACATGATATTTGTTACTTGTGGATTACAAAAATAAATTGTTACGATGATCAATTTCATTGATAACTTAAAAGCAATATAATATACAAGCATATCATGAGAAATATGTTTATATTTGTTAGCGAATTTTTTTTTTAGAACAACGAGTAAGTAGTTGGTAGAGTTAGCATGTAACATTTGAAACACCCAGTGACATCTAATTTTATTTTTTTTTGAAAGGTGAATTTCGCTGAAAACTTCGTGTCGCGATTCGACAGCGGAGGTCTAGCATACGTTGTCTTAACCGGGTCCGCGCTAGAGAGCTCCCTCGAAGTAGAAATGTCTATTTCAAATACCCGATGGGAGAACTAAGACTAGATCACCACGAAGGCACGACGACCAAACTCAGGACTGTCAACCCCTCCCCCCTTCAAATAATGTACTCCATTTACAAATATAGAAAGTAAGATTTGAATCTTATTGGCTATATAAATTTTTAAATATATTACTTTAATGAAATTAACAATCTTAAACTAAAATTAAAAAATTTATTAAAGGTTGTAAGGGCATCGCGCGAGTCTAACTATTAACTCTAATAAAAATAAAAAAGTAGCCATTTTCTGGTCAATGATATAACTTTTAATCCTACAAAAAATCACATTAATCAATTTATCTAAATAAATAATCACTATATATAATAAAACTTTTCTTTTTGTTTAATGAGAAAAAGAAAACAAACCTGATTTAAGGAAATATAAGTTGTGGGGAAGGTCTTCGGTGCTGAAAAAGACATACAATTTGGTGAAACTTTAAATTTTTCGGTCAAAATGATGTATCAAACCACGAAATGAGCAAATCTCATAACTATGAAATCTGTAATTTTTTCCAAATTTGAAATGTGGATGTTTTTCCTTGTTATCTAAGCCCGTATACATCGGTCATTATGGAAAAAAGAAAATGTTTCCGTCGGTTTACAAGCGTTGTAAATATTTTGGAAAAGGTTGTATGAACGCTAATGAGGTGATGGATGCTCTGTTGGTGAGATTTGAGGAATTGAGGACAAAAATGGAATTAACTCTAACAAATAAGGTTAGCTATTGGAAAAGAAAAAGTTACCGAGAGATTGTAAAGTAGTTTTAAAAGAAAACGTTCTGAAAGTCTTTACATCATAAAGATCTTTTGATACATTTAATCAGTGGCGGATCTAGGAATTCGTCATTGGTATGCACAAGTTATTTACACGTATGGATTTCAATTCGATTTGTAGACGTGTTTAACGTCTTTTTCATTAGATCTGGAGAAAGAAACATTTAAAATGGGATTTTCTTCTGGAATTAGATTCTCTACTGAAAATCATGAGTTTTGCAAAAAGAATCACTTGATTTGGTTGAATAACAAATCGGGAATCTCGTTTTAAAGATTTATAAATGTGTTGCAACGTTTCTGTCGTTTTATTATTAAACAGAATATTAAAACGAAATATTTTCTGGAGTTCTATTCTTTGATGAAAAACGAAGATTTTGCAAAAAGAATCGTTGAAATCCGTTAAGTAATGAAGTAGAAATCATGTTTTGAAGCCTCAAGCCCGTCGACAAACATGTCCCATCTGTGCTGACGTCATGCTGATGTCAGCAAGTTACATAACTAGTCCCTGTAGTTTACAGATTCGTTTTTTCAGTCCCTAAAGTTTTCTGATATGACAGTTAGGTCCCTAATGTTTCAGAAAAAGTTTTGATCCCTGTAGTTTTGAAAGTGACGATTTTGATCCCTTTAGTTTCAAAAGTGATAGTTTTGATCCCTGTAGTTTTGAAATTGACGATTTTGATCCCTGCAGTTCTGAATTAACAAATTTGGTCCTTGTAGTCTAAAAGATTGAAATTGTCGTTTTGAATCTTGTGAGATGAAATTGTCGTTTTGAATCTTGTGAGATTGAAATTGTCATTTTTGATTTTTGTGGTTCAAGATTAAAATTGTCATTTTTGAATCTTGTGGTTCAAGATTGAAATTGTCATTATTGATCCTTATGGCTTTAGCCTTGTTATATAATAAAACTAATATATTAAAAGTTATTGAATATTAGCACTTTAAAGTAGTTAGTATTTACTAATAAAGCATGATCTTGAGTTTTCATTAAAAGACAATGATAGTGAGTATTTGCTAAAAGAAACTTAGCAAATTAGCAATTAATTGGACTCTTTTGTACATCGTAGGTTCTGAAGGTTTGAGCATTCACTATTGAGTCTTGATTAGTGTGAGATTTTTTGTTATTGCTTTCTTATTGAGGTAAGATAAAAAATTTCATCACCTGGGGGACAACAAAACATAGTTTTTATAAAATCCCCCCCAAATGAATGTTTATGTAATACATATATGATACGTGGGAATGCTCGAGCGAATTAACGTGGGAAGTGTTAAGCTTAACCCGTGCTAGTTATTTCCAAGCTAGTGCATTGATGTGGTTGCTTGGGTGGCTCTTTGCAACATAGTTACGTGGGATGAGTATCTCCGGGTGGCCTGACTACCCACCAATGTCTTTGAACATACGGACTACTCCTGGATCGGAATTTCTTCCGGTTAACCTAACAACAAAGTTTCATGATTGTATTGTAGAAAAATTTTACAACAGCAAGCCTTGACATGATATTGATAGACGAACAAGTTAAAGCTTTCGTCAATGTTCCAGTATGCAGTTTTTATTAGCAATCAAATGGCTCAAAACTAAGGATGAATCAAAGACATAAATTGAACTCAAAGGTTCTATGAACTTCTATAATATATCATAAAAAAACTGATTTTTAACATTCTCCATCCTATTATTTATACTAATTCTAAAACCATTAAAATAGGAAACAAATCAACTCATAATTATCCTAATAAATAAAAAAATAACTTATAAAAATAAAAGATAATTTAATAAAATCGCATGACGGGTCAGGTCCTGGGCCGAGGCCCGATGCTACTGCATCATTCTTCCCGTCTTCAAAAAAAACTCGTCCTCGAGTTTTCCGCACACTTGACAAACACAATGTAAACTACAACACCTGGATCAAACGGGAAATTTGAAAGGCACCGAAACTTGATGTGCTCATGCAAACCCCCACTAAACAACTTCACTCGTCGAATCATCTCGCGCGATTCGTGACTCCGTCGTTGCTTTAATGAACGGTAGCTTACATTCGACTCATCTTCCAACAAACAATAACTCGAAACCGTTGCAACATAATGTATAGATTTAATCATAGCAGTAATATTACCTTCAAAGTTTTCTATAATCTTGGCCGATTTTATTGCCTTGAACTCATTGCTATCATTTGAGTTTTTTTCCAAATTCAAAAATTGAGTTTCCATAACCATCGAACCTTCATTTATTTTTTCCACAAAATCAGGGAATTTTGAAGACTTTTTTAGGTGAATTGTGACCACATCTTTGATTAATAATAAACCCTTTTGAAGTTTCTGATGATCATCACCAAGAATACTTTTAACACATAAACATTCTTGAGCAGTCAATAAGGTGTAATGCTCGACACTTTCAATTGAAAAAACCATCAACAGTGTAACATCTTGAGACCCCATATAAGATGATGAAACTTCTTTTAATGGTGGAATCTCGTAGCACGAAGTTAATGATTCCCCATAGTTCACTAGATGAAAAGACTTTTCCTTACAATAAACATTCAAACCTTGACCAACATTCACAGTAAAACAAACAACTTCACAGCCATAAACGTATGGCACTGAACGATGCTTTCCCTCCCCGAGAAACCATGAATACCACTCTTCGTCACCGTATACATCATACACGGGTTGTGAATCATAGATAAAATCGTCATTGGTAAGATACTCCTCGTCCCCAGTGGACTCGTCCCAGACGGGTTCAGCCGGTTTCGTTTCCTCCAATGCCGACGATGATACTAATCCCAATCCAGGGACTAGGTGTTGTAGTCGTTCAACTCGATCAACTGTTCCCAATCCAGGGGTAAGCCATACGAGTCGTTGGGGCTGCTCAACCTCACGATCAAACAGATCCGAAACACCTCCAACGTTGCCTCTGTCGGCGACTCTACGATAAAGATGTCCACTTCCACAACGAGCCATTTGAACAACCATAGCTCTGATACCACCTGATGCAGTTTCTTATGCAATCAAATGGCTCGAGAACTAAATGATTAAATCAAAGACCATAATGAACCAAAGGTTCTATTTTCTTTATATCATAAAAAAACTGATTTTAAACATTCTCCATCCTATTATTTATACTAATTCTAAAACCATTAAAATAGGAAACAAATCAACTCATAATTATCCTAATAAATAAAAAGATAACTTATAAAAATAAAAGATAATTTAATAAAATCGCATTGCGGGTCAGGTCCTGGGCCGAGACCCGATGCTACTGCATCATAGTGTATGTATATTCCGCTACTTTGATTTTCATTACATTATTTATATTTGAATTTACCGGTTTGTTCTTTCATAATTTTAGTTACATTCTTTAATTCACTGGTTTGTTCTTTCAACTTTTATTGGATTACATATATTTAACTTTATTTAATATGTTATAAACAATCCGTGTATTTGACACGGGTCTAATCTAGTATCAATTATATCTCATTGTTCTATTATATATTTGTAGATGAACAATAGGGGTCGTTGTGAAAACATAGTTCACTTCAATGTTTTAAAAACTTGACTAGACACTGAATCAGCCTCACAATATTTTACCGGTTGAACCGGTCGAATCGTGGAACAGACTGGGTAATAATATACAACATAATTATGTTACTAATACTCTTTTACCAAAGTTAAATATATTAATTAATGATATGATAATAAAAAAAATAATTCAAGGTCATCTATCTTAATATATATTAAAAATATCATTTTCCTAGAATTTGAAAGAAGAAAATAAAATTACCGATAGCATTTTGTACTTCTACTTTTGTAGTACATAAGTGCCCAGTCTAAAAGCTAATGTACGTCCCTTCCAATCTTTTCTTTAATATTGCACATACCTTCACAAAACACCACCACTTTCATTTTACAAAACCAAAACCTTCTTCTCCATCGGAAAACAAATCACCACCGGACCTCACTCATCACCACCATCTAAATGAAATACGATCCAAAAGGCAGCCTACTCCGGTGATATAGCAATCTCCGATGGCATATCTTACTCCGGCGACCCAGCCTACTCCGGCCATCTTCAGATCCACTTTTCACCGACCATCTCCGTCGACCTTTCAGATCCACTTTCCACCGGCCATCTGCGACGACGAAGGATTTCAACTTACGTAGGTCCTTTAATTTTGACTTGACGACTTAGTTCAGAGCGAAAATAAATTAAATGGGTCGGGGCAACTTATCGGGTCACAAATGCACAAATATATATATAAACATGAATTCTGATGCATGGCGATTTTTAGATTATTAATAATGCATAATACCAAAACCACTATAAATTTACCATATACAATACATAAATATTATAGAGTAAACGACATAAATCGTCCATGTGGTTTACTTAAATAGTCACCTTTCGTCCCTGAGAATCAAAAACCTCATGGATCGTCCTTATTTGGAAAATAAGCTTCCCCTTTAGTCCTTTGACTATTTGACCGTTATCCTCAATCCGTTAACCCCCCACGTGCCTACCACGTGAGGGGTATTCTTGTCTTTGCGCCCCCAACAACAGCTGGAAACGACATAAATCGTCCCTGTGGTTTACTAAAATAGTCACCTTTCGTCCCTGAGAATAAAAAACCTCATGGACCGTCCTTATTTGGAAAATAAGCTTCCCATTTCGTCCTTTGACTATTTGACCGTTAACCTCCATCCGTTAACCCCCCACGTGCCTCCCACGTGAGGGGTATTTTAGTACTTTGCTAAGCATAAAGGACCAAACTTGATCGTTTAAGTCTTCATATTAATCATCATCATTTACAACAACGGCAGAGAACGACGGCGGCGGTAGTGGCGGCGGCACGAGCGGGGCAGAGAACCGGATCTGAGAAGAGATGGTGGTGGGACGATGTTGGATGATGATGATTGATTAAAATTGTATGACAAATGTATAAATGGGTTTGAAAATGATGATGATGATTATTGATTAAATGGGTTTTAACAAATGTAGGTCGGCCGAAGTTCTTGTGTATGTTTTTTTTTTTTAGTTTCCATGTTTGCCTTTTTTTTTGAATCTGCTTGTGTGTCTATATATTTGTGTGTGTATACATATACAATCTTGTTTTTTATGGGAAATGGGTTTTGTATGAGGATGATGATGATTAATATAAATACTTAAATGATCAAGTTTGGTCCTTTATGCTTAGCAAAGTACTAAAATACCCCTCACGTGGGAGGCACGTGAGGGGTTAACGGATGGAGGTTAACGGTCAAATAGTCAAAGGACGAAATGGGAACCTTATTTTCCAAATAAGGACGGTCCATGAGGTTTTTTATTCTCAGGGACGAAAGGTGACTATTTTAGTAAACCACAGGGACGATTTATGTCGTTTCCAGCTGTTGTTGGGGGCGCAAAGACAAGAATACCCCTCACGTGGTAGGCACGTGGGGGGTTAACGGATTGAGGATAACGGTCAAATAGTCAAAGGACTAAAGGGGAAGCTTATTTTCCAAATAAGGACGATCCATGAGGTTTTTGATTCTCAGAGACGAAAGGTGACTATTTAAGTAAACCACAGGGACGATTTATGTCGTTTACTCTATATTTTAATACCTAGTGTATATATATATGAATTTATGAATCTATGAATAATTGAGAAATAATTGTTGTACGTAGTAGTGTTGATAAATTGGTTGTCATGTCTAATAACAGTAAGCTTATGTCATTTAATCATATTTGTAAGTGTCATATTTAACTAATAAATATCTTTGTGTAAATACTTATTCAAAGTCTACTAATGAATTGTGTAGAATTTAATTGCTTAAGATATCTTATAAGCATTATTAATTTCAGTTTGTTAGACTATGGGATTTATTAAGGTGAAAGTCACCGAAGAGGCATTAGAGTTACTACGGATCGTCAAAAAGCGCAAGCTGATTGTTTAAGGTTTTGAAATGGAATCAACAAGCTTATCTATTGGATCTACCTCCTAAATTAGATGGTAATTCGTGACATTTTCACACGTCTATTACTTGAGAGAGTGTTTGGCGGAAGAGATGAGTATAATTCCTTCGAAAGACATATTGATAAAGAAAAAAAAGATTGTGGAGACACTCGTTTGAGATCTTTGGCCGGCAACAGATCAGCTTCGTAAGAAGCTAATTGATCTTGTGTTAGTAAAATGGAAGCATAATAGAGGTGAGAGCATGACTTGGGAGACTGAATCTGTGATGATGGATCGTTACCCGCATTTATTGTTGTTGAGTAGATTCTGGGACAGAATCCTTTCAAGGAGAAGGTAATTGTAACATCCCGAACTCTTTTATTCATTTCGTTAACTTTGACCATTAGTCAATGTTGACCCTAGTCGTTAAGTGGTGTTATATGTTTATGTGGATAATTATGTGTGTAATGTGGACTATGTGTATAACAATTAAGTATAATATACGTGTGTCATTTATGTGGATATATCCGGGTATGCACTCCCCTTTAGTGTGTCATGACGATAAGTGTTAACCTTGATGCTTGTTTATGTTGTGTATTCCTGTTAGACAATAAGCGAGGTTAAACCGTAGTTGTATGGCCCGAGGGGCTTAAGTGTTAACTTAAATAATGATTAAGGTTTAACTAATACTTGTAGCTTAGTTCTAAAACACCCTAAAAGTATTTCCATTTTATCTCCTTGTAGCCGTCGATCAATATAAAGAAAATAATAAGTGATCCCTATGAATGTGTGTGTGGTGGTGCGCCCAGAAGAAAAAAATAAGGGTTTTTCCTAGAGCCTACCGCCAGTAGTATAAAAGAAAACATAGAGACAATTATTTTGGTTGTGGATTTCGTAGTGTGAGAACAAGGAAAGATAGGATTGCTTGAAAAAAAGAAATATATATATACTACTTGTGGCTTCTTCCTGCGTAGTCCACCAAACAAAAGTAAGTTTTTATATTATATTGTTTTGTGACTAAATGATAAAATTGTGTTTTGTTCTTTATGTGTCAAATAAAGGAGGGTCAAAAGTAATCCACTTTAATTGTATCTTTTGGGTATTGATCGAATAGAAAGAAGAAAGAAAAGAGATTGTTTTGTGTTTCATCCTACTATTGTAAAGTGCATTTGTTGTCTTGAGTAATTTTATGGGTTGTAGAATCATGACTCATAAGAAAATGGTGATGTTCTGTTGAGTAGAAGCAAATATAAAAAGAGAGTTGGCAAAATAAAGCAAAACAATTTTTGGGTCATATGGGGGTGTTAGACGAGAAAGATAAAAAAAAAAAAAGGACCAAAAGCTCTTAAAGTTTGTTGCATTGGGTCATATGATATAAAAGGCTTGTTTTAATTTAATTATGATAGAGTGTATTGTCTTGTCTAGTATGTCATGTAGTTAAAAGGAAGATATAAAGAATTATTTGTCAATTACAAAAGTACATATTTATATACTTGTGGCTTTCTGTCGAAATATTCCCCACAAAAAAGAAACATAATAAGTTTATTGATTTCTTGGCAAACATCAATAGTAATAGAATGGAATACCTTTGCCCTTATGGTTTGCTACATATCTCGAGCAGCATTAGATAATAGTGCTTGTATTTCTTTTATGATACAAGATCTACTAGTCTTTAGTGTTTGTTCTTTTAATTAAATTGATCTTTATTCGTTGGTCGTCTATAGGTTATTGGAAATACATAACAAGCTTGGTAAACTATTATTTGTGTGGTTTGTGAAGCTCTAAAGGTAAGATAACTTACTTTTGACACACGAGGGACACAACAAAATAGATTTGATAATTACTCTCCCTTTTATTATGTTTAAACTATCTCATGCGTATGTTGGGTATGAGATTTAGAGGGAGGTTACTTGTGGGTATTATTATGCATGATTATGTATTTATGCTTGTGATAAATGGTTTGTTGTGTGATAGTTGTTTGTTGTTGGCTTGTACACATAGTACACTAGACTTATTTAAGTTGTCATGTCACGAAGCACGTTAAGGGCCCTTATAATGTAACATGGAATTATCGTGTGTTAACGTGGAATTAATAGTGTGTTTAAGTCTCGAGCACAACGTGGAAAAGTGTTAAGCTTAACCCACATTAGTCCAATGGACTCTTGTGTACGTGGATCACTCGGGGGCAATGTACATGCTTCCCGTGTGACTCAATCATCGTGGAAAGAGTATACCGGGTGGAGTGATTGACCACCATACGTGCGGAAACGGTTTGCTCATGGATTTGGTTATGCCTATCCATAACGACGCCGATGGACCCCGAAAGGTTACCCATCATGTCGGGTGTGAGGTTCCTGTAAGGTCTTATGACCGCCTACACACAAACCTTTTATTGTTGACTATAATGGCATAACTATACGTGGATATCGTGGAACGTGGAAATTGTGTTGTAACGTGGAATAATAAGGATTGCTAGGCACTTTATAGGATTAAATATCCTTATGATGTTGTTTACGTGGAATTGTGTGATTGTGCCTATACATATGTGTGAGATATATTCTTTATTAAAATGTTTTAATTGACAATCCTTGTTTTGTACTAACCTGTTATCTTACTCGGCTTTTAAGCTGACACTTGTGTTTTGTGGAAAAATGTTGTGCCCTCAGGTTAGAACTTGAAGTTGATCAGTTGATGGTGAGATGGGTAGCTACTTGTGGAGCTTGAGGAGTGTTCTTTAGTTACCCATAGTTGCATTTACTTAAGTAGACATTTACTTAGTGGTTTGGCCATTATTATGTTGGTTGTTATTAAGTTGATTGTGGATTTCATTTGGGTTATTGTGATGATATTGTTGGTAACACCTTTTAAGACATTTATTATGTTTTATTGATTCCGTTAGGGATCAAATGGGGTTTTTAAACGTCGCTTCCGCACTTTACTTAACGGAGTTATGTTTTATGTTAAAAATTTTTGAAATCCGCATTTTTATAAATCAGGGTGTTACAATACTGTTCTATCTCAGTTTCTTTTTAAGATTTGTCGTACTCCTTACGATTTCTACATTGCTGGGCAGTTTTGAAATTATCAAAATCAAAAAAAAAAAGGACGAAAAGTGAACAAAAAAACTAACGAATGTTGGCAACCTTAACGGAGAAAAACTAACACCGTTATCGCGGGGACGAAAAGTGAAAAAAGTGCCAAGTTTAGGGTTTTTTTTGCTATTTTTTCACTTTAAGAACAAAAAGTGCAAAACGTGCCAAGTTCAGGGACGAAAAATGTAATTTTCTAATTTAAAATAAATAATATACATGTAAAGTATGTTAGGTTGTGTTTGCTACTCTTCCACTCTTAATGTTGTCGGGTGATACTCAACAGATAGGTATATCTTCTTATGCTATTTTCCAAAAGGTATGAACTAAACTCTTTACACTTTCCGACTTTTATCTCTTTGTGGCCGGAGGTCCTTATGGAAGCAGTCTCTCTACCTTTGGGTAGAGGTAAGACTGTCTACAACTCACCTCCCTCATACCCCGCGCAGGGATTGGGTCCTGTTGTTGTATCCCTATAATACTCTTAATAAAATTATTTACAAAATAGACCCATAAACTCCTAAAATAAATACACTACCCTTTTTACATTAATTATTATTAAAATAATTACCACACTGCCACCACCACGTCACGCCACGCCGCCTATTATCGATGTTGCATTGCGTGGACATATCACTCTTTAAATCTAAAGTATCAATTATTTGGTATGGACGCATACAGCATACAATATACTTACATATAAAAAGTGAGCAATTTTTACAGAAACAAAAATTTCTCATTTCTGTTAATTACCAAATTAAAACGGAAATATAAAGGGAAGAAAAGGGAAAACTTATATACATCTGTCACTGACTGAACGCAATTATCTTTCATTTGGCCTCGGTCAGGGTTTCATTTGACCAATGGCGAAACACGGCCGTGGACCTCCACCGTCAGATTCATCTTCTTCACGAGCTAGCACTAACAGCTCTCAAAGCCCTAACCGCCGTCCTCCCAAAAAAAGGTCGATTTCATTTAACTCAATTGTATTATATATATATATATATCGATTTCAACATGAATGTATTTTTATCAGATTCTAGGGGTTTGATGTAATACTCAATTATTTGTTCTGTTTGGTGGTTTTAATTTCAAAAGTTAAAATATATTCTATGTAAAATAGCTGTCCTTATTCTGAAATAGTGATGGTTGGTTTATAGAATTTAAAATTGCTTCAAAGTGATATTAAAATTTAGCAACATCCATTTTCATGTTGTTAAAATATAGCAGCTTCAAAGTGGTTTGTGGCTACCACTTCAGGGGACGGTATATATGTCAAAGTGTATAAAAGCGTAGGTATTGCAATGATTTGACTGGAATGTGTGTATTCTCACTATCGAATTTGTTTGTTTTTTTTTAAGGTTTTGCATGCAAGCTGTTTATTGAATTGGTTCTGTGTCAAGTTAAATGTTGCACATAATCAGCACATAGATCTTCGGGCCAGTTTCAATTTATTTTTGGGATAGAGTTTACATCTGGGCTAAGTTTAAAGTTTGAATGTGTTTGTGCCACTTTTTTTGGGTAAGTTTCTATTGATTTTTGTCGATAGGTAAAAGGTTGAATGTGTAAATAATTTTTTTTCTTTTAACATTGGCCTTATGCCCTTACATAACACATAGGCTGCTAGCATCATATGTGTTATCCCCTTCGTTTTTGCCTCTGAGTATATGATGTTTCTTTTTGTTTTGTGCACCATGAGTCACTTTCAGTATCCGATTTATGCTTGTGCCATGTACGACTGGTTTGTTGCATAACGCAAATAAAAAGCTTAAAATATAGATTTGGAAGTAATAATTTATGAGTTTTAGTAGTTTTCAGAAGTTGGCCGTTTATTAGCATATATTTACTACTTAAAGGACATGTTTCAAAGGCAATGAGTGAGTAATTCTTTTCCCTAGATGCGTTTATTGGGCTTCTTAGATGTAATAGCAATAGTTGTTATTTTGTGGAACTGGTTTCAAGTTGGTATGTTTTGGTTTCTTATCGTTTCCTAAGCAAGTTTTTTTCTCATTTATCTATATTATATGTTCACTTGTGTTCATATTCCGGGCTATTTCTTACAGAAAACCTTCTCCTAGAAGGCGTCATTTGTCACCTCCTCACGAGGCCGCTCACCCTCGCCTCCTGCAAGGCGTCATATAGATCACCTCCAGGTGCAGCATTGTTTTATTTACCTTTTTTTTTTCATATCAGAAGTCAATGGCTGTTCCTAATTGTATCTCGATTAGGTCCTCTGCTCGGCGGATGCGCGGTAGTCCAATCAGAAAGCGATCACCCCTACCAAGGCGCCGGTAATGCTGAACTTTTGGAATTTTAACAATTTTTGGAACTAATTTATTTGTGGTTCCATTCCATCTTACTTGAATGTGGGGTATCATATTGAAGCTCTTAGTGATTTAAAAGTAGGTGTTTAAGTGGCCTGAGGAGTACATTAGTTGGATGATTTGTAGCAACTGGTTGATGGTGCTCTTAATCTTTCTCTTTGATTAAACATATTGAGAGGTTTTAGCTTTATGCTCTTGCCATATGCCAAATACTTGATGTATTATAATTTTCAGTCTCTAGTTTTCTAAATTCAACTTCGTCAAGAAGGTAAAATATAATTAAATGTCCACTTACATAACACATAGGCTGCTAGCATCATATGTGTTATCCCCTTCGTTTTTGCCTCTGAGTATATGATGTTTCTTTTTGTTTTGGTCTGCCTATATTATGCCTTACTAAACTCGTTTGTGTTTCTCTAAAAACAGAGTGTGTCATCCGGTTGGCAGGCATGGCAGCTCATCATCCTTCAAGCTCTTCAAGTCGCAATCATAGAAGGTAGTAATAATAAGCTGTTCGTTTTGCATCCAGTAAATGCATTTCTTAGTGAAACTCTGTTTTGGTCTGCCTATATGCCTCACGAACTTGTTTGTGTTTCTCTAAAAAACAGAGTGCGTCTTCCTGTTGGCAGGCGTTGGAGGTCATCATCCAATTCAAGCTCTTCAAGTCGCAATCATAGAAGGTAGTAATAATAAGCTGTTCGTTTTGCATCCAGTAAATGCATTTCTTAGTGAAACTCTGTTTTGGTCTGCCTATATTATGCCTTACTAAACTCGTTTGTGTTTCTCTAAAAACAGAGTGTGTCATCCGGTTGGCAGGCATGGCAGCTCATCATCCTACTCAAGATCTCCAAGTCCAAAGGTGTGACTATCTTTATAAGTTTTGTTCATACTATTAGCCGGCTCATTTACCGATGGCATTTTAACTTTTGTCGTTATTACAGGTCACAAGGAAAGTATCAAGAATTTGCAGTCCTAGAAGGTAATATAGAGCAGTTCTTTTTTGCATCCAGTAAATGCATTTCTTAGTCTTAGTAGCAACTCATGGATGAATGACATTGTTGTAAATATATCTTGGGATCCGTGTTTTACTAGGCAACTTTTGGTTTAAGAAAATTGTAATTATGTTTTACTCATTTGACAGTTCACTATTTATTTAATGCCTTTTATGTTATGATATGTTAATTTTAGTTAGGGGTATCATGAGAAACCTAGTGAAATATATGTAGCCTTTTTTTGAAGCATACAACTATTTTGAGACTTAATAAATGGTAAGTTGAAAAGCTATTTTCGGATGGATTTAGTAGATGACACCAGAAAGAAAACAAAGTATAACTAAACAAAGCTTTACGAATCATTTTAAGGAATTAGTACCTTTAATTTGTATCAGCTTGTATGATTACAATATGTTTAGAGAAAAAGCATGAAATCTGTCATCTACTATCAGTTGATATTTAAGAAATTGCTTGTTTTTCCCTACAAGCAGTATGCAGGATATAATGTCTGACCCTACGTTGGTTAGAAATGTTGCTTTAGTTGGACATTTGCAACATGGGAAGACAGTATTCATGAATATGTTGGTTGAAATTAGCTACCAAATTACAACTGAAAATCGTGAGAAATGTATGCGATTCAATGATGCATTGGTCGATAAGCAGGGGAAGAAGATGTCAAGTAAGGCGATATCCAACTCACTTATACTTGAGGACAACAATTCCCAACGTTATATGTGTAATATCGTCGATACACCTCGGCATGTTGATTTCTCGGATGAAATGACCGCTGCCCTTAGGCTTGTCGATGGTGTCGTCCTAATCGTAGATGCTGCTGAAGGCGTGAGGGTATGAAGATATTTTTTATTGTGCATTAACAAATTTAAATTTTTTGGTCCGTTTCAGTTTTTCATATCTTATACAATCTTATATAAACATATTATTTTATATTGACTCATGAACAGATGAACACAATGAGGGCGATTCAGCATGCAATCCGTGACCGCCTAAAAATTGTGGTCGTACTTAACAAGGTATTCTTTCTATCTTGGTGTTTGGATTTCTGTTTTTAATTATCTGGTTATAGTATAGATAAATAGATGGTTACACTTGCTAATGTTTAATAATTGTTTATTGGTGAAATAATCAGTTTTAAATATTTATTTACTTGTTTTAAACTACTTTGAGGTACTTTTACTGCCATTTACAAAACATATGTTTATTACTTACAAAATTGTTTTTGTCATCATTGTTTTTGTCATCATTTTCCTTTTATAAGATTTAAGCTAAATCAATCGAGTTTTAATGGTGATTTAAGGTTTGTGTGTATTTAGGTTCACTATGTGAGAGAGAGCATGTGTGGTATAAATTTTATTTCTTTTCAAATGAGCACACACACCAATTTAACTTAATAGAGATTGAAAATTTACATTTTACACCCCTACAACTACATACCAAGTCCAAACAATCACTAAAGTTTATAGTTCCAACACCCTCCAAACACCTGATCATTAAGTTATGACTAATTACCTGATTCTGATTATTCAGTGTTATCTAATTAATCAATTTCAAAATGCATATGTAAACACACCTTATTTTTGGTATTTCTATTGCTCTAGGTGTAGGTTGACAGATTAATAACTGAGCTCGAGCTATCTCATGAAACCGCCTATCAGATATTGGCTCGTATAATTTAAACCATCAATGAACACATCACAACAGATGAGTGTGTTCAACCTATCAATCCAGCCAATGGAAACGTTTGTTTTGCTAGTGGCAGTGGAGGATGGTGCTTTACACTACAATCATTTGCAAAGAAATATCTCAAGGATATGGGAATCTCTTCTGATGCTAACAAGCTTGCTTCTCAACTTTGGGGGGATTTTTTTTGTGACGATGATACTGGAACTTTCAGCCATCAGAAACCTTCAGAAGAAAAGCAAAGATCGTTTGTGCAGTTCTTCCTTGAGCCGCTTCATAAGATATACAAAAGTGAGGAATATGACCCTAAATCAGCTGGCAAATTGCTTTTTGGGTGAGCAACTACTTTTACCGACATGCTGGTTGGCCACATCCCATCTGCCAAAGAGGCTGCAGTGTGAAGTGGAGAATATTTTTAGTGAACCTAAAGATGAGACAACTTTTACATTGCGATGGAAGAGTGTGATCAGGATGGGCCACTTAATGGTCAAGATACCAAGTTATATCCCAATTCGGACTATAGTCGCTTTGATGCGTTAGGTAGAGTATACAGTGGAAAAATCTGTAAAGGGGATTTCGTTCATGTGCTCCATTGATATGATGGTATGACTTTAGAAAAAGTTATAAGCTGGGATACATCAATCCGGTAGAATACCTCTTGAAGAACGTGTATTCCGGGCTCGTGGTTTGTTATCGAAGGGGTGAGTGAATCAATTAAGAAAACTGCCACACTTTGGGTGGGCTTGTGGATTATTATGGACAAAGAAATGTTTTTCATTCCTTGCAATTAAATACTATTGCAACTATGAAATACATAATCCATAGTTTTGATGATCTTCCGACGGCTGATTATTTTAATATGATTAGCAAGGGCTATCCTTTAGCTGGTGTTTCTTTGGAATATTAGGATCTAGCTATATCAGGAACAGGAATACTGTATCTTGATTCTATAGTGAAGGATTTCAAGTAACTTAATCTAGAAAGTGTATTCAAGGTACTGTATTGTTTTTCAGTTCTTAAATTGCAACGGGTAGAGACGGAAAAAGGCTGGTTTTGGAAGGGGGCGAGTTGGGTAATGCAATATTTTTCTTATTGCTTGAAATGGGTCAGATTGGGTCTGCCCGTCTCATTGTTTTTCTAATTTTTTTATTACTAATAAATTGTTAGTGTTTCAGATGAGTATAAGAGCTATATTACTTCAGTAAGTATTCAAGCTTTTCACCAGTTTCCTTTGAAGTTTCTGTTTTCCTCCTTTTTTGATTTCATATACCTGTATAACCACATAGAGATAATGCATATCCGAATCTACTGCTTTTTTTTTTTTTTTTTTTTTTTTTTTTTTTTTTTTTTTTTTTTTTTTTTTTTTTTTTTTTTTTTTTTTTTTTTTTTTTTTTTTTTTTTTTTTTTTTTTTTTTTTTTTTTTTTTTTTTTTTTTTTTTTTTTTTTTTTTTTTTTTTTTTTTTTTTTTTTTTTTTTTTTTTTTTTTTTTTTTTTTTTTTTTTTTTTTTTTTTTTTTTTTTTTTTTTTTTTTTTTTTTTTTTTTTTTTTTTTTTTTTTTTTTTTTTTTTTTTTTTTTTTTTTTTTTTTTTTTTTTTTTTTTTTTTTTTTTTTTTTTTTTTTTTTTTTTTTTTTTTTTTTTTTTTTTTTTTTTTTTTTTTTTTTTTTTTTTTTTTTTTTTTTTTTTTTTTTTTTTTTTTTTTTTTTTTTTTTTTTTTTTTTTTTTTTTTTTTTTTTTTTTTTTTTTTTTTTTTTTTTTTTTTTTTTTTTTTTTTTTTTTTTTTTTTTTTTTTTTTTTTTTTTTTTTTTTTTTTTTTTTTTTTTTTTTTTTTTTTTTTTTTTTTTTTTTTTTTTTTTTTTTTTTTTTTTTTTTTTTTTTTTTTTTTTTTTTTTTTTTTTTTTTTTTTTTTTTTTTTTTTTTTTTTTTTTTTTTTTTTTTTTTTTTTTTTTTTTTTTTTTTTTTTTTTTTTTTTTTTTTTTTTTTTTTTTTTTTTTTTTTTTTTTTTTTTTTTTTTTTTTTTTTTTTTTTTTTTTTTTTTTTTTTTTTTTTTTTTTTTTTTTTTTTTTTTTTTTTTTTTTTTTTTTTTTTTTTTTTTTTTTTTTTTTTTTTTTTTTTTTTTTTTTTTTTTTTTTTTTTTTTTTTTTTTTTTTTTTTTTTTTTTTTTTTTTTTTTTTTTTTTTTTTTTTTTTTTTTTTTTTTTTTTTTTTTTTTTTTTTTTTTTTTTTTTTTTTTTTTTTTTTTTTTTTTTTTTTTTTTTTTTTTTTTTTTTTTTTTTTTTTTTTTTTTTTTTTTTTTTTTTTTTTTTTTTTTTTTTTTTTTTTTTTTTTTTTTTTTTTTTTTTTTTTTTTTTTTTTTTTTTTTTTTTTTTTTTTTTTTTTTTTTTTTTTTTTTTTTTTTTTTTCTTTTTTAACATTACAGTTGAGTCCGTTATCCAAGTGTGCGAACCAGTGGACTCTATATCGAGACGATGCTCTTATAAGACAGATCACGGGACATTTGAAATGACATGGTAAAGCGTCCCACTTTGTTTCTATTTATGTTTGGTTTTTTAGCAAAAAATTAATATTTATGTTTGATTGGTTAGATTGCTAAATTTGGATACTGGAGTTGTAGAGGATATTAAGAACAATGTTGTAAGCGTGGACTGTCCTAGAAAAAAAACAGGCAATAATTTGGAAACAAAATGCGACTCGGATCTACTTATTGCAAAATCTATATGGGCCTTTGGACCAGAAAAGCAGGTTTAGTAAAGTTTCAAAAGTTTTTAGGCTACTTATTTGAAATTTTTTCGCTCTAAGTGCATTTATTTATCTTAGAGCGACCTAATATATTATTGGATGACACCCACTCAAGTGACGACGACAAAAAGCGGTTTCATGCCGTGCAGGATCCTATTGTTTCAGGGTTAGTAGGTCCTTTACCTGTTACCACTCCCTACATATTTAAGAACCCTTAAGTGTGTGACTAATTGAAATGAATATATTATGAACTCTTATTTTTCATGATTCAATATTTGACAGATTCCAGAAAGGTACAGCATATATTCCGTCTTGTTCTGAACCCATTCGTAATGTAAGTTCCGAATATTGATGGCAGTATAGATGCAAGTATGAAATTGGAACGACGTAAATATTCAAATCCATTGAAGAACCGCGGTGTTCTGACCCGTCGAACTGTGGCTGAGCAACCGACCTCAGGATCCTGGCCGATACATGGAGGTAATAACTACGTTCCCAGAATTCTCGGGATGGCAACTTTTGGGTTCTTTCGGTAAGACACAATTGCAGTGCTTCTTTTGTAAATTGTTATTTGATTATAATATATCATTTTAATAGATATTTTTTTGTTTTATACTGCAGTGCTTCTTTTGTAAATTGTTATTTGATTATAATATATCATTTTAATAGATATTTTTTTGTTTTATACTGCAGTGCTTCTTTTGTAAATTGTTATTTGATTATAATATATCATTTTAATAGATATTTTTTTGTTTTATACTGCAGTGCTTCTTCTGTTTTTATTTGATTATAATATATCATTTTAATAGATATTTTTTTGTTTTATATTGCAGTGCTTCTTTTGTAAATTGTTATTTGATTATAATATATCATTTTAATAGATATTTTTTTGTTTTATACTGCAGTGCTTCTTCTGTTTGTTATTTGATTATAATATATCATTTTAATAGATATTTTTTTGTTTTATATTGCAGTGCTTCTTTTGTAAATTGTTATTTGATTATAATATATCATTTTAATAGATATTTTTTTGTTTTATACTGCAGTGCTTCTTTTGTAAATTGTTATTTGATTATAATATATCATTTTAATAGATATTTTTTTGTTTTATACTGCAGTGCTTCTTCTGTTTTTATTTGATTATAATATATCATTTTAATAGATATTTTTTTGTTTTATATTGCAGTGCTTCTTTTGTAAATTGTTATTTGATTATAATATATCATTTTAATAGATATTTTTTTGTTTTATACTGCAGTGCTTCTTCTGTTTGTTATTTGATTATAATATATCATTTTAATAGATATTTTTTTGTTTTATATTGCAGTGCTTCTTTTGTAAATTGTTATTTGATTATAATATATCATTTTAATAGATATTTTTTTGTTTTATACTGCAGTGCTTCTTCTGTTTTCGTATTCCAGAACTCAGTAAATTAGTTGGATATGATATCCCGTCTGTGGACCTTAAGGCTCCCTTGTTGATGGATTATATGCAGAAGTTGCAGCGGGTTTCAAAAAACCATAGAACTGGATACCAGCAGGAGATAGAAAGATTGTTAACGAAGCTTGTTTCCAAAGTAAGCGGTTCTTTTTACATATCTCTCTCTCTCTCTCTCTATATATATATATATATATATATATATACTTCTATATAAAATTTATAGACCCCATGTTGAAAAGAACCACACTAGTATATATATACTAGTATATATATATATATATTCTAATTTAATTTTCTATATAAACAGGAGATCACATGGCACCCTTATGTCAACATTTTTTTGGATGATTCTATGAAGGTCCAGCTTCAGTATGTGACTCGTCTTGCACCGGTGATTTGCATGAACCACGTGGCGTATCATCGATCACTTGATCTTCGGAAGCAATTCAAGGTGCTTGAAAAGTATGCGGATATGCCTAGTCGTAAGTGGAAGCCAAAGACGATTCGTCATAGAGAATTCAAAGGCAGTTCCAACCAAAACTTCATATCTATCTACAAGAAGGAGTACGATCTTTGGAACGATCCCGAACGAGTTGAGATGTACATAAAGACTCCGCCTGAGTCATCCAATTCAGATGCTGCTCAATCCCCACCAATACAAATGGAAGATGGTATAAAACTGAAATTGAAAAGTCTACTTTTTTTTCTTTCAAAGTTTACCTTTTTTTTTCAGTAACCTACCTTTTCTCTCAAACAGAGCCAATGGTGGAGACAGAAGATTATGAACAAGCTCAGATGGGCGAACTTCCACATTCTTCCATCCAAATGAGTCCACTTTCTCTTTTCTCTCAAACAGAGCCAATGGTGGAGACAGAAGATTATGAACAAGCTCAGATGGGCGAACTTCCACATTCTTCCATCCAAATGAGTCCACTTTCTCTTTTCTCTCAAACAGAGCCAATGGTGGAGACAGAAGATTATGAACAAGCTCAGATGGGCGAACTTCCACATTCTTCCATCCAAATGAGTCCACTTTCTCCCATCCAAATGGAGACAGTGGTTTCAACTCATGCTTTTCATGAGAAAACACCTCAAATATCAGATCCACAAGGGGAGACACCTCGTTCAACTTCTCCTTCAACTTGGGGTTTGTCAGCGCCGTGTGGTTCCGGCGAAGAAAAGCCATTAGATGAATTGATTTCTTTCTTTAAACGGAAAAAAACACACCCAGCCTATGATACCTTAGGGTGATGGGGGTCATCGGCAACACCACATCGGCAAGGGAAACCGCCTCCTTCAATGATGAAGCTGGTGCCTCTGTACCAAATTCTCGCAAACCGACGGTTTTACGGCCCAAGAAAAAGAGGATGGACAGTTGTTTCCAATCAGGATTAAAAATAGCAGCAAATGTTAGAGGAAAACGCGATCTTAAGGTCAGGATACATGAATTTTTCATGCCAACCAGCGAAGAGAAGCCAGAAGACGAAAAAGCAAAAAAGAAAAAAAAAGTGCTGCCTGAATTGGTGTTTGTTTGTCTGGTTTACAAAAAAAACTCTAAACTCCATAGTCAGGTGTAGATTTCAAGTTATGATAATGCTTTGACTCATCCTTGGCTTTTCATCCGTTTGGTACATATGTTGTTACGCCTTGCTTTTGAAACCTTAACATGTAATATGTTGTATTTTGGTCGTTTGGTAAACTTGATATGTAGTAGCCGTCGTGTCAAATTAGTTAGCTTGTATGTAAGCAGAAATGGTCATATGGTTTCTGCAAGTTTTGATATGAATACAATCTAGTTTGAATGCGTTTATAGTAGAAAATGTTTCGGTTTACCCATGTTGTCATTTCTGACCCGTTTGGTCTTTTGGCGGGTAATTTTGGAAACGAACAGCTGAGAAGTGTTTGTATTGTTTCTTTGATAAAATCGGCAGTTTGTGAGTTTGTGTCAAAATTTCACTTGTCGGTTATATAGTGCACAGGCAAGGGTCTGTTTGTGCACAGGAGACCAAAATCATAACCAAGATGAGTAATTTCAGACCCTTCAGTGAACAAACAGACCCAAAAGCTCAAAACGACCAAAATATACTAACTATCACAAAGGTAAGCTCAAAAAGCCCAAAACTATAACTAATGATCCCACAAAGGTAAGCTCAAAAAGCCCAAAACTATAACTAATGATCCCACAAAGGTAAGCTCAAAAAGCCCAAAACTATAACTAATGATCCCACAAAGGTAACTCAAAAAGCCCAAAACTATCGTAACTAATATCACAAAGGTAAGCTCAAAAAGCCCAAAACTATAACTAATGATCCCACAAAGGTAAAACTTGCAAATACTAAGTCTAATAAGCACTTAAAACAACTTAGAACAGCTAAATAATCCATTACTATATCTAAACATACTCTAAAACTAATCCCGACACAAGAGTGAAATGCTTAAATACAATACCTACGGATGCAAAATTATTTTTCCTAGATCCTAAATGATTAAAGAAAATTTTTGAAAAAAGAATTTTATTTTTTTTTGAATTTTTTATTAAATAGACTAATAAGCTCAAAAAGCCCAAAACTATAACTAACTATCACAAAGGTAAGCTCAAAAAGCCCAAAACTATAACTAATGATCCCACAAAGGTAAGCTCAAAAAGCCCAAAACTATAACTAATGATCCCACAAAGGTAAGCTCAAAAAGCCCAAAACTATAACTAATGATCCCACAAAGGTAAAACTTGCAAAAGCCAAAAGTCTATAACTAATATCACAAAGGTAAGCTCAAAAAGCCCAAAACTATCGTAACTAATATCACAAAGGTAAGCTCAAAAAGCCCAAAACTATAACTAATGATCCCACAAAGGTAAAACTTGCAAATACTAAGTCTAATAAGCACTTAAAACAACTTAGAACAGCTAAATAATCCATTACTATATCTAAACATACTCTAAAACTAATCCCGACACAAGAGTGAAATGCTTAAATACAATACCTACGGATGCAAAATTATTTTTCCTAGATCCTAAATGATTAAAGAAAATTTTTGAAAAAAGAATTTTATTTTTTTTTGATTAATTTTCAATTTATTATGAATTAAATACGGAATTATACGAAATTAAATATTAAAAATACTAAACGATTTAAAAAAAATATGAAACTTTTTATAAAAATACCTTAAACTATATAGTTCCTAGGAAAAATAAGCTGGAAGTAACAGCTTATACAAATAAGCAGTTAAAAAGCTTAATCCTAATTAGGTGTAAAATCTGAATAACATGTTAAAAGAATAAATGATGAGGCTTAAGATGCAAAAAGACCCAAGGGCGAGTTGGTATTGTGGTGTGTGTGTGAGGCTTAGAAAGGTTGAGATTGGTTTGAAAAAAAAAAAAAAAAAAAAAAAAAAAAAAAAAAAAAAAAAAAAAAAAAAAAAAAAAAAAAAAAAAAAAAAAAAAAAAAAAAAAAAAAAAAAAAAAAAAAAAAAAAAAAAAAAAAAAAAAAAAAAAAAAAAAAAAAAAAAAAAAAAAAAAAAAAAAAAAAAAAAAAAAAAAAAAAAAAAAAAAAAAAAAAAAAAAAAAAAAAAAAAAAAAAAAAAAAAAAAAAAAAAAAAAAAAAAAAAAAAAAAAAAAAAAAAAAAAAAAAAAAAAAAAAAAAAAAAAAAAAAAAAAAAAATAAGTTAAGTGGTAAAAATAAGAAAAAAAAAAAAAAAAAAAAAAAAAAAAAAAAAAAAAAAAAAAAAAAAGGATACATGAAAAACCAGCGAAGAGAAGCCAGAAGACGAAAAAGCAAAAAAGAAAAAAAAAGTGCTGCCTGAATTGGTGTTTGTTTGTCTGGTTTACAAAAAAAACTCTAAACTCCATAGTCAGGTGTAGATTTCAAGTTATGATAATGCTTTGACTCATCCTTGGCTTTTCATCCGTTTGGTACATATGTTGTTACGCCTTGCTTTTGAAACCTTAACATGTAATATGTTGTATTTTGGTCGTTTGGTAAACTTGATATGTAGTAGCCGTCGTGTCAAATTAGTTAGCTTGTATGTAAGCAGAAATGGTCATATGGTTTCTGCAAGTTTTGATATGAATACAATCTAGTTTGAATGCGTTTATAGTAGAAAATGTTTCGGTTTACCCATGTTGTCATTTCTGACCCGTTTGGTCTTTTGGCGGGTAATTTTGGAAACGAACAGCTGAGAAGTGTTTGTATTGTTTCTTTGATAAAATCGGCAGTTTGTGAGTTTGTGTCAAAATTTCACTTGTCGGTTATATAGTGCACAGGCAAGGGTCTGTTTGTGCACAGGAGACCAAAATCATAACCAAGATGTGGAAGTTCGCCCATCTGAGCTTGTTCATAATCTTCTGTCTCCACCATTGGCTCTGTTTGAGAGAAAAGAGAAAGTGGACTCATTTGGATGGAAGAATGTGGAAGTTCGCCCATCTGAGCTTGTTCATAATCTTCTGTCTCCACCATTGGCTCTGTTTGAGAGAAAAGAGAAAGTGGACTCATTTGGATGGAAGAATGTGGAAGTTCGCCCATCTGAGCTTGTTCATAATCTTCTGTCTCCACCATTGGCTCTGTTTGAGAGAAAAGAGAAAGTGGACTCATTTGGATGGAAGAATGTGGAAGTTCGCCCATCTGAGCTTGTTCATAATCTTCTGTCTCCACCATTGGCTCTGTTTGAGAGAAAAGAGAAAGTGGACTCATTTGGATGGAAGAATGTGGAAGTTCGCCCATCTGAGCTTGTTCATAATCTTCTGTCTCCACCATTGGCTCTGTTTGAGAGAAAAGAGAAAGTGGACTCATTTGGATGGAAGAATGTGGAAGTTCGCCCATCTGAGCTTGTTCATAATCTTCTGTCTCCACCATTGGCTCTGTTTGAGAGAAAAGAGAAAGTGGACTCATTTGGATGGAAGAATGTGGAAGTTCGCCCATCTGAGCTTGTTCATAATCTTCTGTCTCCACCATTGGCTCTGTTTGAGAGAAAAGAGAAAGTGGACTCATTTGGATGGAAGAATGTGGAAGTTCGCCCATCTGAGCTTGTTCATAATCTTCTGTCTCCACCATTGGCTCTGTTTGAGAGAAAAGAGAAAGTGGACTCATTTGGATGGAAGAATGTGGAAGTTCGCCCATCTGAGCTTGTTCATAATCTTCTGTCTCCACCATTGGCTCTGTTTGAGAGAAAAGAGAAAGTGGACTCATTTGGATGGAAGAATGTGGAAGTTCGCCCATCTGAGCTTGTTCATAATCTTCTGTCTCCACCATTGGCTCTGTTTGAGAGAAAAGGTAGGTTACTGAAAAAAAAAGGTAAACTTTGAAAGAAAAAAAAGTAGACTTTTCAATTTCAGTTTTATACCATCTTCCATTTGTATTGGTGGGGATTGAGCAGCATCTGAATTGGATGACTCAGGCGGAGTCTTTATGTACATCTCAACTCGTTCGGGATCGTTCCAAAGATCGTACTCCTTCTTGTAGATAGATATGAAGTTTTGGTTGGAACTGCCTTTGAATTCTCTATGACGAATCGTCTTTGGCTTCCACTTACGACTAGGCATATCCGCATACTTTTCAAGCACCTTGAATTGCTTCCGAAGATCAAGTGATCGATGATACGCCACGTGGTTCATGCAAATCACCGGTGCAAGACGAGTCACATACTAAAAACTTACCATTTGTGAGTTCTGAACACATGTTGGTCTTGATCTATATTGGATTTGAAATTTCGGTTCGGGACCATAACCAACTCTATCTCCATTTTTGCTCTTAGTTGACGGCTACGCTGTTAGATAAGATATGGGGATGAACAGACGAGTCTTGGTTGGAGACATCAGTTTTGAAAACCTCGAGTACTTTCACAGCTTCATCCACCTTAGTAGCCAAAGATTCAGGTGATTCCAAAAGTATAAGCAGTTCTGCCATTTCCATCTCCAAAAGCATTCCAGTGATCTTTGTAGCAAGGTTGGGCTTTATTTGAAACCACAAAATTGAAAGACATGAGATTCATAGTACAAGAAATTCCTCCTAAACTGATTTTTAAATGAAAGTTATTATTATTATCATAATTATTATCATATCTAGAAAGGACGGAAAGATTTTGTTGGTAGATCCAACCACAAGCCCATTCGGACCTTTATTTAAATGAAATAAGATTTTGACCCGTTATGTCCAACCTTCCATTTTGACACATCTAGTACAAACTTTAACAATACCTTGAGTTTGTTGACAAGAGGATAGAGGCGATCTCCTAGAATTCGCTTCTGGATCTCAGGGGAAGAATCAGAAAGCACACTAGTCAACGCCTCTGTGCCCTCACCTAATGATACATCAGAGCTTGAAACAGTTCCGTTATTAATGACATGTGGATATCCATTTGAAATATACTTGACCTGTCCTGCAAGCTGAAATATAGATAGCACAAAAAATGAGCACAGCAAAATATGATACAACAACGTACAGGATAGAACGCATGCATGTGATTGACAATAAACTACCTTACATCCCTTGAACTTGCCAAATACATCAACAAACTACGCTACAGACTTAGACAAGTCATATTGGAGAAGGATCACAGTTTGGAGATAGTAACACCAAATGTAAAACGATCCGGGGTTAAATAACATATGGTGAGCATCTATATATCTTTATTACTAATTGTGACAAAGCGATTTGGAAAAGGATCTTAAAAGCAGCACAGAGACAATTGTGTTGTGATGTGAAGAGTCTTGTAAAGCTAATAACAGTTTGAGATATGATATTGGCGATGATCAATAAAGCCCTTTAATGATGCAATTATGGAATTTTGAGGCCACAATGCAGGGCTCGGTTGATGCCAAATTGTTCTGATTTTCTATCATAAGAGTCAAATACAGATGGAAATCAACTTCTATGAGCAATATTGATCCAAGTGTGGCTGATCTGAATATCACTCAAGCTGATCAGCCCAGTACTTCAGCTCATGTTCAAGAAGTAGTTAACCCACTTGTTCCCTCTGCTCCTGTAACAAGATGGACTAGGAGTCACCCAATCGAGCAAATTATTGGTGATCCTATGTCTAGAGTTCAGACTAGAAGAAATGCCACAAGCAATTTCTGCTTGTTTGTGGACTTTGTGAGCAAGAAGGAACCCACAAGAGTGGAAGATGCTTTGGAAGATCCATCGTGGGTGTCTGCAATGCAAGAAGAACTAACTCAGTTTGAACGTAACAAGGTATGGCAACTTGTTCCTCGTCCAGCTGATAAGACCGTGATTGGCACCAGATGGGTCTTCAGAAACAAGATGGATGAAAGAGGGATTGTGATTCGAAACAAGGCAAGATTGGTCGCTCAAGGTTACAGACAAGAAGAGGGAATTGACTACGATGAGACCTTTGCTCCTGTGGCCAGATTGGAAGCTATACGCTTGTTCTTGGCCTATTCAGCTTACATGGGTTTCAAAGTATGTCAAATGGATGTGAAGAGTGCTTTTCTGAATGGAAAACTTCAAGGAATCAATCTAGTAACATATTTGTACGAGCCAAAAAATAGTTACAAGGAAGTATACATTTAAAAGTGTCAACACTAAGGTGCTCAATACAATCTGAAGGATCAACCTGAGTTCATGACGTGTAAAAGGAATGTCTGTACTATGTCAGTCACGATCTCCTGTCAAAGGTTGGTGTAACTGTCATTCTCTATCTGTCCACTCCTGACCCATTGTAAACTGTACCTTGTATACCTGATGCACCCTTTGTAAAGGTAAATAAAATTATTTAGACTTAAGGATTTAAAGTTATTAACGTTTACAAATTGACGCGAAGTATTTTACAGTACCAATACACTGCGCCGCAGTGAGCCAAAATCATGCTCACTGCGCCGCAGTGGCCTAAGTCGAACCCAGACCAGAGGCTGGGCACTGCGCCGCAGTGAGCCAAAACTATGCTCACTGCGCCGCAGTGGGCTAAATGAACAAAAGGGCCGAGAATGGCCACTGCGCCGCAGTGAGCCAGAGCCATGCTCACTGCGCCGCAGTGAGCCCCAGAACAGCTTCAGCACCTGCAGTCCAGGTGCAGAAATTCCAAACCAAAAACCCATTTTTACTCAAATTCTAACCATTTTAACACTTACAATCATATTCAAAACCTGAGAATAATTGTCTACAATTATCAGTCATTGTTGGAATAACAGTATGAGAATGAGATCTAGAATACATGCTTATTAAGGTCTTAGATACTTATAATCTATAATTGTAGACCAATGAATTATTATGAACTATAGACTAAGTTCAAACTTATAGTTACGATTGACAGATAGAATGAGCTAAGATTTTTGAAGAATATGATGTTCAAGTAAAGTAAGATATTATGAAATATTAGGTGATTTAGTGTGTTAAGAGGCGTTTTTATAAACATGGAGCTTGAGTTAGTAATTTAATGAATGTGTTCAAAGAAATGACTAGAATAAGAGCAAACAGGATGATCGTAGGAGGTTATAACTATAAGCACGAATAAAGTTCTGTAGATTTCATTCTTAAATGATCTTGTATTTTAAGGTGAGAATACATGATTTTACTGTGAGGTAATATTCGCTTATATAACGTAAGCAATGATTGTCGAAATGGCCGACAAGGAATAACTCCTCGCCAATAAAGCCAATAATGTAGCGTTATTATATCTATATATAGAATTGAATGAAATAAAGTTGAATAACTTTATCAGAATAATTTAACAAGACCAATAATAGAGTACTGATTATGAACAGGAGTAGAGCGGGAAATTGGGATGCGATAACTTTGGTATGAATATATATTACACAAATTATATATATAACTCACAATAGTAATTGGATGCAATAAAGAAATAAAAATAAAAATGGTGAAATCGGCCGTCCCCGGGATCGAACCTGGGTCTAGGCCACACCCTTTCGCGCATTTAGCCAACCGCGCTAAATGCCTAGTGTTGTGAAAGTTCTCTTATGATTAAATATAAGCATATGTACAACAAATTCCTAATTCACGCATATATTGTAAGTTCATATGAATTTTCTTTCCTAAACAAAATTTCTCGAGGAAGCGAAAACAAATGAGAAAATTTAACTACAAGCTGTTTAAGTAATTAAACTTGGAGAAGTCGAACGGAAAAGTTGTAGGAGTGTTCTCTAAGATAGAGAATATTGAAGCAGTCATTTCCACTAATGGGCATGAAGTCGATCGTCAAGTTAAAAATGTTGCTAGAGCTTTTAACTGGGGAATAGTTTGAGTAAGAGCCGTGAGAGAATCGTCATGCATATGGAAAAAAAAAATTGTTATAATTGAATAGATTATGAACTTGAACAAAAGTAGGAATTTTATTTAATCAAACATAGCAAGCCACTATTACAAACATTAATAATACATACGCTCTCGACTGGAACATATACTGGACTAAGTGGCTCGGTGTGGCTTGGCTAACTCTTGCTCAATCTGCCTTAAGAAGTTGATATTACTGGGATCCTTGGAACAAATCTTCCAAATGTTTGTTAAGAAATGAGTAGAAGCCTTATCGATCTCGCTTATACGAAAGAACTTCTCATCCCCATCTTCTGAAGTGTAGAAGATCCCAGCAGGCCTACTTAAGACCCTTCGTTCCACAAACACTATGCCCTTTGGAAGCTGGAGATTTAACAAGGCATGATCATCAGCTGGTGGGAGCATATCGGGAGCGGAAGATGAGGCGCCAACAGTTCTTAGTCTTTTCACATGTCTTTGAGAAAGTATAGGAGTGCTACTTTCATCGTCTCTCAGAATGATATTTTCTTCTCCCATAGTTCTCTGTAGATACTCCTTTAGACTTGCTTCACCTTTAGCCATTTTGGCATACCACTCAGCTTCTCTATTACTAGCAAGTTCTAGTATGTTGACAGGTTGACTTGCTGGTGTTTGCACC
Organism: Erigeron breviscapus; assembly: GCA_034093135.1. Taxonomy (NCBI): domain Eukaryota; kingdom Viridiplantae; phylum Streptophyta; class Magnoliopsida; order Asterales; family Asteraceae; genus Erigeron; species Erigeron breviscapus. The sequence goes on along the minus strand of CM067167.1, from coordinate 103,218,019 downwards.
TCAGAACCTATTTCTTCTGCTTCTGCAAGCAATAGTTCTTTAACTAACTTCAGAGAAGCCTCTTCCTCCTTCGCTTGTATTTTCTGACGTTCTATAATCTCTTTGAGAATCACGTCTTGAAAACCACCCTGAAGTGCTTCAAAATTTTCAGAATGTGAAACCGGAATAGATGATGACATAGGTCTCTTTCCCTTGGAAACAGTTGGGTCAACTGTTATTCCAACTTCTTCAGATTGTGAGAAATCGGCAAGTTGATACAACAACCCTTTAATTTCTCTAATTTCTGCTTCAAGTTTTGTTTGTTTATCGATAGATTTTCTCAATAGTGTTCTATCTGCTGCTAGAAGAAAAGGTGCACTATTGTGTATTTGGTCGATTCGAGAAGTAAGAAACTTAAATGAGTTGGTTTGTTCAGTAGAAAGTGATACTATAATACTGTTAAGTTGATCAAATTGCTTCAACAAAAGCTCGATTGAACGTTCAAGTGCAATAAATGTGTGAGTGGCCATAACTTAGTTGAGAAAGAACGATGGTTGATTTAGGATGTGTGGAAATATAGTTTCACACAAAGGAAAAATGTAAAAGAGAGAAGGAAATTTCAAAATGACTATTATCTTTACAAATGCTTTTCTTATATAGAGAACGAAAGACGAAGTGTGACCTTGGAAAACGGACAGGTGTCCATAAATTGTGCAGCATGAAATTCCTAAGGTTGATTGCAGCTATTGATGACATAGACATAAGGTTTAGGCTGCAATATCACTGGGTCCCACCTAGGTGTTCTCACTTGTAAGATCTTTGGTCATACTTTTGATGATTGTACTGACAGGCCTAGAATAATAGCAGAGATGGAGGCTAGAATGGCCAATGCAGCTCCATCCTGTCAAGTAGGCCCATCAGGGGCTACAGGGCCCATCAAGGTACCATTAGGGTCTAAAGACAAGGATGGATTTCAGGTACCTAAGAAGAGGAGGAGGCCCAATAAGGCCAAGCCCACTGCCATTGTTATTCCTAAGCCCAGGGTCCAATATGTTCCTAAAGTAAACCATAATGAGAAGGGTAAAGCAATAGCAGCAGCCTCAGGTCATTCTATGGATTCTTCTTCCCCAGTAAGGTTCCCTATTACAGATGCAGTTGAATCCACTGCTCATGCTAATCCCAAAAATCACATCATATTAGACCAGATTCACCCAGACCGGTACATGCTTCTACTAGTGATACAACAGACACACAGGTACACAAGCTCGCATAGATCATGACTCCATCCTGCACCTGAGATAGTTGTCGGGAACCAGTTTGATGCTTTATGCCAGGAAGATTCAGAAGATGAAGTTTATGTTGAGAATAATCCTTCTACACAGTTTATGGAAAGCTGATGATGTTCCATGAATCTAGTTTGTCATATTTCGTTAGGCTAGTTTTTTGTTGATTGATTAAGGGGTTTTGAGCATGTTTGGAACTCCTAATTAGGTAATGTTTATGATTTCACATATATACGGTTTGTCGTATATGTGAACTAGTATGGCACTTAGCCATATTACTTGTACTGAACTGTTTTTGAGAAATACTAAGCTAACCAGGGTAAACCCTTTCACTAAAAAAAATGAACATATCACTACAAAACTATAACAAACCTTAAATGTAAAATTTATGTTTGGGAAAGTTATTACCTCCATGTACTGGACAGGCTCCATGAGTCGTGTTGTCTCAGCCACAGTTCGACGGGTCAGACACACAGCGGTTTCTTCAATGGATTTGACTACTTTACGTCGTTCCAATTGATTCTTGCATCTATAATTTCATTTATTATTCTGAACTTCACATTACAAATGGGTTCATGACAAAGCGGACCCTAATCTGCACCATTCTGGAATCTGTCAAATATTGAATCACGAAAAATAAGAGTTCATAATATATTCATTTCAAAACTAACCACACCTAACATTGAAAGGGTTCTTAAATATGTAGGGAGTGGTAACAGGTAAAGGACCTACTAACCCTGAAACAATAGGATCCTGCACGGCATGAAACCGCTTTTTGTCGTCGTCACTTGAGTGGGTGTCATCCAATAATATATTAGGTCGCTCTAAGATAAATAAATGCACTTAGAGCGAAAACATTTCAAATAAGTAGCCTAAAAACTTTTGAAACTTTACTAAACCTGCTTTTATGGTCCAAAGGCCCATATAGATTTTGCCGTAAGTAGATCCCAGTCGCATTTTGTTTCCAAATTATTGCCTGTTTTATTTTTCTAGGACAGTCCACGCTTACAACATTGTTCTTAATATCCTCTACAACTCCAGTATCCAAATGTTTAGCAATCTAACCAATAAAACAATACAATATGATGTTCTTAATAAGATACTAAACAGAAATAAATACAAGTGCTATCGCTTAAACCATGGTCATTTCCAATTTCCCATCAACTGTCTTAGTAGAGTGTCCTATGGATGGAGAGTCATCCACTGTTTCATTGAATTGGATAGTTGGACTAGACAACTGTTTAATGTTAAAAAAGAAAAGAAAACAATAGAAGTCATAAAAAAAATATTAATTATAGCCAATTGACAATATATAGCTAATAGTCTAATACTAACGAGCTGACACAAACTTTATGATTGAGTAGATTCGGATATGCATTATCTCTATGTGGTTATACAGGTATATGAAATCAAAAAAGGAGGAAAACAGAAACTTCAAAGGAAACTGGTGAAAAGCTTGAATACTTACTGAAGTAATATAGCTCTTATACTCATCTGAAACACTAACAATTTATTAGTAATACAAAAATTAGAAAAAAGGATACGGGCAGACCAAATTGCAACATTATAGCCAGATCAGACAACTACCGAGCCATATCAAAAGAGATTCGAAGTACACCATCAAAAAATATATAATATCATCAATGCAACTTAATTTTTGTTGCAAGCCTAAAGACTTTAAAGTCAGCGTATATTATATACCATGATTCGTTTTATCCATGGTCTCAAATGAAAGATTATAGTAAGAAAATCATGTACAAAAGGACACCTACGTTACAAAAATGTAACTGGCATAACATCATGTGTCATTGAGCTAAAATATGGCATTGTAGCTTTGAAAGAAGAGCATCCAAAATGCAAAGAAGCAATTCCAACATTTGACCATCCAAATTCTGCTCTCAATCATCATAGACCAGTTTCTGGATGGTGCATTACCTGCAATGCAATAACCTGCAAATCATTAATCAAAATTTCACCTAAACCAACTTCCATTTACTTTTCAAATCCTCTTAAAAGTTATCAAGAAACTATAAAGTTCGGCTTCTTAATTAAACATATATAAGAGTCAAAGTCAATAACAGATTATGAATGAGAAGTAAAGATCTAGAAAAGAAGATTAACCATTGACATTGATGTAAAGTTAGAATATGAGAACATAAACATATAAACAATCACGAGTGCGCAACGGAATAAATCATATATGCAATCATATTAATTAACAAAGAGAGAATCGAAACGTGTACCTTATGCAAAGCTTCCAATAATATTATTAATAATAAGATTATTATTATTTAGGGTTTAAAGTAAAACCCCTCTACGATCGCACACTAGACACCCCTTATACCGTATGCTAGTACCCATATCACGATCAACAACCCTTGTTTATACCCTAAATGTCGAAACCCTAAGCAAAACCAAAACCCCTTTTTCTTGCTTGTGCCGTCGAACCAAAGAGAGAGAGAGGAGAGAAAACCCAAACTATTGTTGTGTGAATGAATGAGAAAACCCTTGGAATTTGCCTTGTATATATAGGCTTAAACACAAGGGTTTTAACCTTGACGGGCAAGTTATCTCAAGGCCTAAAGCCTTGAGAATTTTCGGCCCTAATGGTGGAAATTAGGAAGTTTCCATAACTCTTAATTTTCACTTAAATCCTCCTCTTTTAATTAATTAAACATTATTAACCCTTTAATATAGTTTAATTATTTATTTCGTGATTATATTAATTAATATATTACTTTAATATACTAATTAATAATATAGAGTTACCGTGTCATTTCGTGTGACCCCGTAGGCTTAAATTATTTTCGGACATGCGTTTATTATAACGTGATCACATACCAACAGCTCCCACTTGAGCATGTTATATAAAGGCAATAACATTGGTTAGCGTCTAGCAACACGCCAATGCTCCCGGAAATATTTAAGGATAGTTTCTTAAAATATCATTTGAAATGATTTAGTCTTTATTATCCCTTTGTTTCAGATACCCTTGTTAATTATGAATATGGATCAATGTCATTTCATAATTTAACGATTATGTTTCTCATTTCTACAATTAATCAAGATTACCAAATTAATCAAGACATCCTCTTGAGTTCATTTGGGTATGCGCATACAAACATCTTAATTAATCAATGAGGGGCCCAAATGGTATCATACTTCAGTTGCAAATTGAAGGAACAAATCCTATATTGACTACACGTGTTAGTCATGTCGTTTCACTACATTTCTGAAAATAACCCTTTATTACTACCTTGTTCAGGACAGTTAGAACTATATCAAGAAAATGCAATCCACACATGCATAACCTGCTTGTATATCAAGTCTAAGGATAAATAAAGTAACCATTTCACGAATTTCACTTAATGACGCCGATCCATAAAATGAAAATTCGTTAAGTGGGGTAAGTCCGATATTCATCTCTTTGAATACCATGTGAGTTTGGCAGGACCATCTTCAAAATATTCCCTTAATATTTAACCAATCTCTCACATTTGCCTTAGTTTAACTATATTCCCATATAGTTAATCGACAATGGACGTTTAGAATATTTAAAGTATTCATGGATTTAAACATGCAAATATAGGACACAATCATTATGAAATGAAAACACTCATACCAAGTATATGAATTCATTTATTGAAATAATAATTGTTTAACCGTCCCATTATCCAAATACCAATCACAGATTTACATGAGATAACTAGCTAGTTTAAGACCTATGCCCTTGGCACGCTTATTGAGCTTTCCTTTGACAAAGCCTTTGTAAAAGGATCTGCTAAGTTATAATCTGTGTGAACTTTGAGTATCTTAATTTCTCCTAGTTTGATTGTTCACGTGCAAAGTGATATCGTCTAGGATAATGTCTGGCACCTTTCTGAACTCCAGGTTCATTGGCAATGATAATTTCTCCCGAATTATCACAGTACAGATCCATAGGTGAGTTATTTGAGGGCATCACGTCAAGCCCAGAAATAAACTTTCTGATCCAGACAGCTTCCATGGCTGCATCCAAAGCAGCTATATACTCAGACTCTGTAGCAGACATAGCAACTGTAGATTGTTTCTTGCTCTTCCAATCTACTGCACCTCCATTTAAAACGAAGACATATCCTGACTGAGATTTTGTATCATCTTTATCAGTCTGAAATCCAGCATCACAGTATCCAGTTACTTTGAGCTCTGCATCGGGATTTCCTCTATACACCAAGAATAATTCTTTAGTAGCACGCATGTACTTAAGAATGTTCTTCACAGCAGTCCAATGATCCTCTCCAGGATTTTGCTGATAGCGGCTAACTATATTTTGCGCGAACGGAACATCAGGTCTAGTGCATCTTACCGCATACATGATAGATCCCACAGCCGAAGCATAAGGAATTCTTTGCATACGCTTTACCTCTTCAGGTGTAGAAGCACCGTTCTTGCTAGATAAATTAAGTCCTTCTTGCATTGGTATAAAACCACGCTTAGAATTTTCCATCTTGAATCGCTTCAAGATCTTATCTATATAAGCACTTTGACTTAATCCAATCAACCGTTTACTTCTATCTCTATAGATCTTGATTCCAAGTAGACCTTGTTAGAAATATAAATATGGTGTTAAATTGTAAATATTCAATAGTGGAAGGAGTATTAGTTATAATTGAGATTAGAGTATAAATACTCCTTCCCCATGTAATTCTCATTAACCCTTGTAATTGTAACCTTTTACCCTATAATGCTATCCAATCTTTCCCTGCAACACACACTTTCTCTCTCTATTCTCTCTCTCTAGAAACCGCCATTGTTACACACACTAACACACACTAAGCTCAAATTCTACTCTTTACATTTGGTATCAGAGCACAATCAGCATATCTGAACGATCCACAAGCTTATTTGAAGCTTAAATTGTGCTTAAATTCTGGAATTTTGAGTTTTTCTGGTTATATCATTTGCCGAGATTACTGTTTGAGTAATTTCTGCAAAATTAGTGTGTTTGTTGTTGAAATTTGTTCATCGATCGATTAGTTGTTAGTATATCATCATTCTGTATCGATTTCAGATTTCAATTTCATCATTTGATCACATTTCGTGAAAGCTCGGCAAATGAAGGTTTCAGTGGGATTTGATTCTGATTGAAATTAGTTGTTATTTTGTTTGAGGATTTGTTCGCGATCAGTTTCTGAGAATTTTGATATAAATTTCAAGTTGTAATTCGAAAAAATGAAGAAGATATCAATGATTTTCAGAAACCTCGGCGTTTGAGTGTTTGGCTGAACGAAGAAGAAGACTAGTAACCGACTATTTTGTCGTGTAGTGATTACTCGTGTTTGCAGAGATTTTTGGCTAGGGTTAATCTTACTTGTACTATTTGCAGAGATTTTATCTCGGCAAATACGTGATTCAGTAAATTCTTGCTAAGGACTGGAGCTACTTGTACTATTTGCAGAGCTTTTTGCTCGGCAAATAGCTGTTTGAAGAAATTTTCGTTAAGTATTGGTGCTCATTGTTCTATTTGCAGAGATTTTATCTCGGCAAATAGGTGTTTCAAGAAAAGTTGGTTAAGTATTGGTGCTCATTGTTCTATTTGCAGAGAATTTTGCTCGGCAAATAGTGGTTTCAAGAAAAGTTGGTTAAGTGTGGTGCTCATTGTTCTGTTTGCAGAGATTTATTCTCGGCAAATACTTGAGTTGGCTGAATTTGGTTAAGTGTTGATTCTACTTACACTGTTTGCAGAGATTTTATCTCGGCAAATAGTTATTTCAACAAAATTCAACCAAGTGTTGTGTGATCCAGTTCTATTTGTTCTATTTGCCGAAGAAAAAGCTCGGCAAACTGTTGAAGTTGGTTGATCAGTGTGCTCGAGTTGTGAATTGGCTACTTGTTCTATTTGCCGAAGAAAAACCTCGGCACTTAGTTCATTTAGACTTGTCAAAATTTCCAAATTCAAGAAAATTAATTCAACATCATTTTTGATCTATATTCTTCAAGTGGGCAGAAAATAAAAATTGTTCAAAATTTTTGGTCCATTTGCCGAGATTTTTGCTCGGCATTCTTCACAAATAGAAAATCAAAATTTTTTTTTGAAATGGCTTCAAGGGAAGCTTTAGCTCTTGGTTCTGAAGGAAGACCTCCTGTCTTGTTTAGAGGTTCTTATCCACAATGGAAGAAAAGATTTCTGAACTGGATAGACAGACAGAAGAATGGAAAACTTCTGAGGAAATCATACAAAGATGGTCCTGAAATTCCAAAGAATCCAGTTAATGGAGAAGCTTTACCTGAAGAGAGTTGGAATACAGATCAGAGAAATAGAGTTGAGGCTGATCAAATGTCCATTGCTTATCTTTACCAAGCACTTCCTGATGACATATATTGCAATGTGGACTCATATGAGACTGGAAAAGACATATGGGATGAAGTGGAAAAGCAAATGGAAGGATCTGATGTTTCAAACACCATAAGATTGTCAACTGTTCTGAACATGTATGAAACATTCAAGCAACAGAAGGGTGAACCACTGAACGAAGTATACATCAGATTCTGCAATGTCATCAATGAGCTTAGAAAGAATGATGTGAAGAGAACCAATATGGAACTGAACATCAAATTCATCAAAAATCTGGAAGAGGAATGGCAAGTGTATGGAACTCAACTCAACCAACAATCAGACTTTGGGAAACTTACCATTCACACCTTGTATGAAAAGCTGAAACTGAACATTGATGATGTTTTGAGAATCCAAAAGAAGAAAGAAGAAAGTGTCCAATCCGATCCATTGGCCTTGGTAGCTGAGAAGAAATCTTCAAGAGTCTCAAGACAGAGCTTTGTTGAATATGAAACAGATTCTGATTCGAGTGAAATGAGTGATTCTGACTTGGATGAAAGACAAAAGGAGATGTACAAGGAACTCGCTTATTTCACAAAGGCTTTCAAGAAGAAGTTCTTCAAGAAGAAACCAACGAACAATCAGCTTAGGACTTCATCAGTTTCGTCTTATTCAAAGAATTCAAATGCTCCTAAGTTTGATACGAAGAAGGAATATGTTGGTGGTGAAAAGAAGATTGATAATCAGAAGAAGTTTGAGAAGAAGGTCATGGAGAAGAGGAATGAAGACAAGAAATGCTATAATTGTGGTCTTCCTGGACATTTTGCCATCAATTGCACTAAACCGCGTCAAAAGAACTCCGAGTACTACAAGTACAAACTTTTGCTGGCAAGACAAGAAGAAAGTGGCATTGCTCACTTCAGTGTATAACCCATTCTAAAACCGTGTTTATAATTTCATAAAAAAAAATATTCATTTTCTTATTTTTGAAAAATCCAAAAAGATTTTCTCTTTTCATCTTATTGTTTATATACTTTGTCTTTTAGTTTCTCACAAAGTATTAGGATGAGATGCAAGGCATCGAACGCCTTTGTGTACTGCCTTTGTAGTCTCATTTTTAATGTTTGTGAGCAACTTTCAAACTTTTACTCACCCTTTATATGCAAAAACTTTGTTCATATCATGCATATATTTAGGGGGAGTTTGTTTATAAAACCAAAACTTCCAAGTGTTCAAACGCTTTTATCATTTTCAAACACTTTGGATGATTTTCAACCATTTTCGATCATATTCAAAGAAGTTCGGTGTTAGATTTGCACATGAGAGTTTAGGCCACTCATAAATACTCCATGATCTTGTCATCGCCGATGAGATCTAACCCCGGAGTTATATTCTCAATTCTAGATTGTGAGGGTATATGAGTGTGATGATGATGATGTTTGTGCAAATAGGACATGAGGGAGTAGTCGAAAAGTGAGAGGTTACGGTGAAATGATGTGAGAAAGGGCTAAAAGAAATAAAAGCCCTCCCCAAAATTCTTAAAAAGCCGGGTCAACACGTTCCTATCGGATTTCATTTGTTGATTTCTCGATATTGAAGAAGACTTCATGGACCCAGTGAAGCAATGCACATCTTTACCTAACCACTCAAGTATTTCTTAACAAATGCTTGTTTTATTCTCACGGAGATTTTCACATTTCTATCGACTCTTCATTTGGAAGATGTTGATATTGAAAAAGGGAGACACTCTGCTCCGGTCCCCGACTTCATTTGATCACTAATCGAGTCTAGAGCGTACTTGATATATCTTTCATTTGACTAGGACACAATGAGTCTTTATATGTCTTTGTGACATTGCATATCTTTGTGATATTGCCAGAACATTCGTAGTGATATCATATTTTTGATATTCCACGATGATCGAATGGAAATCCTACCAATGCTAACATCATTTCCAACATTGAACGTAGGTCTCACATTTTCATTTTATGAATTTGTTGAGTAAACGAGAAGTCTATGTGACCTCGGATTTATTTACCCAAAAGTCTTTGAGGATAGTAAGACATGGTTATTGAACGCCTTTGTGACACTGACCATGAATTACATTCTTTAAAGCAATCTATCGGTTGAAAAGCCATAGACCGAACCATTTAGAGATAAGCTTTGTGCATTTCTCGATGATAATGGGAAGTCCTAAAAATAGTAATCGTATTTTTAGGCCACACCATTAATCCTTTCGATTCTTGGTTGTGTTAACGGATCATTTTTATCCGGATTTCATTTCTCTTCACACAAACACAAAGAACACAAACACCCTATTAAAATCTTTTTCCAAAACGCAACCTCATATTCTAGTTCACCAATAGGTTCATTGGGAATTGGGAATTGGGTTGGGTTACTTTGCTTGTTTGTTGTTTGTTGTCATCTACCGTTTATGCTATCAATCATTATTGTATGATGAACACGTTATACATATTCATCATAAGGGGGAGAAATGATTAAATGATTGATAGATAGAGTTCAAGGTTTAGGTAGAATTTGATTGAGGATAATTCATAGTGTTTGGTTGTTCAAAGGATCGTTAGTTTAGGTGAAGAGAGTGAATAATTATCGTGATAAGTTGAAAGTTGTAAGATTGTTTTGAGAAAGTTAAAGGATTGATTCGAGATCGAGTATATTCAAGATGATGTACATGGTCGATATTTGAAAGATTTATTGAATAATTGACCATTGTTTGATGATTAGAAAAGTTTAAGATTGAATGGAGATTGTTATTTTGTTGATAATTGGATAGTTAAGTTCGTTCAAAGTTTAAAAGAGATTGTTCATTTGAGGGGGAGCAAGAGTAAACTCATGAATTGTTAAATATGCTCCGAAATGATTGTTTGTTCGAGGGGGAGCAAGAGATTAAAGATTTGTTATTGAATTATTTGCTCCGAGATAGTTGTTTGATTGAGGGGAGCGAATGTTAATTGATCAAAGAATCAAATGCTCCAAGATGTTTATTGATTCAGAGACAAGTTAGACCAAGAATTGAAGATTTAAAGTAAAATCAAATTTCCGCATTCCAAAACCAAGCTTCTACAATGCCAAGAGATTTCAAAGATAACCAAGCTTCCGCATCCAAAAGAATTCAAAGAATTCAAAGTCAAAACCAAGCTTCCGCATGCTACTCAAAGTTCAAGTTACTTCTCCAAGCAACATCAAGTTGAAATCAACATTCAAAAGTTCAAGTTGTGAAAGCTTAAAAGTTACAAAGATTTCAAAGATGCTTCCAAAGTATTCAAAGTTGCAAGAGAAGATCAAGTTTTAGAAAGTCATCGTCAAGAATATTTGTTTGTTGAGAAGATTCAAAGTCAAGGTTGATACAAGACGTTGAAGACAATGAGAAAGCTTCAAAGTCCAATCAACATTGAAGATTTCAACAAATGGGCTCATCATGTTTATTTAAAGACCGAAGACGATGCAACATTTACAATTCAACACCAAGGGGGAGATTGTTAGAAATATAAATATGGTGTTAAATTGTAAATATTCAATAGTGGAAGGAGTATTAGTTATAATTGAGATTAGAGTATAAATACTCCTTCCCCATGTAATTCTCATAGAACCCTTGTAATTGTAACCTTTTACCCTATAATGCTATCCAATCTTTCCCTGCAACACACACTTTCTCTCTCTATTCTCTCTCTCTAGAAACCGCCATTGTTACACACACTAACACACACATAAGCTCAAATTCTATACTTTACAATGTTGCTTTACCCAAGTAACATTACTCCCACTAGCTTTGCGATATACACATGGCTCATCAGGATTTTGAGCAAACCAAACTTTTTGATCTCCTCATCAAACCTTTTATTCCAACTCCTTGATGCTTGCTTCAATCCATAAATGGACCTTTGAAGTTTGCACACTTTGTCGGGATGTTTCGGATCGACAAAACCTTCTGGTTGTACCATATAGACTTCCTCGTCTAGAAAACCATTCAAGAAAGCGGTTTTGACATCCATTTGCCATATCTCATAGTCATAGTACGCTGCTATGGCTAAGATGATCCTAATAGCTCTAATGTCCGCAACGGGAGAAAAGGTCTCCTCATAATCAACTCCATAAAGTTGAGTATAACCTTTCGCCACAAGACGAGCTTTATAGGTGTGTACATTTCCATCCATGTCGGTCTTCTTCTTGAAGATCCATTTACACCCAACGGTTCTACCATTTGGTGGAAGATCAACCAAGCTCCAAACTTGATTATCTTTCATGGATTTCATTTCCACATTCGCAGCTTCAAGCCATTTGTCAGATTCCGGATCTGATAATGCTGCTTTGAAATTAGGACGTGTTCTTCAGATTCAACCATAAGATTTAATCTTTCACGAGCACGTATTGTCCTTGAGGACCTACGAAGTGGAATCGCTTCATCTTCAACTTGAAGTTCATCTTGAGATTCATCTCTTTGAACATTCCCCTCCCCCCCAAGTTGATGATTGCTAGTATTTTCAGAAGTTGACACATCTTCCTCTTGAGCCTCATCAAGTTCAACAATCCTCCCACTGTCTTCTTGAGATATGAGTTTCCTTTCAAGGAACTCAGCAAATCGAGATACCTTAACAGTGTTTTCGGTAGGAAAGTAGAAGTAGTAACCCATTGTTTCCTTTGGGTATCCTACGAAGATGCACTTAACAGATCTAGATTCAAGTTTGTCAGGCGTATCTCATTTCACAAGTGCCTCACATCCCCAGACCTTTAAGTAAGACAATTTGGGAACACTCCCATGCCAATTCATGCGGTGTCTTGTCAACCTTCTTGGTTGGAACCATATTGAGAATGCGAACAGCAGTCTCTAGGGCATAATCCCAAAACGAAAAAGGAAGAGTTGTAAGATTCATCATTGATCGAACCATTTCAAGCAATGTTCGATTTCTCCTCTCCGATACACCATTATGTTGTGGAGTATATGGAGGAGTAAGCTGTTGAACTATTCCACAAGCTTTAAGATAATCTTTAAACTCTTGGCTTAAGTATTCACCACCTCGATCCGAACGAAGAATCTTGATGGTTCTACTGAGTTGATTCTCTACTTCACTTTTAAATTCCTTGAATGTTTCAAAGACTTCATGTTTATGTTTAAGCAAGTAAACATAACCATAATGACTGAAATCATCCGTAAAAGTGACGAAGTAGCTAGCACCTTTCCTTGACACATGTCTAAATGGGCCACATACATCGGTATGTATTAGTCCAAGTAGTTACTTAGCCCTCTCCGGTTTTATGCGGAAAAGGTATTCTTGTCATCTTGCCGAAAACACAAGACATGCATTTGTCAAATGATTCATCATTTGATTGTAAGATCTCTTCACTTTGAAGATTTTCAATGCGGTTCTTGCTAATGATAATGCCAAAAACACGCATTTATCAAATGATTCATCATTTGATTGTAAGATCTCTTCATATTGAAGATTTTCAATACGTTTCTTGCCAATGTAATGTCAAAGATAGGTAGAGTCCAAGTTAGACTTGACTCTTTTGCTATTGAATTATCATTTGACTCACATCAATAAATTCAATTTTAGAAGATACTTGAAGAACTGGTTAAACCAGCTTGCTTCTTCTTCTCGTTCAACTCAGCTAGATACTTAGGATAATTCCTCTTCCAGTGTCTCACTTTAGCATAGTGATGACAAGCCTGGTCTTTAGCCGTATGCTCCTTTTGCCGAAGGGTCTTTTAAGGTTTTTAGACTAAACCACTTTGTTTTACCAAAGTTCTTGCCCTTAGCTTACGGTTGTTTTGCTTTCTGAACCTTTCCCCCCTTGATCATTAGAACTTGGGGTGTAGCAGATTTCTTTGGAAGCTTTTTCTCATACTCATTCGCCATGGCATGAAGTTCAGCTATGGTTTTACTCATGCTTTGCATATTATAATTGCGCACAAACTCCTCAAAATCCCATGAAAGACTTTAGGATCATGCCAATAGTAATAGGCGGAGGATAAGCATAGTTCAACCTTTCCAATTGCTCAAAGTACCTTTTCATCTTGAGTACATGAGGACTAACCGGTGTTCCTTGCTCGTGTTTCAAGTCATGAAGTGTGTCAACTAGGTCAAACAACTCCACTCCAGGCTTGCTTTTCGTACAAAGACTTGAGCTCGTTAATCATATCACGAGGAAAATAATTTTCAAATTGCTTTTGAAGATCAGCATTCATGCTTCCCAACATCAAACAAGCAACCTCATTGTGTCTATCGTACGCAGCATTGTATGCAGCCAACTCTTCAGTTGTAGCATTAGCTCCCGGAACAACGGGTGTCTGCTCTTCAAGGACTTGATATTTCTTCTCGGCTCTTAGAACTATTCTCAGCTGACGAAACCAGTCATTGAAGTTTGGTCCAGAAAGTTTTTCTCTTTCTAGCATCGACCTAAAAGCCGATTGGTGTATGTTTTGAGAAGGATTTGTTGTTGCCATCTCTAAAACAGACTAAAGTTCAATTATCGGTATTTTCGATAATCATCCTTAAGAAATGTAATTTACCCATGTTAAATTCATTTAACAATTAATTTCATTAAGGCTAGATCCAATTGACATACAATCATTTCATCTGTTGATCAGCTAGAAATGACGGTACTCAAAAGGTAATCGACGATCAATAATTGCATTCATGCAATTCCTAGAGTTATGGGACTTACAACAACACTTTAAAGGGGTGTTAAGTATTTTGTAAACATGTTTTGTCTCATCTTATGCCACGGGTCAAGGATCTCACCTCTTAACTCGCTTTAAGTCGCCCAATTAAGAACATGTAAATAGTCCACCACCGGTCTCACGGTGGAGTGGTAATCTACCTTGAAGAGATACAATTCGCCTACGGTCTCACGTAGGAGCGAAAAACACTGGCAAGTGTTCTTAGCAAAGTGGGTGGCAATGACTTAACTTTGAATGGGTAATGCATTTGATGTGAATCAAAAGTTTATGTATGACTCATGCAAATCTTCATAACATAATATTTAATAAAATCATTTTTATAGTCTTAGCAACACAAGAGAGCTCGGTAGCTCCATTTGAACGCACAAAGAAGCGCAAGGGCAAAGGTTTGCGATGGACGCAATTAAAAACCCGCCCTTTTAGGAGGCTAGCGCACTCCGACTTATACCTCTCTTAGAGTTTGTTCAAATGGGTGAGCCGGTGTATCTCAAGGCTGTAAGACTCCAATTTTATTAAGAAATCTCTATTTCGATAGTTCTTAGTCAAGTTTATATTTTCCAATGAAACAATTTTTGCATCACCTTTATACCTCAATAAATACGCAAAAATTAATAAACTTACTAATTTCCGAACTAATTAATCATGCAACAAGTTAAGGTGGGCCACCTAAACATGGTCACTATGGTTCATGCATATGTCTAAAGCCGGCTCCCCCCTCCGAAGAAGAGGACCACATACATCAAGTTGCCTTGATTGCGTAAGCCTTTAAACAACTTAATTAACAAGTAATTCACATAAACATGCTGACTGGAAATTTCCAGTAGCTTCACTACCTGTTTCTGGTCAGAATCAAGCTTCGACCAGAACTACAAAGTTGTAGCCCTATGAGTTGAGCATCTACTGTCCAAAGCACAACTTCTAACTCATTACGGATTAAAAGATATGAATTTTTAGTGAACTGTCGCATAGCAGGAAAATCACACGAAAAATTCACATAGTCACACAATAAACCCTAATTATTGGACTATCATGCTTTGCTATTTATATCTCTATATATAAGTAATAATCACAAGTAATTTTGCATGAATTCCTTGTGATTTTACTTTTATTTAACAACCTTAAATAATCAAGATACACACATGCAATTTATATCAAATAAATCATGTCAATTCACAAACTCAAAACTTGCTTAGAGGGTTTCAATCTTCCATTGAATTAGGTTAAATTAATTAAACAAAACCCTAGTTTTTATTTAATTAAATTCGATTTTAATTAAAAAAATAAGAAAACTAATTTAATTATTTAACAATTAATTAAAAAACAACCAACCCTTAACCCCCCTTCAAGTTTTGATCTTTGTAACTAATAGATCACATATGTGGCTCGTGATACCACTGTTAGAATATGAGAACATAAACATATAAACAATCACGAGTGCGCAACGGAATAAATCAAATATGCAATCATATTAATTAACAAAGAGAGAATCGAAACGTGTACCTTATGCAAAGCTTCCAATATATTATTAATAATAATGATTATTATTATTTAGGGTTTAAAGTAAAACCCCTCTACGATCGCACACTAGACACCTCTTATACCGTATGCTAGTACCCAAATCACGATCAACAACCCCTTGTTTTTATCCCTAAATGTCGAAACCCTAAGCAAAACCAAAACCCCCTTTTCTTGCTTGTAGCCGATCGAACAAAGAGAGAGAAGAGAGAGAAAACCCTACAACTATTGTTGTGTGAATGAATGAGAAAACCCTTGGAATTTGCCTTGTATATATAGGCTTAAATACAAGGGTTTTAACCTTGATGGGCAAGTAATCTCAAGGCCTAAAGCCTTGAGAATTTTCGGCCCTATGGTGGAAATTAGGAAGTTTCCATAACTCCTAATTTTCACTTAAATCCTCCTCTTTTAATTAATTAAACATTATTAACCCTTTAATATAGTTTAATTATTTATTTCGTGATTATATTAATTAATATATTACTTTAATATACTAATAATAATATAGAGTTACCGTGTCATTTCGTGTGACCCCGTAGGCTTAAATTATTTCCGGACATGCGTTTATTATAACGTGATCACATACCAACAGCTATAAATTAAAAAAAAGAGTAAACGACATAAATCGTCCCTGTGGTTTACTCAAATAGTCACGTTTCGTCCATGTGATTCAAAAACCTCATGGATCGTCCTTATTTGGAAAAAAAGCTTCACGTTTCGTCCTTTGACTATTTGACCGTTAACCCACATCCGTTAACCCCCACATGCCTCACACGTGAGGGGTATTTTAGTACTTTCCAAACTAAAGAATAATAAAGAGTAAACGACATAAATCGTCCCTGTGGTTTACTCAAATAGTCACGTTTCGTCCCTGTGATTCAAAAACCTCATGGATCGTCCTTATTTGGAAAAAAAACTTCACGTTTCTATATATATATATATAAACACATAATCCCAAACACACACATCATCCCACATATCTATCATATCCATCTATAATTTTCCCAGATGTAAAAAACAAACAACAATACACACACACATATATATAGAAAAAAATCAATGAATCTATACACAAGATCTATTAGTGGAGTAGTGTTAGAAATAAATCAAGTGGCGGCTGGCAATGATCGACTACTTTTTGATAAACCAATTTAATGGACCACTTTTTTCATAAGCCAAACTGATCTCTTCCACCCACAACCGAAATCCCGAGCCGGAAACAATCCATGCCACCTACAGCTGGAAACAAACCACCGCAATCCACGAAACAAGGTCAACGAAAGGAAAACCCAATCGGGGTGGTGACGGTGGCCGGATCTGGGTGTTAGTGGTGGTGTGTGGCCGAGGTCAAGATCTTGAGATGTCTTAGGGCGAGTGAGGATGAACTGCTTGCTTTATCGTACAGGTCTTCTTTGCAAACTGTAACTGTTGCTAAGGATGCAGCTAAGGAAGCGAAAGTCTCTACTACTGCTTATGGAGTTATGTTCTGTGGTTGTTTTATGTGTAAAAGAAAAGGTTAGGCCATGAAGTCCCGGTTAGTAAGGGGTTTTCCTGTGCTAGGAGTTCTTTTTTTCTTTTTTCAAAGGCAGTCTTTTTCTTTCCCCGGACCGATGACTCGCTTGTTCAGTACTGCTAACTATTATTGGAGGATTCCGTCCCCTCGGGACTGACCAACTGTTCAAATTTCCGGCCACTGGTTCGGTTTTCCGACCAATGGAGCTTTCTTTCAGCCGTCTATTTGAACAAATTCGTTTATGCTTCATGATCAGAATCTGCTACAAACAAGATTGGATTGGAATCACCAACTATGGCGATGGCCGTGGCGCCTGGTGGTGAGAGCGCTCGCCGGCGACCGTTTTTGGTGGTGTGTGATTTATGTTTTGGATTTTGTATGATATAGATAAACATGGATGAAACGTGACTATTTGAGTAAACCACAGGGACGATTTATGTCTTTATCTATATCTATGGTCCTTTAGATTTGGAAAGTACCAAATACCCTCACGTGGGAGGCACGTGTGTGGGTTAACGGTCAAATAGTCAAAGAACGAAACGTGAAGCTTTTTTTCCAAATAAGGACGATCCATGAGGTTTTTGAATCACAGGGACGAAACGTGACTATTTGAGTAAACCACAGGGACGATTTATGTCTTTTACTCAAAAACATAAATGGTAAATGAGAAGATTAAGTTTGATAAATTTTATTAACAAAGTTAACATTCAAAAGCACTTTTATAAACATGTCAATCATATAAAAGAAAAGAAATAACCACACTTAATCACAAATTTAAGAGTAAAGCTTAATTAATTAGCTCCCAAGCTTAGGTGGAACTGGTCAAGGGAGTCACTTCATGTTTTGACTGCAATAGTAAGTAATTACTTGCTATTAGAAAATAACAGATACGTTGATAGACTCACAGGTTAAATAGATCATTGTGGTTTGTCACGCATGATTAAAGAAAATCTCAGATAACCCACTTTAATTAGGCAAAGTGAATCTAACGAGAATCTGAGCCGTGATTAAGTTTCCAACAGTCTAGCAAACGGGTAGGATAGTATTTGGTCGTACCATGAGATCGGAGATGCCAAACAAGTATTTTAATTTAATTACTGTTATTTGCTTTTTCCAATATTTTACGTTGTTTCTTCAGAAACGGCCTGCCCCGGTAATACCGGATATTTACTTTAAGTATTAGTTTATTAGGAGTTAGTGACAAACCCCCAAACAAACTAGAATTACACATATTATTAGATTAGGTAGTGCAAGCGTCCCTGCGAACGATCCTGTAGCTTATCACTAGACTATACTACACTGACCGGGTTCTCTGCTCGTAAGTGTGTGTGTTTTAAGATAGTTACTTGTACAACATTATAAATTTAAAAGCAGAAATAAAAAGACACATCAAGCTTTTTGGCGCCGCTGCCGGGGACGCGACGCATTCTTAGTTTAGTAGTGTAATTCGATCCTGCTTTGTGTTTCGGCACGAAGTAGTTACTTTTCAGTACTTAGGTTAAGTCATTTAGGTTAAAAGTCAAATTAGGTCAAATTAGGTTTTAGGTCAAAATTAGGGTTTTAGTTAATTTAGCTAGTATTTTCATTTTCTTAAAAATCAAAAATCCAAAAATATTTTCATTTTATCGTTTTTAGCTATTAAGATTAGATTGTTTGCATTTAGGTTAATTTAGTTTGTTCTTGAAGTTACTAATCGTTTTCGTGTTCGTTTTTGTTCTTGTTTTCTTTTTCTTTAGTTTTCGTTTAGTTTGTTTCAGTTAAGATAGGTACAATGCACTGGAAGGGATCTGAAGAACCTGATTCGAGGATGGAGGAGGACGTAAAAGGAGAAAATGATAAAAAAATCTTCCGAGAAGCTGAAGCCAGCGCCGCTGGGACACCAGCGCCGCTGGGAAGGTATGTATCCGGAAACCCTAATTTCACTTTGTTACTTCTTTTAGGTCAGTTGATTTCAGATCAGGAAGCGGAAGAACTTCGACCAGAACACTTCGATACGCTTCATCCCGGGAGACAAAGAGCAAAGGAGAGCGAAACTGAGCTACCCAGCGCCGCTGGGACTTACCAGCGCCGCTGGGGCATCCCTCCACATCAAAATGTTGCCCTAATCTCTATCCAAAGTAGAGACCGAAGCTTCCAGAGATATTCATACGTCAGGAAAGGTTGATGGAAGATAGAGGAATTTAACCAGCTGGATTACTCCGGTTGGGAGGAGGCATGTGAGAAATCAATGAGGCTCCACGGGAAATTCATCAACTCTTTGAATGAGATCGTAGAACACCTTAAAGAAGGACCTTTCAAGGAAAGAAGTTACGAGAAGTGCACCTACGACCTCTACATTGCAAAAGCCGAAGATATGCAAACTCTGTTGCATCAAGGAGCTGACGAAGTTTGGAAAAGAATCGAGGAAAAATTGGCAAGAGTGGTAGACCGATTGACAGTTCTGAGAATAAAAGGGATGCCAAAACATGGAGATGACCACCGAAGATGGCTCTCGGAGGAAGCTG
The DNA here is from genome assembly GCA_034093135.1 of Erigeron breviscapus. Lineage (NCBI taxonomy): Eukaryota > Viridiplantae > Streptophyta > Magnoliopsida > Asterales > Asteraceae > Erigeron > Erigeron breviscapus. Next base: position 103,198,209 of record CM067167.1, on the reverse strand, counting down.
AATTGCACGCAACCCTAACTCGAGTCAGGAGGTCATTGGAGAGCTTCAGAAGGATAAAAGACAAAGCAAAAGAGCTGAAACGGATGATTCCCGACCTCATCAGGCTTTACCAGCGTCGCTGGAAGGGTTCCAACGGCGCTGGTAGCCCTCAGGTGACAAACCACACCGCTGGTGGCCACCAGCGCCGCTGGGAACCCCGAACAGACAACTTCGAGCCAGTTTTAAGCAGATCAAGGGGAGAAACAGAGCGCTTCTCGAAACCAGAGCTGAAAAAGGAGCGGAACAACTCCGATGAGATATTGCTTGGAAGATTAATGATTCCGTGTCGAATAAACCATGCGGGAAGTGTGTCAGCGGTGGTCGACTCCGGATCCAACGCTAATATTATGCCCAAGGCATTATGCGACCATCTGAAACTTGAAAGACGTAGCCCCGAGGAGATGAGGCTGGAGGTTATAAATGGAATCTCGACATGTAAGGGAGCGAAGGTCGAAGGCGTGGTCATTACAATAAAAGAAGTAAGCTTTGAAGCCACCTTCATAGTCTTGATCTTCCTTACACCACGACTCCACTAATCTTGGGAAGGCCGTTTCTCACTTGGCAAAAGCAAACATGGAATTCGACAGATGCGAAATTATATTAAGACAAGGTTCCGAAAGCGTTTTGCTAAAAGCTGACGTCGAAGAAGGAGTAGCAGATGTGAGTTGCTACCGGATTGAAGTAGAGAACGATACCTTGAGAGAGTTAGAGGAGTTGGTAGAAGTCAGGACCGAATTTGGAGAACAGAAGAAGAAAGTGATGACGAAACCACGGAAGAAGAAGAGGAATTGGATGAATCTAGTATGGATAGCTTGGTCATTTTTGATTTCAAACAAAAGGAGGACGAGTCGATCGAAGAAGCTTGGGATTGTATGATCGATTTGGTTGAATGTTTCCCACCGGGAACGTTTTGGGATGACGACATTGTCAACTCGTTCTACTATGGCTTAGGAGATGTAGAGCAGAGCATGTTGGATAAAGCAGCAAAAGGAGATTTTCTAACCATATCAATGACGGAGCAATTTCGAATTCTAGAAGAAGAAGATTATGAGAAGTTAAGTTTGAGGGAGTTGGTGGAACTAGCAAGAAGTTTAAAATCAACATTTAAGGTAGAGAGGTTTGAGCAAAAGGAAGGAGAAAGTATAGAAGATGCATGGAGAAGAATGGAGGTACTGATCAAGGACTGTCCGGAGGGGACATTTGATGATCGAGAACGTCTTGAGATCTTCTATTTCGGACTTACTGCTGAAGCTAAGGATGTAACACCCCAAGCCAAGGCTCAGAATATCACGGAAATCATATAGCGCAAGGTGGAATTACAATAGAACAAACTAGATGCAAATAAAGATTCAGTGAATCCATTACAATACGAAACAGGTAACAAAATACACCAGGAGCAAATAACCATCAAAGTTAACAAGATAACATCCAAAGATGGCAAAACGATCCTAAGTATAATGCAACAGGAAGGCCAATGAATCCTTGATCCATAAAGTCCATAGTCCGGGTTTACAGCAAGCAAGGCAACTAAACTCCACGTCCTGGGAGAACCTGATTACCTGAAAAGTGTACTAAGCATAGTCAACACAAGGTTGGTGAGTTCGTAGTAATGGTCCATAAAGAACCAACGTCAATAATCACAATAGAGAAAAGAGGCTAGATATAACTTACAGCGAGCCTCTAAATAACCCAATAAGGTCCAACAACAAGATTACACAAGACAAGTAAATGTGTAAGAATGCACAATGATATACGAATCAATGTAAGTGCCAAATGCATGAATAAGCCAACATGCCTATCCTATGCGTGATCTCCAGTCACCTATGCAACGATACTCGCTTGTCATCACCATGAACAAAGCGGCATCTCAAAAACATCGAGATATATATGTCTATATACTCGGGGTCACGATCTACATCCAAAATGGGTGCATACATCTATGCACCAGGATGTCGGCAATCCCCTGCCGAGGGCTCATCAACAATGTATGCAATGCTTACAATCAAATGTAAATGCATAAATCATAAACCAACAATCAATATACGATGAACCTGTGCCAACAGTCAATATTCGTCCAACATAAGCCAACAATCCATATACGACAACCATAAGCCAACAATCAATATTCAACAATCATAAACCACTAATCACAATTTAAACCAACTATACGTACATATACTTCAGAGGATTCTACTTTCTTCAAGTCCCAGATGCTTATATATAGGGTCACCCGCAGCCTTCCCATCACATCTAAAACCCAATGAAGGCATAACCGACTTCCATGTATGTACGTCTATCCTAATATAAATGTAATACTTAACCAAAACATAAACCAAGTCAATCAAACGAAATGAACGCCACATCAATCCAACAACTAGAACAATCAATCAATCAATCAACGAATGCAAGTAAACACGCAAGTTTACACTTTTCAGCCCGAATCTCAAGCGAGTAGGGAGATACGAAACTCACCTCGATTGGCTATGAAAGTTAAGATTGATATAAAGTTAAGTTATCGTCGTACAATGTTCACTTCACGTCCAACACCTAAATATCGATCATATACATTCGCGTCAACATACATAAACACATATACGCAATTATTGAAAACACGGCAAAACCCTAATTAGGGTTCCAAAGTGTTTCTCGACGTTAAATGACTTCTAAGACTCTTAATCAATGTTATATAAGATAAGAAGTGAATTAGATTAAGACTCGGCGCGTAAAATGGTCCAGAAAGTCAAACTAGGTCAAACAAGGAAAATTCCAGAAACAAAGGGGGCGTAACCTACGCCCTAAACTGGCGTAGGTTACGGTGGTTCAAAACCACCAGGCGTAAGCTACGGTCAAAAGAGGCGTAAGGTACGGTCGGCAAAATACAACTGGCGTAGCTTACGGCCCAAAGGGGCGTAAGCTACGGCCCTCTAGAAAATGCATTTTTGGCGTAAAAGTTGGCGTAGACAGAAGCATTTTGGCGTAAGGTCCAAAATTGAAGATAGAGATAGGCGTAAGCTACGCCCCAAAGGGCCGTAACCTACGCCCAGCAAAACATAACTAGCGTAACCTACGCCCCATAGGGCCGTAGGTTACGCCCATTACTGGGCAGCACACGACCAGCAGCAGAAGTGCAGAAAACTCAAGAACCAAAAACCCCAAAATCGACCCAAACCAATACAAAACGATTTGTAGGAACTTTTAACCCATATTGAAGTATAATCAAACATTATTAACCATAAATACACATAACCCAACCCACAAATTCGACCAAAACATCATAATCACTCACAAATCCTTCAAACCCTAACCCTAACCCTAATTTCCATTTTTACCATTTTCAAGTCTTGGAAACCCATAAAAACGAATAGAAACATAAGAACAAGCATAAATAGAAGTAAATGGGATGAATTTGACTTACCAAAGCTTCTCCTTGAGCTAGAACCCAATTTAGGTCAAAATGGGTAAAGCTTGAACTAGAACTTCAAGTTTATGATTAAATGAAGATTATGAGGCAACAATGATGATGATTCTTGCACTAAGGTAGCTCCAAAACACTAGTTTGATGCAAGTATGATGAAGAATGGAGATGGCTCTTTTACTTGAGAGAAAGTGGAAGAAGATAGATAGAAAGGTAGATAGAAAAGAGAGGGGAGAAAGAGATATGGGGGGGGGGGGAATGGGTCATGGGTGGCTGGTGGGTCTTGGACTACCCACGGGCCGACCCGTTTCTCCCACAAGCCATAATACAATCGATTACACAACTAAACGCCAAACAACATATTAACGACTCGACTAACATACCACATAGTCATATAATCACAATGAGCCCAATTATTTCATTCAACAAGATTGTTAGTCAATTTACACATAAAGTCAACGGGTCAAAATTCACGGATGTTACATTATTCCCCCGTTGAAAGAATTTCGTCCCGAAATTCAACAAAACCTTAATTATTAAATAAATGCGGATACTTAGATTTCATGTGATCCTCTCGCTCCCAAGTGTACTCGGCTCCACGTCTAGCATTCCATCTTACCTTCACAATGGTGTAGCGCTTCTTCTTGAGTTTCTTTTCTTGACGGTCCAAAATCTCTACCGGCTCTTCAACAAAGTTCAAATTCGAATCAACCCTAATTTCGTCCATAGGCACATGATGTGTAGGATCCGCAAACACTTGCGCAAGTTACAAATATGAAACACATCATGCACACCGCTAAGCTCTTGAGGCAATTCTAGCCTATAAGCAACTTTCCCAACCCGTTCAAGAATCTTGAAAGGACCAATATACCTTGGTGCAAGTTTTCCCCGCTTCACAAAACGTACGACTCCTTTCCAAGGTGACACTTTCAAAAGTACAAAATCACCAACTTCAAACTCTAACGGTCTCCGCCTCACATCGGCATACTTCTTTTGACGTTCACGGGCCAATTGCAACTTCTCCTTAATTTGAGATATTACCTTAGTCGTTTCAATCACAATTTCTGGTCCGATAAGTTGACTCTCTCCAATTTCCGCCCAAGCTAGAGGAGAACGACATATCCTACCATACAATGCCTTAAAGGGTGCCATTTGAATGGTAGCATGGTAACTATTGTTGTATGAAAACTCAACTAGCGGCAAATGGTCTTCCCAACTTCCACCAAAATCAATTGCACAAGCCCTCAACATGTCTTCAAGTGTTTGAATGGTTCTCTCGGTTTGCCCATCCGTTTGAGGATGAAACGCCGTGCTCATGTCAAGTCGAGTACCCATGGCTTTTTGGAAGGCTTCCCAAAATTTTGATTTAAAACGGGCATCCCTATCCGAAATGATAGAAATCGGCACTCCATGCTTAGATATTATTTCCTTGATGTACAATCGAACCAAAGTGTCAAATTTATCGGTTTCACGAATGGCTAAAAAGTGAGCCGATTTCGTTAACCGATCTACTATCACCCAAATCGTGTCACGGCCGCTTCTCGTCTTTGGTAGTTTAGTAATGAAGTCCATCGAAATATGCTCCCACTTCCATTCGGGCATTACCGGTTGCACCAACAATCCGGGTGGCTTCTTGTGATCGGCCTTAACTTGTAAGCAAGTAAGACACTCACTCACATACTTAGCCACGTCACGCTTCATGCCCGGCCACCAATACAAGTCTTTCAAGTCAAAGTACATCTTATCCGACCCGGGATGGACCGAATAAGGCGATTGATGAGCTTCATTCAATATAAGCGTTCTTAAGTCGCCGAAAATAGGAACCCAAAGTCTTTCAACCATGTATAGCCCATTATCATTCTTTTGGTCAAATAGTTGTTCCATGCCATCTAGGCTTTCGTTTCCAAAGTTTTCCGGTAGGGTGGCTTGAATTTGGGCTTCAATGATCCGATCACGAATATTTGGCCCTACCGTGAGGCTCATAGCTCTAGCCCGTCTTGGTTTCACTCTCTCCTTTCGGCTCAAGGCATCGGCTACTACATTTGCCTTGCCCAGGTGATAACGGATGTCACAATCATAATCACTAAATAGTTCTAACCAACGCCTTTGTCTCATATTCAATTCACTTTGGTTAAAAATGTGTTGGAGACTTTTGTGATCGGTATAAATCACACATTTGGTGCCATAGAGATAATGCCTCCAACACTTCAAAGCAAACACAACCGCTCCCAATTCCAAATCATGTGTCGGGTAGTTCTTCTCATGCACCTTCAATTGACGAGAGGCATAAGCAATAACCTTACCCCTTTGCATAAGAACACAACCCAACCCTTGTCCCGAGGCATCACAATAAACAACAAAATCTTCAATTCCATCCGGTAGTGTCAAAATAGGAGCATCACATAACATATCTTTAAGAGTTTGGAAGGCGTTCTTGTCTTTCGCCCCATTCAAAATTTCTCTCCTTTTGAGTCAAGAGAGTGAGTGGTTGTGCAATACGGGAGAAGTTTTCAATGAATCTTCTATAGTAACCCGCCAATCCAAGGAATTGGCGGATCTCGGATGGCGTTTCGGGTCTCCTCCAATTCTTGACCGCTTCAATCTTGCTTGGGTCCACATGAATACCATCCTTGCTCACTACGTGACCAAGGAAGTGGACCTCCTCCAACCAAAACTCACACTTGGAGAATTTTGCATACAATTTCTCCTTCCTTAGTAATTCAAGCACTTCACGCAAGTGCTCAACATGCTCCTCCTTCGTCTTCGAGTATACAAGTATGTCATCAATGAACACAATGACAGACTTGTCCAAGTATGGTTGACACACCCGGTTCATCAAGTCCATGAACACCGCCGGTGCATTAGTCAACCCAAAAGGCATCACGGTGAATTCAAAATGACCATACCTTGTGCGAAAAGCCGTTTTGGGGATGTCATCTTCATGTACCCGGAGTTGATGATAACCCGAGCGAAGATCGATTTTTGAGAAGTGCTTAGCACCTTGAAGTTGATCAAACAAGTCATCAATTCTTGGGAGAGGATATCGGTTCTTCACGGTGAGCTTGTTTAATTCCCGGTAATCAATACACATTCTGAAGGATCCGTCTTTCTTTTTGACGAAGAGAACAGGAGCACCCCAAGGAGATTGACTAGGGCGAATGAAACCCTTTTCTTGGAGTTCCTTGAGTTGAGTTTGTAATTCTTGCATTTCGGTTAAGGCTAGTCTATATGGGGCTTTTGCTACGGGCGCGGCTTCGGGAATAAGATTAATACGAAAATCAAGTTCACGGGTTGGAGGTAATCCCGGTAAGTCATCCGGAAAAACATCGGGAAAATCACAAACGATAGGAACAGTCTTCAATTCTACCTTTGAGATGGTAGCACTAAAGACTTTAGAATTAGAGGAATCGGAGATTTCGCCTTGAACCCTAAGAATTTTACCGTTAGCCAAAGGTATTTTAACAACTCTCTCGCCACAATCAATGGTTGCATTTACCGCCGTCAACCAATCCATACCCACTATAATATCAAAACTACCAATGTCAAGGGCATAAGGTCAATGAAGAAGTCGACATCTTCTAAAGTCAAGACACATTCTCGAAGTATTTGACTAATTCTAGTTAGTGACCCGTTTACCATTTCAATGTCAAGCACATAGTTTAGAGCACAAGGATGCACATCAATCAAAGGAACAAAGTTAGAAGACACGAGGCTATAATCGGCCCCGGAATCAAATAGGATGGTTGCATAGAGACCATTAAGGAGAAAAGTACCTGCTACTACGTTGGGGTCATTGCGAGCTTCATTTGCATTAGCCGCAAAGGCTCGGCCGCGTGGTTGCACTTGGTGGCCTTGTTGTCCCCGGTTTTGGTTAGGCCCGACCATTTGGAGTTGGTTGGGGTGGACGGCTACTTGCACTTGTTGCCCCACCCATCGAGGACAATTATTACGGTAGTGGTCACGGCTACCACATTCAAAACATTCGCCTCTCCTTTGGTTACCTTGAGGAGGAACGGCCCGAATAGGAGCCACATTCATTGGGCCCGCTCTTGGAGCCCTACAATCTCTGGAGAGGTGCCCGACTCGGTTACAATTAAAGCATGCCTTGCATTGGGCATTGGCGGGGTGATGTTGGTTGCATCTCCCACAGAAAGGATGAGGTCCCGGGAAAGCTTTCCTAGTTGGCTCCACCGCCGCCATTATTCTACCCCTATTTGCATTCTTGGGGTCAAACCTCCCCACTTTCCTTACTCCGCTCGACTCCCCCACTTCTTTCCTCTTGTTTGATGAGGATTTACTCAAAACACCACATCTCAATAAATCTTCCGTCACACTCCCGGCTTGGTTGACCGCATTAGCCAAAGAAGTAGGCATGTTGGAGTTTACATAAGATCGGACTTGAGGATTCAAGCCCAATACAAACTTCTGGATGGCCTGTGACTCGGTACCTACCAAGTGAGGAATGAGGGTAGACAACTCTTGAAATCGTCTCACATAGCCCTTGTAATCGGCTCCCTCCATGTTGAGATTTGCAAATTCTATGGTTAAGTTTTGTAGTTCATACGGAGGACAAAACTTTGCTTTTACTTTGTTTTTGAAGTCAATCCACTCCAAATTTTGAGTCCGCCCCAACGTTATTTCCTGGTTCCACCAACTCAAGGCGTCATGCCTAAACATGCCGGATGCATAGGAAATCCGGTCATCATAGGTGCAATGACTCCTTTCAATCACCGCCTCTATCGCCTCAAACCACCTTATACATTCCGTGGGACCCCCTTTTCCATCGAACTCCGGTGCCCCACAACTTTTAAAGTCTTTAAATATACACCCTTGGCGGTATCCACCATATTGATTATTCATGGGCATCCCGATACCAACTCCCACTGGTCCCTCTTCTTCATTTTCTTCGGCATAAGGTTGAGCATTTTCGTTATTTTCATTTTCTGGAGCTTCGTTGTTTTGAGCCACATTATTTTGCCCAAGACTTGCCGTGACTTGAGCAATGATGGTTGGCATGATGCCGGCGACCGTTTGAGCAATTACCTCAGCCAAGTTTGGCTCAGGAGCTCCACCACGACCCCTACCACGACCTCTACCACGACCCCTACCACGGCCCCTACCTCCTTGTACTTCCGGTTGAGGCTCTTCCTCTTCAGCCCTATAGTTCGTTCCGGTTCTCCTTGGTCTCACCATTTCTATAAAACAAGTGACACGTTGACCCGAGAGTTAGTCTCAAATGCTCGCATGTTAGTCACACAAGTAGTCAATGCTCTCATATCGATACCACATACTCATTTCATAACATTTGCTAAGGCAAAAGTGTTAGAATCATAAGGGATTTTTACATATCATATCATCAAGTAATCATGCTCATTACATCATGCAATCAAACAACTAACACGAATGATTCAAAGTATAATCCGAATTCGATATGCTCCTTAGTTATTGACCGGGTATGTATACAAGGTGTACCAACGGCTAACCTTCCACCTAATCAACTTCCATTAAGCATATCGGTTCCTTATTATACTTTAAGCTACACGTGCGCAATCCACGATGTCATGAACTTGCTATAATATCGGGTAACCATAAAAGAGTTGATCGGGTTCTTTTAGGGTTGCCACAATATTATACTAAGTTAATGGCATCCCTTCATTTTGCCCTAATTCATCAAATTAGTTCCAACAAATAACAACAACAAATCATAATAACCACATTCATCACATTGAATTCAAGCTATCACACAAGTAGGTCTTAACTACGAACTCACATGGGGATTCACATAATTCACATTGCACACGAATTTCCTAACCATGCATGCTATATGAAGAGTTTTAACTTAAGCCATAGTCTAGGTCAAACCGCCTAATTCTCTACGACCACGCATGGGCCACCATTCTGTAACACCCCAAGCCAAGGCTCAGAATATCACGGAAATCATATAGCGCAAGGTGGAATTACAATAGAACAAACTAGATGCAAATAAAGATTCAGTGAATCCATAACAATATGAAACAGGTAACAAAATACACCAGGAGCAAATAACCATCAAAGTTAACAAGATAACATCCAAAGATGGCAAAACGATCCTAAGTATAATGCAACAGGAAGGCCAATGAATCCTTGATCCATAAAGTCCATAGTCCGGGTTTACAGCAAGCAAGGCAACTAAACTCCACGTCCTGGGAGAACCTGATTACCTGAAAAGTGTACTAAGCATAGTCAACACAAGGTTGGTGAGTTCGTAGTAATGGTCCATAAAGAACCAACGTCAATAATCACACTATACGAAAAGAGCTAGATATAACTTACAGCGAGCCTCTAAATAACCCAATAAGGTCCAACAACAAGATTACACAAGACAAGTAAATGTGTAATATGAATGCACCAATGATATACGAATCAATGTAAGTGCCAAATGCATGAATAAGCCAACATGCCTATCCTATGCGTGATCTCCGTCACCTATGCAACGATACTCGCTTGTCATCACCATGAACAAAGCGGCATCTCAAAAACATCGAGATATATATGTCTATATACTCGGGGTCACGATCTACATCCAAAATGGGTGCATACATCTATGCACCAGGATGTCGGCAATCCCCTGCCGAGGGCTCATCAACAATGTATGCAATGCTTACAATCAAATGTAAATGCATAAATCATAAACCAACAATCAATATACGATGAACCTGTGCCAACAGTCAATATTCGTCCAACATAAGCCAACAATCCATATACGACAACCATAAGCCAACAATCAATATTCAACAATCATAAACCACTAATCACAATTTAAACCAACTATACGTACATATACTTCAGAGGATTCTACTTTCTTCAAGTCCCAGATGCTTATATATAGGGTCACCCGTAGCCTTCCCACCACATCTAAAACCCAATGAAGGCATAACCGACTTCCATGTATGTACGTCTATCCTAATATAAATGTAATACTTAACCAAAACATAAACCAAGTCAACCAAACGAAATGAACCGTCACATCAATCCAACAACTAGAACAATCAATCAATCAATCAACGAATGCAAGTAAACACGCAAGTTTACACTTTTCAGCCCGAATCTCAAGCGAGTAGGGAGATACGAAACTCACCTCGATTGGCTATGAAAGTTAAGATTGATATAAAGTCAAGTTATTGTCGTACAATGTTCACTTCACGTCCAACACCTAAATATCGATCATATACATTCGCGTCAACATACATAAACACATATACGCAATTATTGAAAACACGGCAAAACCCTAATTAGGGTTCCAAAGTGTTTCTCGACGTTAAATGACTTCTAAGACTCTTAATCAATGTTATATAAGATAAGAAGTGAATTAGATTAAGACTCGGCGCGTAAAATGGTCCAGAAAGTCAAACTAGGTCAAACAAGGAAAATTCCAGAAACAAAGGGGGCGTAACCTACGCCCTAAACTGGCGTAGGTTACGGTGGTTCAAAACCACCAGGCGTAAGCTACGGTCAAAAGGGGCGTAAGGTACGGTGGTCAGAAAACAACTGGCGTAAGCTACGCCCTCTAGAAAGTTCACTTTTGGCGTAAAGGTTGGCGTAGACAGAAGCATTTTGGCGTAAGGTCCAAAATTGAAGATAGGGATAGGCGTAAGCTACGCCCCAAAGGGCCGTAACCTACGCCCAGACAAAACATAACTAGCGTAACCTACGCCCCATAGGGCCGTAGGTTACGCCCATTACTGGGCAGCAACACGACCAGCAGCAGAAGTGCAGAAAACTCAAGAACCAAAAACCCCAAAATTGACCCAAACCAATACAAAACGATTTGTAGGAACTTTTAACCCATATTGAAGTATAATCAAACATCATTAACCATAAATACACATAACCCAACCCACAAATTCGACCAAAACATCATAATCACTCACAAATCATTCAAACCCTAACCCTAACCCTAATTTCCATTTTTTACCATTTACAAGTCTTGGAATCCATCAAAACGACTAGAAACATAAGAACAAGCATAAATAGAAGTAAATGGGATGAATTTGACTTACCAAAGCTTCTCCTTGAGCTAGAACCCAATTTAGGTCAAAATGTGTAAAGCTTGAACTAGAACTTCAAGTTTATGATTAAATGAAGATTATGAGGCAACAATGATGATGATTCTTGCACTAAGGTAGCTCCAAAACACTAGTTTGATGCAAGTATGATGAAGAATGGAGATGGCTCTTTTACTTGAGAGAAAGTGGAAGAAGATAGATAGAAAGGTAGATAGAAAAGAGAGGGGAGAAAGAGATATGGGGGGGAAAATGGGTCATGGGTGGCTGGTGGGTCTTGGACTACCCACGGGCCGACCCGTTTCTCCCACAAGCCATAATACAATCGATTACACAACTAAACGCCAAACAACATATTAACGACTCGACTAACATACCACATAGTCATATAATCACAAATGGGCCCAATTATTTCATTCAACAAGATTGTTAGTCAATTTACACATAAAGTCAACGGGTCAAAATTCACGGATGTTACAAAGGAAGAGTTTGACAACAAAGGAAAGTTTGAATTACATTCTTCACCATCGAAAGAGTATGTGGCAGCAATTTATGAGGTAGAAAGCAAGGAAGAAGCTGCCCAAGAGAAGAAGGAGCCGAATCGTGCACTTAACGCAAAATCTGGAACTGCCATGGAGCAGCCAGCGCCGCTGGGTACACGACCAGCGCCGCTGGAACCACCTGGAGACAACCAGCGCCACTGGCAACTCCCAGCGCCGCTGGACCCCAGGAAGACAACCAGCGCCGCTCGGACCAGCGCCGCTGGAACACCCTGCAGCCCCGATTTTCGCGAAATCAAATCCGTCACCACCCGAACCAGCCTTGGAAATCAAACACCGATCGACGTGGAGATGGTTGAAGCTATTGGAACACGAAGGAACTCAGAAAACTTGGAGGAAAAGAAAGGAACGAACGTCAAGGAAGCCATAAGTCACTTCGAACGTTATCCCACGGGTACGGCCCCCAGCCTACCCCGTATTCTTCCTCAACCTAGTTCCTAGGCCGAGTCTGGCTGAAGACTCGTTAAACTTAGCGCTTCTTGGGAGGCAACCCAAGCCGTATTTTATTTTTATTTTTATTTTTCATTTTAGGAATATGTGACTAATTGCAATTAAGTGATTGTTTTAAATTTTATCATTTGTGATATATTTTATGAGTATGTTTTGAGTATCACAGATGCAAGCTTTCAATGGATCAAAGAAACAAGTAACTTATTGCAATCGTATTTTTTTATGTTTTAGCTTGTTATTTTCCATTTTTTATATTTTGATTGAAGTGTGCAGGAGTATATTGCTTTGTAGTCTGAAGAAAACCATGCACTTGGCCAAAAGCTAAGTGTGGGGGAGTTCGAGCATCAAATCGCTGAAGAAATCAGACATCGGAACACGTACAGGAGTCAAAAGCGCCGCTAGAAGTCATCCAGCGCCGCTGGGAATGCATCAGGGCATCCCAGCGCCGCTGCACACCACACCAGCGCCGCTGGACTTACAGCAGCAGTCCAGCGCCGCTACCTACATCATCCAGCGCTGCTACCACCTGTCCAGCGCCGCTACCCACCTATCCAGCGCCGCTATCAGCTCCGTTCTGCGCACCAGATCGCCAAAAATCCAAAAAAATCAGAAAAACCCAAAAATCCAAAAAAAATTAAAAAATCAGAAAATACCAAAAAGAAAAGAAGGTGGAGACGCATCAATGGATCGCCATCAAATGGAGACGACTGAAGTTTTTGAAGCTCATCATGTTCAAGTCGCTCCGCAAATGCCATCTTCAACAACAATCATGCAATTCTAGGCCCGGGAAGTTTCGTTAATCCTGTTACTCTTTAATTTTTACGTGTTTTTCCTATTACCCTTAGTTCTATGTCTAGTACAACGAGGACGTTGTACAATTTAAGTGTGGGGGGATGGAATAGGAAAAACCCTTGGTCTAATTGTTTGATTTATCACAAGTTTCTACTACTTATTTCATGCAAATTAAAAGTTTTTTGTGTCTGAAAACTGTTTTAAGAATATAAGCTTTGCAAGTAGACAAAAGATGACGATAACTAAGCAACATTAGCTTGGTAGGATGAACGGTTAGTTAGAATTGTTAGCTTAACTATAGACTTGTGGCTGTTCATGCTTCCAACTGGATTAGAGCTTAGACTGAAACTGTATGCGATTATGTTTGCCATAGCACACTTAACCGGACTTTAATATGCCTAGCAATTAGAGCTTTCTAGTTATTAGTAGGTATATTAATTGGACTTAATTATACGTGCTTGTGTAGGAACTAGTTTAGATGTATGGTTCGCCTTAATTCTTACACTATTTAATGTGAACTAGTTGCATGCGGAGTAGGAGTATGAGTCATCTGGGGTCTCTGATAAATGTCTATTGCATGAATAATGTAGTATCTTAAGAAAGACAATCAGTAGATTAAATGAAGTTCAAAGAACTATTAACGAGTAAAATCTAAAAACGCATCAAGTTATGTCGCTCTGCGCGTGGGGAACCACCGACCTGTCACCGCTGTCTTGATGTGAACTTTTAGTTGAGTTATGTCGCTCTGCGCGTGAGGAATCACCGACCTGTCACCGCTGTCTCAACTATTAAAGATGATAATATCGTATGATGCTTTAGTGTCTAGCTAGCGAGCATGACTGTAGTGTAGGAGTATATCTAAGTAGTGACTCACAAGTACACACACGAAATGAATAACAAATGCCTTGCTAGTAGCTAGTAGTTCTGATTGCTATACAAACCTTATATAAGTGCTTAACTAGTCAGCAGAAAGTAGTAAGATTGAGCTGTAAGACATGTGGAAGTATAGAACTGTTTTAGAGGTATTAACACGAGTAAAAAGTTAGCTTTTAGTTTTGATTGACCAATTATCTCACCTCTAGCTATAGCTTACTGATTTTGTCTAAAGCTTTCTCAAATCGTTTTGCATGACTATTCTTTCAAATGATTTCAATAAAGTAGAATACTTTAACACTTAAGTTGTCCGCTCATCATTGTTTTATTTTCTTGGACTGTTTGCTTGAGGACAAGCAAAGACTTAAGTGTGGGGGTATATGATGAGCGTCCATTTTGTGATAAAAACCCCTATCGAAAGGCTTCATTTCAATGTCTAAATGAGTTAATATTCCGAACTATCGGTACTTAATGGAATCGTATGTTTATGCAGGTTCACGGAAGATGCGAGAGAGGGTAAATGACATCAAATGACTCAAGAAGGAAGCCTATGAAGTTACAAGACACAAGGAAGTGATTCGGGAGCCGAACGAAGAAGTACGAGCACGAACAGCAGCCACCAGCGCCGCTGGAGCCATGCCAGCGCCGCTGGCCACCACGCCAGCGCCGCTCCCGAAGAACCAGCGGCGCTGGCCCAGTAAAACCCAGAACCAGCGCCGCTGGTGAGCCCACCAGCGCCGCTGGTCGGCCCAGATCTGAAACCGACTTAAACACCTATTTAAGTCGAACTAACCCTCAAAACCCTAAGAGAGAGCCGATTCAGCAGCCCTAGCCGCCCAGTATCAACCCTAGATCGACTTTGCAGATTTCCAGAAGGTTTTGGAGCTTCTAACGCCTTCCGATCTTCATCCTTGGTCTAGATCTTATCTTTTATATTTACTTTCTTTTGTTGAACAATGTCTTTCATCTTTTCAGACTTTGTTATTCCTTTAATAATGCTAGGCTAGTAGGCTGAATACTTGTTTGGATCAATGTGATCATGTAGACGTTTATTGTTTTACTTTGTTTGTTAGAATATGTTGGAGTGTGTTTTACTGTTTATCGTAGATCCATGTTTATTAGTAATTCATATTGTTATAGGTTCTATATCCGAATATATTAGTTTAATTCTGATGGTTGTCTATGATCATACACTAGGACTAATATGCTAGGATGGAAAACACTAGTCGGTCTATAACTAGATGTAAAAAGTGATTCACTTGTAACCGAGGGATCCAGAACCATAATAGTTAGGATGAATTGAACATGATGCTTAACAATGTCAGACGCGATCCAGTAACTTGTAACCGAGCACTGTGGTCACCGGAGAGAATTATTATCTGGTCATGGCTTAAGAGCCGGGTAACTAAAGATGAACTAGTAACACAAACTTTAGGTCATTAATGCTTAAACAATGAATCTAACGAGAATTTGTTTATAGGTTAGTGTGAGTCTAACGACAGCACTAGTAATTAGGCAAAGTGAATCTAACGAGAATCTGAGCCGTGATTAAGTTTCCAACAGTCTAGCAAACTGGTAGAATAGTATTTGGTCGTACCATGAGATCGGAGATGCCAAACAAGTATTTTAATTTTATTACTGTTATTTGCTTTTTCCAATATTTTACGTTGTTTCTTCAGAAATGGCGTGCCCCGGTAATACCGGATATTTACTTTAAAGTATTAGTTTATTAGGAGTTAGTGACAAACCCCCAAACAAACTAGAATTACACATATTATTAGATTAGGTAGTGCAAGCGTCCCTGCGAACGATCCTGTAACTTATCACTAGACTATACTACACTGACCGGGTTCTCTGCTCGTAAGTGTGTGTGTTTTCAGATAATTACTTGTACAACTTATAAATTTAAAAGCATAAAATAAACATCACTATAAACAACAAGATCATCGGTACCTTCGGGTAAGGCAAGGATCGGAGCTTCACATAACTTTGTCTTTAACGTTTGAAAGGCCTTTTCTTGAGCTTCAGTCCACACAAACTTCACCCCTTTCTTTGTCAACTCGGTCATAGGCTTAGCTATACGGGAGAAATCTTGGATGAACCTTCGGTAGTAGCCTGCTAAGCCAAGAAAACTCTTGATTTCCGTGGGTGTCTTTGGCTGTTCCCATTTAGAGACAAATTCAATCTTTGCGGGATCAACTTTAATACCTTCAGAAGATATGACATGCCCGAGAAATTGAACTTCTCGAAGCCAGAATTCACACTTGGAGAACTTTGCATATAACTTCTTCTTTCGTGTATCAATAACATAGGCAAGGAAAAAACATTTCATCGATAGAATAAACTTGAGAATCGTTGTCAAGGACATGACCTTGCTACAAAACTTCATTAAGCGTCAATAGAGATAAAACGTATCGCCCACATGCACGTATGATTAAACTCATGTTTCCATAAGATCATAGAACAACATCAATAGAGGATTTAACCTCTTGGTTATCGAAAAAGTTTCAAACTACTTATAACCTCGGTTTTAGGAAGATAAACTTTGCCTTACATGAATAAATCACTTAGGCGAGAAACATGGTCAATTCGAAATCAAATGTTCTTGAAAACTTTTATTTCTTTATTTATTTTCAAAACTAGAAAATGACTTCATCGTTATACCTCTTAACTTTTCTTAAGGGAAAACTCTTTATCTATAGAAACAATCATTCGTAGGATTTTGTAAGAATATAGGATATCAACTTCAACATTATGTCACACCGGGAAAGCATTATGCGATAGAAACGTTAGAAGGATCCATATGCTAGTTCGTTATACCTTCATGGAATAATCTCCACCTATAAATAGTCGTTATAATCGTCATATATCTCCTCATAGTGGAACTAAAGCTAAACAAGTCGTGAAGGCAAAATAGACCAAAATATGCGCCGCACACATAGAATATGCGCCACATATTGCCACTTTTCGGAAGTCAAATCAAAACTTTAACACTATACTTACTTGAATGTATCCTAACATTACGTCACGGTGTCCATATAATGAAAGTGCCTCATGACTAGGGGTTTAATCACCTTTATTATTAACTTCTCTACATGCTTCAGCTTCATAATTCTTTAAACCATAGAAATCTGTCTACTCTTCACATGTTCCATCATTTCCATCTTCAATTCATATGGTTCAACACAAACTCAGTCGCACAAGCACACACACGTCGTGATACATTTACAATTACGTTCGCGACCATAATTGTAACTGTATCATTCCACGCATGTGCCAGGTAACCCGTCCGTGCATCACCTACCTCTAATCCTTTTAAGTGTACAATCCTGACATTATCATCAAACTTCATGGTAAGTGTCGTCTATGCTAGTGGCTCGTCAACATTGACCTCCAATCACTTGTCATCTAACATTCTTTCAAATTCTTTTACCTTTATGTACACCATCATCGTAAAATTTAACCGGCTATAACTTTTCACCGTTCTTCACACATATCCATACACAAATTCTTGAAATTTCGTAAGGAGGGGTTAGCCACTTTACCTCCAAGAACCGTTTATCATAGTAGGGGAAGTTTTAACAACGGAATGAGAGAGATTAGAAGAATCAAAGCTACTTGAAATAAGCATATAATAACACATGAAACACATAATAAGCCTTAATTCTACTCTCTCACTCAACCCAACCCATCCTACAGGCATCTTCTCTTACGGTTGAAGCACAAGTACTAAAACCTATCATATCTCATCATACGGTTTAAGTCCAACTCCTATGGTCCATAGTCATTGGTTCACTTAAACCATTTCTCTGATACCAACTTGTAACACCCGTCGTTTAAAAATATGGATTTCCAAAAAATTTCCTAACGGCGTTAAAGAAAGCGGAAGTAAACTTTAAAAGACCAAACCAACAAAATCTGTTTGGTTCATTTATTAATTGGTGTTACTAGCTATATCATCAAAACAAGTTCAAATGGAAACCCATCGGTTGCCCAACATTAAACAACCGACAACATAGTAAATGCAAATCATAAATGTCTAATCATAAAGCAATTGACTAATGCGAGCAGCCACTATGGGTAACTATAGCCATCCTCATTGCAATCTACCCATGCCTCGCACTTCTCACATCTACCTGCTCTCTAATGTTGGACCTGAGGGCACAACACGTTTAAAAAGAACAAGTGTTAGCTAACGAATTAGCTAAGTAAGATAACACATCATTAATAAAACATTTGTCCATTTAAAGCATTAGAAAAAGTTGTTTGAAATCGTTAAGGCACAATTCGCATCATACATTATATCTCGCATATCATATCATCACATTAAACATCTTCATATAGGATGGGTCATCCTAAATGTGCCTAGTCATCTTTTGCATCTTCACATATAACATCTAACATCTTTGTAGTTGTGACATAAGTCACACATCTCATATAACATATACATCTTTGTAAGGGTGACATAAGTCACACCCGACTAGATGGACAAACCTTACGGCTGTACATCAATGTCGTTAAGGAATGGCAAGCCAATCCCGGAGTAATCGTATGTTCAAGACAAATGGGGCTGGTCAGACCTCCCGTATTACTCTTCACATCTATGACCATGTTGCAAGGAGCCACCCGAGCAACCACATCTACGCACCCGCCGGGCAAGGGCAAGTACGGGTTAAGCTTAACACTTTCACATCTAAATTACGAGCTCGATTTCACATCTCATATAGTTTAGGTGTTCACATTACCTAAACATTATCACATATACATCTTAACGTTTGGGCCCTTAAACGTGCACGTGTCATGGCAACTTAATAAGTCTAGTGAACTAGATGAACAAGCCATACAATAATGCACATTTCACATATCATCAATATATAATCACATTTCAATTCATCTCAAGACATTACATATCATTTCATAGCATATCATTACATCTCATATCATTGCATAACATTTCATAGCATATCATTACATTTCATATCATAGGGACTGCATATCAGGCCTCAATAGTCATTTACATAGCCCATATCACCTCCCGTGTAACCGAATACCCATAAGCAATCAAGATATCATTTGGGAAGTTATTATATGAAAACCATGTTTTTGTTGAACCCTCAGCGTGTCAAAGTAGTGTATCTTACCTTGGTACAACTTACCAACAAGTTAAGAGTATCTTATAGTGCTTGCTAAGTATCCCCGACAACCTATTATACATTAAACATACATTACATAAGTTAAACGGAGCGAAAATGGTGAACTGCAGTTAGTGGGGCGCACTACAAAGTCAGTGGGTCGCACTGAACATTCTCTGACCCCAAACTGACCCTTAGTGGGTCGCACACATTCCAGTGGGCCTCACTGGCTTCAGATTTACCAAAAACGGGATTTTCTTGTTTCATTCGTTTCGAACTCATCTCAAACCCTCACGACTTGAAACTTTGTAGATCACTTCAAGGCATCTTTTAAGACTTAATTAACATTAAGAAACCATCAATTGATCCTTGTATCACTTACAAACATTTACCACTCGATTAATCACACGAATGACTCGAAACCGATAAACGGATTGCAATTAAAGCATACCCAACCCTTAAACCAGAGATGGGTGGACAATATCTATCAAAGACCATTACCCTATAATCTTAGAATGAGGAATTACCTGTAGGAAATCTCAAGATACATATTGATTGCAATAACAATCACCGAATGACCCGAAATCGCCAATCTAACAACAAAAACGTTTCTTATCAATCAATACTCAACAAGTCCAGGTATGGACGAAATATATGGATGAATATGACTGATATTCAGCAAAGATTTCGATCTATACCTTGGAGGATGATAAACGGATCGATTACATGCACCGATTGATCATTAATCCACCCGAAAACGCAAGAAATCGCACGAGGATCACTCCAGGAAAAAGGGGCGGTTTAGGGTTCTTAGGAGGAAAGAATAACTGAATTAGGGGATAATGATCTGACCTAATTACTCCTAATCACGTTTTTGAAGTTTTAGGAATGGCAAGAATGGTCCCTAGACTTCTATACGACACATAAATAGCTTAAATCGTCCACCGGGAATTCTATCGACATATTAAACACATCTTTGGCATCTTAAACACATAAATGTATATATCTTTAAGGCATTAAAGCCTCTCACATATAGCATATTAAACACACGTAAACATTAACTCGTTTAGAGACTTAATGGTAGCAAAGTGTTGACTTAACGACTCAAGTCAACCGTTACACAAAAAGTTTGGGATGTTACAATATCGTGTTCCATGTATGCACTACTATCCTAAACAATATATAATAATCACAAACGAATGCATAATAACCAAACTATAAGTATATCCGACAATCAAACAACCAAACAATCAATCAAGTACTTGTACACTTTTCAGCCCGAATCTCAAGTCGAGTAGGGAGCTACGGAACTCACCTGATGCGATCAATAAACTTCCAAAGATAGGTGAGCACAATTAAACTTCAACAACGTTTCCAACCTATTTTACAACATCAAAATATCACAAGGTATCCCAACGGTAAGGCCTAGCTAGCTAAACCATGCCACAATCCCCCAAAGATGCTTTAGAAGTGATTCAAGAACATTTTATTGATAAAGGAAGGGTTTTGGTCAAAAGCGGTTCAATGACTTAGCACCAAAATTTGACATGAAAATCAAAGTGTTTAGAAATGTGTTTAATCAATTTTGTTGACCTTAGGATGTTAATAAAAGACCAATAAACAAGTTTTGGATCATTAAAAGTCGACCGATAACCGAACGAAAAAGTTGAGGAAAGAACAGAAAGAGTGCGGCCGCTCGCACGGTCGGCCGTGTGAGCGTCTGTATTATGGGAAAACTGGGCATGTTCTTGATAATAGCACGGCTACAAGCACAGAGCGTCTGTCTGAGCGCCCGTGCTCCGACTGGGCAGATTTTTGACTTCAAGATCGACTAAGGAAGCTCCAAAACACATTTTTATGCATAAATCAACATATTTTAACATCATTAAACATAACCCACATCATAATCTTGTCCCAAAACATCAAATCCATCATCAAATCCTTACAATTCAACTCAAAACCCTAATGAAACCCTAATTTACTCCAAATCCTTTTGGCTCGATTTGTGACCCGAAAACACTTGGTTACAACTAGAAACAAGTTTATAAGTATGAAATGATGAATAAAGGATGAGTTTCACTTACCAAATCTTCCACCAAAGAGCTAAATCCGAAATTGACCCGGAAATGAAGAACTCTTGCACCCAAAAACCCAAAATTTTGATATGTTGCTTATTTGATGATGAAGATGCTTATTCTAACCAAATTCTAATTCAAACCCACAATAAAAGCTCAAGAATTTAGAGAGAGAGTGAGTTTTTGTGTGTGTGTGTTCTTGAGATTTTAGAGAGAAAGAGATGGAGAAATGGGTGAGTGGATGAGGGAGGGTGGAAGAGTGTGGAGGGATAAGGTTGGGTAGGATCCATGGGTCATAGGTTGTGGGTTTGACCCACGGGTTGACCCGTCTACATAATTAATTAAATTCGCGTTTTGTCTAGCATCGAGTCATATAATAAGTCGACCCTTAAGGCCTCGTTTAGCTTATAATACGTCCATAAGTCATAAAATGGTTTCAAATATACATTTAACTATAATGGTAGTCATTTTACACATAAAGTCAAACGGGTCAAAATAGCGGATGTTACACATATACACAAAGTCAATTAAATGTATTAAATTTTACTATACGCTATACCCGTGTTAACACACGGATTGCTTATGTAACTTTTGTTCGGATTTTTTTGAAAGTCGTCATTTATAATTTAATATTTGTCTGTATATTAGTAAGAAGTTGTAAACTTAATATTTTGTTCGGGTAAGGTTTTTTTATCTGGGCCGGCAACCATTGTACTTTGTCGGAAAACTTCAAGATTCTGGAAGGTTTTATTTTTTTTATTATAAGTTTTTTTTTCTTTAAGGCAAAATAAATATCACATATAAATATATACACACAAATATTACTAAAACAATAAAAACAAAAAAAAATTATATTGGTTAATGTATCATGACATTAGCATGAGATAAAAAAGCATTGTTGGCCTAGATGGTTGACCTAAATTTTAATTTTTTTTATGTCATGAAGACTTTTCTTTAAAGGAGATTCTGCTCAATTTTATTCTGATTGTAGTGCAATAATTAAATAACCATATATGTGGAGATGCCAACATTTTTAAATACAAATCGTAATGAGTTGGCCTAGGTTGGTGATGGTTGAACGCATTTCAGGTTAATTTGTGTAATGTCATAACGGGTCAAGCTCTTCTAATGCTATTGTTTCTTTATTCTTTATTTTTCTCATGTAGCTTAGATATGATAGATGATTTTTTTTATCACCTAGAATCTTGAAATCGAACCTAATATCCATGGTTGTTAGTAAGCTTAATGCAATATATTCTGCTTTTATTATTTTTCCTTTTATTCTCTTTCATTCTTAACTTTTTATATAACTATTATACTTTCCGATATGATAATTTGACAGCATGATTTTCTCTCATCATATGAGTACATCGGATTACTACAATTGTAACTTTTGGGTCATAATTTTGCTTTTTATGTATCAAAGCTTAAATTGTGGATCGACATTTCTACAAGTAACGAAAAGCTGGCATGAATTCAATTTGTTGCAACCTTGATGATGGATGAAGTTGCTATGCAAAATATGCATATTTAGGTTATATCTACTATCTATAGCTTTACA
Source organism: Erigeron breviscapus (assembly GCA_034093135.1). Taxonomy (NCBI): domain Eukaryota; kingdom Viridiplantae; phylum Streptophyta; class Magnoliopsida; order Asterales; family Asteraceae; genus Erigeron; species Erigeron breviscapus. Next base: position 103,175,270 of record CM067167.1, on the reverse strand, counting down.
GGGTACAATTTTTGTTTCCTACTATCTCAACTAATTTTAGGATTTGTGATTGATACATTATAGTAGTATAGCATATATATTTGAGGTAAATAGCTTGCTATATTAAATGCAAAAATAAAATTGTATGTGCATGTTGCCTGAGGGAAATGTGAATGGGTCACCTAACTGTTCGTTATTGCTCATCTCACTAGATACGACTTCCCCACTAGGACGTGATGATGCTGTAAAACAAAACAGTCAGACTTAAGTGGTTTCTCTATAATGGATTTCCAGTTTAACAACTACAGTTTACATTGAAAACCACACCCTGATGCTAAACCCATTCATGAGAGCAACACTACAACAATTTAGTTGTCTCTTCATATTTCTTTTGTGTTTCACCAATTTCCTGTTCGAGTGAATTAACCACGTCCTGCAAGTGTCCATAACCATGTAATACATAAATCATATTATAAAAGTTAGACCTTCCCAATTTATGATAACTCAGTTGTCAGTTGACCAATTTTCGTAAATGTATAGGAAATTTTGGGCTATGAAAATTTCCCAACAGGAGGAAATGGGCCGAAGTCAAATACAATGTAAGAACCAAAAGGGTCAAATTGGTGGCTGTTTCCAATTTATATCGATTGAACTAGTTTTAACTGCCAAGTTTATACTTACACATGTGTAAGTTGTATACTTACACATGTATAAATTGTATAACTTACACATGTGTAAGTTAGATATTTAAATGTCATGATTTAGAAAAAATGTTTGCTGTCGGAGGACATGACCAATGAGAGAATACTTTGTGGACTAGGATTAGTTTAGTGGTTTTGAGTAGGGGTGTAAACGAGCCGAGTCGAGCCGATACAGTGCCAAGCTCGAGCTCGACTCGACTACAAAACTCGAAGCTCGAAACTCGACTCGAGCTCGACCGAGCTTTAATTTTCAAGCTCGAACTCGAGCTCGACTTACGTATCGACACTTTCGAGCTCGACTCGGCTCGACTCGATTAAGTATTAAACTAAGTTTTAAGTCAAATTAGTCCTATAAGCTCGACAATTTCAAGCTCGACTCGATTAAGCTCGGCTCGGTAGGATAGTAATTATGTAAAAATATATAATATTCAAGGGTAAAATTGTAAATAAGCACAAGCTCGATTAAGCTCGCGAGCTTTTCGAGTAGGTTATTTTGAGGCTCGAGCTCGACTCGAAAGTCTACTCGAGTAGCTCGAGCTCGAGCTCGGCTCGACTCAGACCGAGTCGATTTCGAATAATTTGCGAGTCGATTTCGGGTAGCTCGCGAACTGTCTCGTCTCGTTTACACCCCTAGCCGTTTTGAGAGTTATGTGAGAGGGCTAGGATTAGTCTAGTTAGGCGGTCTTAGTTACTTGGTTTCATAGGTTGTTTAGCATCCGTGGGCCCATCGGGCCCATAAATTCTTAGTTAATTCCTATTTATATGTATGTATGCATGGATCTTTTCATAATACATGTTTTGGTTTCTTGTAGGAGGCTATGTCCATTATGTTTTTACACTTTTATGCTGTTTATATGTTATATGGTTGCTATCGTATATGTATTGTCGAACTTGTGATATAGTATGTTAGGCGCATGTTGCTATTCTTCCCTACTCTTAACGTAGCCGGGGGATACTCAGCAGACAGGTAGATCTTCTACGCTATTTTTTCGGCCGACAGGTATGAGAACTAAACTCTTTACACTTTCCTACTTTTACTTCTTCTGGCCGGAGGTCCTTATGGAAGCAGTCTCTCTACCTTTGGGTAGAGGTAAGACTGTCTACAGCTCACCTCTCCCATACCCCGCTTAGGGATTGGGTGGTGTTGTTGTTGTTCACAATTGTAAAAGATAAGTATATTCTTTCTAGTTGACATAAAAGTCAACATTTCTACTACAACGACTTGTATTAACTGAAATCAAATAAGAACAACATGTCAAACCAATATTTCAACCACAAGAACAGAATGAAGCAATTGTCAACATGAACATAGAATGAAACAATGTAATCCAAAATGAAAATAGATTATACCCAGGAAATAAAACATTTGGATCCATTACAAAGATAGATGGAAAAATGTATTATCAATGAATAAAAATAAATCACCACAAGTCAATTTTATTATTTTTTCAAATTCTTAATCGGTTTCAGAATTAGGTTTGTTTGGTAACATTCCCAAATACTAAGATAAAATGTATCAATTCGAACAGCAGTACTATTTTGTTTAAGATACATCAGTTTCATATCAATTATCATGAAATTCAAAATAAAATGTATGAAATTAGAAAAGTAACAACTTACTTGTTTCATAGTTGAATTAACATCTTCATCGACATTTGTATCTTCCATTTTTGATTGTTCTTTAGCTTGAACTCAAAAAGTAATAAAATTAGTACTTATAATTGTAGTAGATCGGAAAATTTATAAAGGGTAGTGGCGGATTCAGATATATTTTTCACTATGGGCAATAAACTAATATTATATATATACTCCCTCCGTCAATTTAAATGTCCAAGTTTGACAAGTCTTTTTATCGCAACTTTGACCATTAATTATTATTTGTGTTTTATAATACTTGATGAAAGTTATATCAATGTAAAATACATTTAAAACTCAATCATTCATATATTTACATCAAATTTACATAACATAAATAAAATCTAGACGGTAAAGTTAAACAAGAAAGACCAAAAATGTCAAACTGTGACATTTAAATTGAGACAGAGGGATTATTTTTATCTATATTCTATATATATACTACATAATAAAAAAATAGCCCCCATGTTGAAAGTTACATGGGGGAAATGTCCAAACTACCCTCCACAAAAAACTTTCTCCTTTTCATTTGTAGTCATTCACACACACACAACTTTCTCTCAATATCTTTCTCTCTTTCTTTCATTTGCACTCTATTAATGATATCCGCTGCAACGCGCGGGTACCATACTAGTAATATAATAATATAGTTAATATATAGAAAATGATTATCCTTCAAACATTAGCCTAAAAATCCTCCTAAAACTTTATAAATGTGACAATGGATTCCACTTAATCTCTTTCCCTCTTAAATTTTCACATGTCACCGTCCAATAAATTATGAGGATTTTTAAGCTAATGAATTAGGAGGATTAATCATTCTTTTAATATTATACTTCATATCTTAAGTTAAAAACTAAAAGATGTAAAGAAAAAACAGTGATTCCCAAATGTAGTTGTTGTTGGGCTTGGAATTTCTTTCTAAGGTGGACTGTGACTTCTATACGCTTCTTGCATAAGTGTATTGGATTAATCAATTCTCATATGAAAAATCTAATAATAATTGAGAAAATTTGAGGAGGTGCCTAGGACAACCCTGGTACTAAGCTGGCTACGCCAATATAAAGGGTGTAGCCGGAAATTGAAATTTCTAAATATTAATTTACAGGAATATAATTGATCGGAAAAATCAGAAAATAGGAAGAAAAAGGGTTATAGTACGTCATACATCGTCGGAGATCGGAGAATTGGTGGGTAGATGGCGGAATCGATAACATAACGGTGGTGTTTAGTAGCTGGAGGAAGACGATTATCTCGTGCAGGGTGTATAGGTTCTGAATACTTTGTTTTTACAATTCTGACTTTATTGCCCCTCCATTTGTTTTTATTTTTCATCTGTAGATGGACCATAGGACGGTACAAATCTGTCCATCTATATATATATATATATATATATATATATATATAATAATATATATATAATATATATATATATATATGTTCTAGGTAAAATAAAACAAGTATTAAAGTAAAACAAATAAAACAATAGGTTTCTTCACTGAAAATCATCGTGCATCATGAAAATCATCATAAATATATACGAGAGTAAGTACCCGCGCGTTGCGGCGGTGAGATGGTGGGGGTGATAGGTCATAAAGTGTGATAGGTCATAGAGTGTGATAAGCCAAATGACTTAGCCGTACGGGTTCCGCCATCGGATTTAAAAATTCGTCGAAAGTATATCGAATGACATCTCTAATGAAAGAGCATGGAATTTTAAGAACACCCATATAATTTTTATAATTTATCGATGTACGGTTTTTGAGATAAAAGATTTTGAATGAATTGGATGAATAAATGATTTATGGAGGAGAGAGAAAAAAAATGATTGGTTGAGATTTAAGGAGAGAGAAAGGGTATTATAGTTATTTTAGGTAAATATAGAATAGATAGGGGCATTTTGGGAAAGTAAATGTTGAAACTTAAAATTTAGACAGGGGGAATTTGCTTTATAATATAGTATAGATAATTTGCTTGTAAATCTTCGTGCATCAATTTACATGATCTAAAGATCAAGATCTTGTCTTATTTGTTTTACTTTAATACTTGTTTTACAATACCCAACCATATATATATAATATATACATTACATATAAATATATCATTTATATGTGTTACATGTAAAATAATTCAAATAAGAAACAAGGGTCTTTAGTGTAATTGTCACAAGTCTAGGGGGTCATTGTGTAACTTTTGACGGTTATTGTTGTTTGAATAGTCAACTGTGTAACCGATATAAGCCTCATTTCTAAATCAATCAGATATTGATTTGATACAAATTCTCCCTCTCTCTCAAATTTCTATATTTCTGCATATCAATTGGTATCAGAGACGTCGTTCCGGCGTTTTCCGATGCGTTATCTTCTTCTCCGGAGAGATTTCCGATCACCTCTTCGACGGAATTCCACTGGTTTAGAAAGATCACAAAAAAAATTCATTCAAAACCCTAATTTTCCGCAAATTCTTCATAATTTCTTCAAATTCAACAACAATCCACTTCAATTCTTCACAAATTCCTCTCAATTACTTCAATTCATCAGAAATCCACTTCAATTTCACAAAATTTTGACCTAATTTTGAAATTCCTTCTCAAATCACAATTTCCTCTCAAATAATTCAATTCACAATCGAAAATGACTACTCGTAATCAGAATCAAGCATCAGATATGGAACGAATGCAGAAAGAGCTGGCAACTGCGCAGGAAACGATTATTTCATTGAAAGCTTCAGTTGATAAGCTCACGAGAAATATGGAGAAACAAGGACCGTTGATCGTTCATGGAGAAGATGAGAGAAGTAACACACATCGATTAGCAAAAATTGATTTTCCTAAATTCGAAGGTGATGACGTGGAAGGCTGGAGCTATAGATGTGATCATTTCTTCATAATCGATGCTACTCCTGAAGAGAAGAAGGTTCGATATGCAGCAATGCATATGGAAGGACGCGCGTTGCAGTGGCATTTAGCTTATATGAAGTCAAATGATAAGACGATTGATACGATTGGATGGACAGAGTATTCACGCGCCATTACTGCGAGGTTTGCTCAGACTTTGATTGAAGATGCCATGGGAGCTTTGAAAGCTCTTCAACAAACAGGTGAACTCGATGATTACTGTGATGCTTTTGACGCTCTATTAAATAAGGTTACAATTTGTGAGGAGTATGCTGTTAGCTTGTTTATAGAGGGATTAAAGCTTGAACTCAAATGTGTAGTGAGAATGTTTAGGCCTAAAAATCTAAGAGAAACATATTCCTTAGCAAAATTACAGGATAATGCTTCAAAAACTCTAGGCAACAAGTATGGAGGATTTACTAGTAATTTTAGTGCTAGAAATGCAAATACTAGGACTAATGTGTTGACTAGTAGTGCCAAACAACCTCTCCTACCTACTCCAGTGAATACAAATCCTTCCAATTCTTTAGTTCCTAAGAAGGTTACTAGTAGGTTTATGGAAGAGAAAAGAGCCAAGGGAGAGTGCTTTTACTGCAATGAGAAGTTTGTGGCAGGCCACATAAGGTCTGTAAGGGAAAAGGCAGTTGTTTTTGGTTGAGGTGGATGAATGTCAGGAAGAAGGAAAAGGTGATGACTCAAGGAGTGTTGATGGATCCAAACACTCCTACATTGTTAACTGTTCAAGGCAATCCACAGATCTCCATAAATGCTATTTTAGGAATTCCTTCCTTCAATACTATGCAAATTGTGGGAACTATTGGTACCAAAAAATTGCATATATTAGTTGATAGTGGATCTACTCATAATTTCATGAGCACAAGGGTGGCAGAAAAGGTGAGACAGGGTATACAACATGTTTCTAACATGTTAGTATCAGTGGCAAATGGTAATAATATGGATTGTGCCAATCTCTGTAAGGAATTTGAGTGGAGTATGCAGGGTAACTGGTACATGGCTGATATGTTAGTAATAGCCTTGAACAATTATAACATTGTGCTTGGTGTGCAATGGCTATATCAATTGGGGGATATCATATGGAATTTCCAGCATTTGACAATGCAATATAAGATTAATGGGAAGAATGTCGTCCTCAAGGGTAGTCAACACCAAGGAATGAGTTTGTGTTCTATTGAGAAGCTGACATCATTACTATCTACTTCTACCAGAGTGGCTCAGGCTCAATTATTTGCTATACATAATTCATCACAAGAGAGTGAATTATATCAGCCTGTGGTGGAGGTACAACAAGAACAGGGCACACAGATTGGCTTAGCTGCTTTATTACAACAATTTTCAGATGTGTTTGAGGTCCCAAAAGGTCTGCCACCGGTTAGGACCATTGATCATAGGATCAACCTTAAGGAAGGGGTTCAGGATGTGAATTTAAAGCCTTAAGTTGCACTCTCCCCCCCTTAACTTCTGTCCCCACTCCGAATTCCACTCTACTCCCCCTCCCTCCCCTTTAAAGCCTTATAGATATCCAAAATTGCAGAAGGATGTGATAGAAAGAATGACTGATGAATTGTTAGATTCAGGAGTAATAAGGAGTAGTACTAGCTCATTTGCAGCCCCTGTAGTATTGGTGAAGAAGAAGGATGGAAGTTGGAGAATGTGCATTGATTATAGGAAGCTGAATGAAGCTACAATTAAGGATGTGTTTCCCATTCCTCTCATTGAGGACTTATTAGATGAATTGCAAGGTGCAGAAGTTTTTTCTAAGTTGGATCTTAGATCTGGTTATCACTAGATCAGGATGCATGAAGAGGATGTTTACAAGACTGCATTCAAGACTCATCAAGGACATTTTGAATTTTTAGTCCTTCCTTTTGGCCTCACCAATGCACCAGCTACTTTCCAGGCTCTTATGAATCACACATTTAAGGAGGTACTGAGGAAAACTACCCTTGTGTTTTTTGATGATATACCGGTCTATAGTGGTAATTGGGAGCAACATTTAAATGATTTGGAGGTTGTCTTGGATATTATGAGGAATAATTCTTTGAAAGCTAAGCAATCCAAATGTTCTTTTGGAGGTGATAAGGTAGAGTATCTTGGTCATATCATCAATAAGAATGGAGTTTCCACTGATCCAAATAAGATAAGAGCAGTGCAGGATTGGCCTGTTCCTAAAACTGTCAAACAGTTAAGAGGATTCTTGGGTTTAGCTGGATATTATAGAAGATTTGTGCAGTCATTTGGTGTTATAGCTAAGCCACTCACAGATTTGTTGAAAAAGGATAACTTCCATTGGGGTCCAGAGGCTCAAACTGCATTTGAGCAGTTGAAAAAAACATTAATTTCACCTCCTGTATTAAGGTTGCCAGATTTCAATAAGATGTTTGTGATTGAGACTGATGCTTCCTCTAAGGGTATAGGTGCAGTTTTACTTCAAGATGGTCATCCTTTGGCTTATATTAGCAAGGCTTTGTCACCAAGACAACAGGGTTGGTCTGTGTATGAGAAAGAGCTTCTTGCCATTATTTTAGCTGTGAAACAATGGCATCACTACTTGGCTCATGCTCATTTTATGATCAAAACTGATCATAGAAGCCTCAAATATCTTTTGGAACAAAAGATTGTGACACCATTTCAACAAAAGTGGCTCTCTAAACTGCTAGGATATGACTATGAAATTGGGTATAAACAAGGAGTTGAAAACAAGGTGGCTGATGCTCTTTCTAGGGTGGAGAGTCTAGAAGTCATGCAGATGGGTTTCAGTTCTGTTAATAGTCTATTATGGGACAGAATTCAAGATACTTGGAAGGAGGATAAGGATGTTCAAGATGTGATTGTAAGGTTGGAAAAAGGAGAGCAGATTCCACACATGACTTGGGATGGCAGGGTACTTAAAAGGAAAAATAAGCTTTTTATTCCAAAAATCTTAAATTGAGGGCAGATATAATCTCTTATTGTCATTCTTCTCCCACTGGAGGCCATTCAGGAGTCAATCCCACATTGATCAAGCTTAAGGAGTTGTTCTATTGGAAGGGAGGTTACAAAGATGTGCAGAAATTTGTAAAGGAGTGTACAGTTTGTCAGAGATCTAAGAATGAAAATGTTGCTTATCTTGGATTGCTACAACCATTACCCATTCCTGACACTATTTTCAGTGATGTGGCTATGGATTTCATCTCTGGGTTCCCAAAGGTGCAGGGGAAATATGCAGTACTGGTGGTGGTGGACAGGCTCACCAAGTATGGTCATTTTATTGCAATAAGTCACCCCTATACTGCTGCTGCCATTGCTAAGATTTTTATGGATAATATCTTTAAGCTACATGGTTGTCCATCAACCATTGTGAGTGACAGAGATCCTGTATTCTTGAGCCAATTTTGGAAGGAATTTATGAGATTACAAGGGGTGGAGTTGCATATGTCTTCTGCATACCATCCACAAACAGATGGTCAAACAGAGGTTCTGAATAGGTGTCTGGAAGCTTATTTGAGGCATATGTGCATGGATGACCCTCAACAATGGGTTAAATGGTTACCCTTGGCTCACTGCTATCAAGATGTCACCACATGAAGCTTTGTATGGGGTTAAGCCTAATATCCACATTCCTTATATCCCAAACGATACAGCCATTGCTGCAGTAGAACATACCCACAGGGATAGAGAAGCAATGATACAAAAATTGAAGCTGAATTTGGAGTCCACAAGGAACATCATGGCAGATAACCATAGGTCTGACAGGGAATTCAGTGAAGGTGATTGGGTCTTTGTGAAACTTCATCCTTTTGCCTAACAGTCTTTAAAGGGTCATCATAACAGGAAGTTGTCACCAAAGTATTTTGGGCCATTTCAGATTGAAAAGAAGATTGGGAAGGTGGCTTATAAGTTGCAATTGCCAGATTCTACTGCTCAGATTCACCACACTTTCCATGTGTCACTTCTCAAACAGGCTCATGGTCCACTTGCTCAAAGTGTTCCCTTGCCTACTATTACCAAACCTCTGCTGCAACCAAAAGCTGTGCTAGACAGGCAGATGATTAAACAGAAGGGCAAAGTCAGTGCTAAGGTGTTGGTTCTTTGGGAGGGATTGCGAGTGGAAGATGCCTCATGGGAGTTCATTGATGATATGCAAGCTCGTTTCCCACATTTCGATTTTTGAGGTCAAAAATCATATAAGGGGGAAGTATTGTTACATGTAAAATAATTCAAATAAGAAACAAGGGTCTTTAGTGTAATTGTCACAAGTCTAGGGGGTCATTGTGTAACTTTTGACGGTTATTGTTGTTTGAATAGTCAACTGTGTAACGAGTATAAAAGCCAATATTCATATCAATATTACTCAGATATTGATTTGATACAAATTCTCCCCCTCTCTCTCAATTTCTATATTTCTGCATATCAGTAAATCACCAACAGAAATAATGATTTCAATAGTTGTGACAATACCTCAGACAAAGGGAATGGGATCGGATCAACCCTCAATCATTTTCTCCATTTTGATTAGTTAATATGTTAGTATCTTATATATAATCTAACCGGCGTTAGCCTAAGAATTTGGGCGATTTTTAGTGTTGTATTTATGAGGATTATTAGGGTACTAAATAGGGGTTAATTATTTTTTACTGTTTTATTAATTGTGACTGGGTTAATTAGAGTGCTGCAGTAAATTTGAAATAATGATTAAATTTTTCTCGCACGATTTGGCTCTCATTCAATACATGGTAACCGGTTTTGAATTGCAGATGAAAAGTCTCTAGCTCTCATTCTTAATTGCATGGTATTCCATCTTCTTCTTCTTTAATTAGACAATTTAATAATAATGTGATGAAATCAAAACGGAAGTATTCCATCACCCCACTCTTCAATTCATGTTTTTGATTTGGTTCATGGATTCATCATCTTTCTGTTTCTCTGATTCGGTCGTTTATTGTAGGACAACGCCTTCAAGGTGTTTGATGTTATGTCTCAAAGAGCCGGTTGTACGAGAACAAGGTATTAACTATCTTCTCTGATTTGAAATTAGTAACATTTGCAAACGGTTGTTCCTGATTTGTTTTGTGGTGACCCCTTCATTCCTATAACTACAAGATTTTTAGTTTTGTTAATACTTATGCAAGATTTAATCGAGTAGTGAAACATAACCTAACAAAACGACAGTTTATGGTTCTTAAAATAAATAACAGATTGATGAAATAAGAACCCAAAATCCATACTGATTTGTTATTAATTAACAATAAGAGTAATGCATGAAGTAGAGCTACGTACACGAAAACCAGAATTTTTGTCAGCATGTCATGAAACCCAACGAAAACGTTCCTCTACAAAAGCTTTTATATTTTCATTTTAGCCTGGAAGTATTTAAGATCAATGGCAATGTTTTCTTAATATTTACAATTGCATATTTCTATAGTCACTTGAATCAAAACAAAACCAAAAGCAAAATTAATTTTGTAATCACTTTTCTTGCAGCTCGGAGTGTTTAAAAGAGTTGTCGCTTGGTCATTGGACACATAGTATATTATGTAGTTTTGGGATGCCAGTTATCAAAGTTGTTGAGTGTTACAAATGTCAAGTGATGTGTATGAGCAGAAAGATAATTATGATTCTGGCAAAATTGTGGCTTGCAAATGACGAAATCCAGAGAAAGCTAACTTGATGAATTTCAGCTGCCAAATGAAATTTCTGAAGCGCTGCAACAGAAAATGGTTCCTTTTGGTTATGGCTTTTTTGCAATTTTTAGACACGTAAGTTATAACTTTCATGTTCTTCTAAGTGGAAAGTCTTGACATTCTTTTTTCAATTACTTTGATAATCATATATTCCTTATTTTAATCAGAGTTGTTACTGCAGAATTTTGTGAAGAGTTTTTTACTCCAATTCTTCCTCACAAATAGCTTGCACCATTTTCTTTTTTTTTTTTCAAGGTTGGTATTTAACTATCTAATCTCTCGGTGAATCAAGAAAGCTTTATTTTCCTTGGCTTTTGAAGTAATAAGTACCCTATGTCTTCATGTGTTTCTTCCTCTTGCAATTACACCTTTTTCTCTTTTTAGTGAAGTAAACAAAGAAATGTTGTTATGGGGTAATATATATCATATAAGTGGCAAAATGGGCGGGGCGGTGTGTGTTGGATATTTGGTCAAAAAATTATGTTTTTTTAAATTCCACGCAGCTATGGGGACCAAGTTCAAGTAAGATTTTGCCACTATACTTTCCGTACTTCTTTTTCCGCAGCAATGGTTAGTCATATTTGCTATTAAATTTGTATATAGTCATATTTGTCAAATAGTCAAATGTCTTTTTATCCGAATTTTAGGTTTGTAATAGCTTTATAAAATTAGACCATCCAAACATTATACTCAAATTACCTGTTTTGTTACGTTTATTGAATGCTGATTACTGAATATCTTTTCAATGCACATGACGGAACACAACTTAAAATTATTTTTTTTAGACCTTAAGAATTAGCATTGCATGATATTCTTTTTATACATTGTTTGTTGCAGGATTCCTATCGTTGGGGACAGGGATCTAGACTTGAATCGCCTATTTGTGGAAGTCACTTCCCGTGGAGGCACCAAAAAGGTACCGTTGTTTTCTCTTGCTATTTCTTTTCCTAAACGTCGTAAAGGGTGTTTGGAATTGCATTTTGTAACTGATTATCTGCTAAGACTCACAGATGATCTATTTTGGTACAGATTGTATATGATTCTTATATTGTGATACCCGCCATGACAAAACTGACCACGTGTTGCACCCTTCTCCTAACATAACTTAAGAGTCTTACTACAATTTCACAAAATCTTCCCCTCTTCCGTAAAAACGCCTTTATAGTCTTTTCACCAATCACTACATCAAAAAGTAAAAGCACATCCAAGCTGTTGTCGGGTATAGTTTGGTAATTATATAGAAGTTTGCTGCTTGATTTTGGTTCCTAAAGGCCTAAACCTTCAATTCATGTGAAAACTTAATGGCTGTTATTATTTTCTTTCTTTCTATAGAAGCAAACAGTCGAATCACTAAAACAATTATTAAGGCTCTCGGGAGAAGGGATGTCATTAAAATAATTATCATTCTGTGTTGCTTCTTATAAATTAAATTGTAGTGTTTTAGTCGTAATGAAGTCTATGGTGGTGATGTTCTTTCACAATACCTCACAGAATTTAATGAAATGGATTCTACAATTATGTGACAATGTGTATGTATAAATTTAATTTTTTGGGAATATATGAACAAGGTTTTATGTATAGAAACTTTTTAACACATGCAGAGTGTGATCATGTTAATCAATTGGTAAGTATTCATTTATCATCTTATTTTTGTTATTAATTTATTATAATTCTAATAGTTATTTGTGCAAAAAATTAAATTAGATATTTATGGATTTTTGGGACTATTTGGATGTGCACTTTATTGAATTTTTTTTTTGACTTTAAGCAACTGGTTATTTCACATTATTGTGATTTTATAGGTGGCATTAATGACTTTTATTTTTATGTGGAAAAAGAAGCAAATGCATTTGCTAATATGATATGAATTTTGGGTGATTAGGCAAAGGATAAGCTTGAGGAGCCCATGGTTGCTCATAATGAATATGGTAATCGAAAACGGCCTCGGGGATGTTTCTTAATAAATCTCGGGTATGGAATGGAGGTTCATTCTTGCTAGAAGTCATGCCAAGACAAGTTGTTCTGAAGGAAAAGAAAAAATCAATAGTGGTGCAGCCCCGTACAAGCAATTTACCTGCGAGAGTCGAATCATGTAACTCTCATGGAGGTAATTAGTGCTTCTGAATCAATCTTAGAATACTATGTTCTATCTCTACTATTTAGTTGTATTTAATTAATTTAATTGTATGTGTATGATACTAAGAAATAAAGTGTGGTACGTGGGTACCTAAATCATACACAGCTAGATCGATTGCGTGAGTAGAGTACGTGTACTGATGGGCCAGTAGAGTTAGTTCACCTATATATAAAAAGTTATCACCTCTAATTTACTGCGGCATTTGCATAACTCCAAAACCGAGCCAGAGATGTTTCGGAACACCAATGTTTGCAGTCACGTGTATTGCACAGACTGCATCTGCCAACATGTTGCGGCTATGATAAAAGAAAACTCAGCCATGGTCAAGTGTCCCGACCCAAATTGCAAAGGTGTAATAGGACCTGAAGTCTGTCAGGGTATGGTACCGAAACAAGTTCTGGAAAGATGGCAGGACGTGCTGTGCGAGTCTCTGATCATGGAGTCTGAGAAATTCATTTACTGCCCTTTTAAAGACTGTTCAGCCATGTTGGTGGACGATGATGATGCAGGGGTCGCGGTCACTTCCTCAGAATGTCCGTTTTGAACAAGCTGTTTTGTGCACAGGTGGAAGTGGCATGCATTGCGGGATGGATTGCGGCGAGTATAAGAGCCTGGGAAATGGAGAGAGGGATCCAGAGGACCTTATGTTGATGGATCTTGCTAAAAACAAGAAATGTCATCAAGGTGTTTGATGTTATGTCTCAAAGAGACGGTTGTACGTGAACAAGTTATAAATTATCTTCTCTGATTTGTAATTTGTAACATTGTTGCAGGAAACTTGCAGATGATAGTTTCTAATTTGTTTCGTGGTGACCCTTTCATTCCTAAAACTCAGCTACAAGATTGAAAAAACGATTAGTTTTTTTTGGATAACACACCGGTTAGTTATATTTTTGTTTCACGTTTTATGATCAGTAGTATTATTGTCATTCCATTCATATTCAAATAAAGATAACTCTTGCGATAGCTGGTAAAAATATGGTGTACCACATCACCTATGCATAAAATGGGGTTTAGTTTGGTAATTATATAGAAATTTGCTGCTTGATTTCGGTCCCTAAAGGCCTAAACTGTGATTGTTTATTCGTGTAAAAACTTAAATGGCAGTTCTTATTTTCTTTCTTTCTATAGAAGCAAACAGTTGAATTTGCTAAACCAGTTATTAAGGCTCTCCGGAGAAAAGCTGAGGTTAATTCTTCAGATTCATCATCAAAATTAATGTTTTTGTTTGAAGACAGGGTGGATACCTGTTCAGAATCACCCCATTGACGGAAAGCAGAGAAGGACTGCAGACGGGTCCAGATATACTGACCACCAACTGTGGCAACACAATACCATAATTTCTGATAAACGGTGAGTCCAGGTCCCTCCAATCCCGTCCTAACTGTAGGTTGACATTTCATAGGGTAAATTGGCATCAAAAGCTGATGTTAATTTTTCAAATTCATCATCAAAATTCAATGTTTTTGGAGGCTGCAGGAAAGTATTTTTCGTGTCAAGAATTAGATGCAAAGTGATCAGTACCCATCTCGAACTTTCAAATATGATTTTGGAAATCGTGTTGGTGACATTTGGTTTGCATTCTGGAGCTACTGCAGGTTAGATTTGATAACCAGATAGAACTCGGATGGGTATGATCACTTAAAATTAGATGTTTGGCTTACATATTGATGTCATGATAGATTTTGTATTATGGGTCAAGAGGTGTTTGGACTTTGGATGTTTGTTTGAGAAAGATTATATGAATTGACATGATTTTACAAGAAAATCAACGATATGAGAATGTGTTGTATGGAATTCAGTATGACTGTGAGATTTCGATGTAGGCTATAAGTAATTTTACTCTTAATTTTGCTTATACTTGGCTCTTAAAATACAATATTCATGGTCTTGATCTTTTGAACAAATCCATGAGGCTGGAGCTGGTATATGGCAGCAGGAACTCAAGCCTATTACCGGGAAATGCAAGATTGTTACAGAGAAGATACTTTCGTTGCAAGTAGATGATGACCCTTCACCACTACTTGCAGAATGGATTGAGCTATTACAACCTAGCAGGGTCGACTGGATTGCTCTGCTTGATAGATTGAAAGAGAAGAATTATCAAGTGTACTTTAAGGTATATTATTCTATTTTATTTTTTTGCTCCTTTTTTGGTATGTAATAATTTCAGTTAGCCTATGCTTAGCTCAACAATTATCGTTATGTTGATTATTATTGCTGTTTTCTTATATTCAAAGTCCCCCTTAATGGTTCTCATAATTCTCCAGATATCAAGTAAATGGAACACAAAATCATATTTTCACTTGTCCCTACACCATTTATGACTTTCTTTTTTAAATGTGATTTGATGAAACTTGGAGGAATGGATATGGGGATATCTTGACTCACGTTACATATCTATTTTGGTATATGACTCTACTACTAATGAATTTAAAATGGAGAAAGGAATAGATGAGTTAGGATGGAAAATGTATTGGAGATTGTTGAGTCCCAATGTTCATTGTAAATTTGGTGATGACAAATCTGACCTATAAACACTTAGTAATCTTTTGGTTCTTGTAATCTGATCTGGGTCAGACTAAGCTGACACAGCTTACGATCTGTTTCTGACCCAGATCATGCTTCATGTTTTGTAATTGTAATCTTATGGAAGCAAGTGTTGTTCAAGATGCATCAACAATGTTTTAGCATTCAATCCAAGTCGAAGAGGAGGATTGAAGATAGAAGACCAAGCTGTTAGTGGAAAGCAGCTTGGGATTAGCAGTCAGCTTGGAAACACTTAGGCAGATTGGTGCTTTGACAAACAGCCCAAATCTGTGTCTGACAATCAAGTGAAGATAACAACCTGGATTGAAGATAAGGACAAATGACGTGACTAGGAAGAATCCTAGGATCCAGGTTGGTGGTTGGTTTTACATATGCGTGTCCATACTCTCATTGGGTGATGAAGAATGTGTTGCAGTACTTTGGGGACCACAAGTACCATGAAAGGCACGATCTAATATTTCTTAATCATCCAACAGAAAACGTGGCTAAATTGGATACCAAGAGAAGAAGGGCTTGCCTATAAAAGCCTCATTCATGGATTGCATATGTGTGGCATTTCCTGAGAATCATTCTTCACACAAGCTTCTCTGCTCTTATACACAGCTTAGTCTGTACGAGATCAGCTTGGGCTGATTCTCTTGAGCTAGAAACTTATTGATTGTAGTTTGTCATTTCATAGGGTTGTTTAGATATCTGTAGGCTATCTTTATTCCGCAACAACCCTGTAATTCTTTGTATAGATTATTTCTTAATAAAGGATTACATTTGAAAACCACAATCTGTGTTCAAGAATGTTTCTTTCTTTACTACTTTACTGTTTTATGATTCCTGCTCTTTACTTACTTAATATATAACTGAATCTTAAAACGCTTTGATTGTTAAAAAGTTTGTAAAGTTTAAGGAAAGTTGTATTCACCCCCCCTCCCCCTCTACAACTGTTCTGTGTACAATATACTTTGGTATATTGATACACCTTGGGACGTGTCAATAGAGTAAGTTGTTCATCAAACTGCATAAAAACCTGTAAATAGTGCCTTATGATATTGGTGTTTGAAGTGACGAAGTTGAAACAATGGCAAGCTCGATTAAGTGTTTGGCCGGTAAACTTCCTTTACTTACTTTGGTCTACTGGTTGGAGCTAAGATGAATAGAGTGTCAAGTTGGGGCCCTGTCATGAAAAAGTTTCAGAAAAGGTTATTTAGATATAAGTTGCCGATTTATGAAAAGGTTTCAGAAGAAGTTATCTAGACGGATACATTGTCTTATATATTGAAAGATGTTCATTAATGTGAAGGTGCCGATTCATGGAAATGGTCGCTTGATGTGTCTGGTTGTTTCTCTGTGGCATCGTTAAGATTGCTTATCGACAATATTTATCTTCCTCATCAATCCTTGGAGACGGCTTGGAGTAAACTGGTCCTTGGCACAAATAAAATTGAAAACATAGATTTGAAGGATCTATCATAGCAAAGGTAGACAGTGATTACCAGAAGCACTACTAAAACCATTGTGTCCTCCATGTAGATATATTCGATTGTTACGATACGTTGCTCGTAGTCATCAAAGTTTATCTTTAATTGTGCATGTACTCCCCTTGAGGTGTATAAAGTTGGTTGGGCTTTAAATTTTGGTCCGTGCCACATTGTCATCCTTTATGGTAAAAAAGGAAGGTATTAGTTCAACTTCGCAGTTTAATGTTGTAATGTTTATTGCAGATTGTTAGTGGTTATTTTATGTTGTCAGCAAAAAACATTGAAAAAATCGGAGCGCGCTCCTGATACTTGACTCAACCTTCCAAATGAAAGGTATGGAAATGAAAAGGCTGTTACTATACTTCCTTTACACATAGGTCGGACACCGTATCACCTGCCTGACGTAATTGCAACCGTATTTTCGTTGTGACAGGGGAGGCAGGTTAGGGTTTACGTTATGGGCCACATTATGTGATGAAATGATTGATAAGACCGACCAACAGCCGGGGTTATACCATCATCTTGAATTCGATGAGTGCCATGCCAATATTATCTTGGTAGGTGCGTACCCAAATACCCTTTATTTTTCAAATGTCTGAAGAGGGGTGGTTTTAAACCATGCTGGTACTGTCCTGCAGGTAAACGTTTGCTATCAAGTCTTCCTCGACATAGCTTATTGCCAATGATAGATAAGTACATGTTTATTTTAAAAACACATGTATTGTTTGGACCATTGTAAATTTGTTATACGGTACTTTCACATACATTGATTTCCTTGAAAGGCTATTAAATCTCTTTGTATTGCTCGGCTTTATAACCCAAATTTGAGTGAATGTCTATAATAATCTTATCGATGCTCTTACTACACTGGAAGACACAAACAATAACAAGTTTTCATTAAGATTTAAAAACCGACAACATTATACATGCAAACAATATATTTCAAACCCGACGTGCGTAGCATGAGCATTTAAACCCTCGTACAACATAATAATAATAAAAATAAGTATATGGGGACTAGAAAGATTTATGATGTAATATTGCATAAGGCAACTGTGGCAGTAAAAGTTATATATGGTATTAAAGCTTAAAAGTTACAACCCTACATTCTATTGTAAGTCTTCAATATGTTGATTCTATTGCTCCATGGTTGTCCAAGTTATCAGGTGGTTTTAGTGTCTTCAGATGTTACAAAAGGAAAATGATAAATCCTTTTAAAAAATTAGCCTAAAAATCCTTTTAAAATTATAAGAAGGTGACATGTGGTATCCACTTATTCTCTTTCCTCATCTTGCCCCTGATTTTTTCACATGTCATCATCTCATAGTTAGGAGGATTTTTAGGCTATTTAGTTAGGGGATTAATCATTTCCTTTAAAATTTGGGATAACCTCATTTTCCTCCATGGGATGGACACTCGGGACAACTCTGTATCGAGGCGCCAATGGTCCATTAAGACGACTATTATTCAGATTTAATTATATCGTACTCTATTGTAGATATATATTTATGTGTCGTAATACAAAGATGTTCTATGTTTCAGCTTAAGGTACCTATCTTTGTATTTTCTTTATTATGAACTTGCAAATTCCGATTTTGCTAACAGATCCATTAAAGATGTTTTTAGAGATATTGTTTTGGCCAAGATAAAGGGTTCGTAAATTTAGAGGAGGAGGACTGAAAAATCAATGAAGGTCCTGTGTTGTGAAGAATTAACACATTTTAAGTTCCCGAAAGTATCACTTTATTTGGCCTCTCTTCCTGTTTCTTTGGTTTACTCCAGGTATTGTCGGCGGACTAGAAGTTAGTTTAGGAACTGCACAACCAGAGCCAACGGTGGACTAACAAACAGAAATTGAAGAGATAATTGTATTGATTATGAGATGAATTTGATTACATCTTATGCCCCTATTTATACTATGAATTTGATAAGTAAATAAAGAAATAAAATCAGGGCTTTGATTTGTATCTTGGAGCCGAAGTTGAGATCTTCTTATTTTGGAAATGATGATTTGATCTAATCCAATTCATAATTCTAACACTCCCCCTCAAGTTGAATAGTAGGATCACCAAAATTCAACTTGCCTAGACATTTTCGGAACATAACTGATCCTACTGCTTTAGTAAGGATATCTGCAAGTTGATCTTCTGACTTAACAAATGGTAATTTAATGATTCCATCTTCAAGCTTTTCTTTGATAAAATGTCGATCAATTTCAACATGCTTAGTCCTGTCATGTTGTACAGGATTTTCTGAAATTTGAATGGCTGCTTCATTGTCACTCATAATCTGGATAGTTTCTTTAGGAGCAAATCTTAATTCTGTCATCAGCTTCTTTAACCACAATGCTTCTGCTATGCCTTTAGATATACCCCGGAACTCAGCTTCAGCACTTGACAAGGAGACAACCTTTTGCTTTTTACTCTTCCATGTAACAAGGTTACCTCCTACCATCGAGAAATACCCAGATGTTGACCTTCTGTTTCCTTTGTCTCCAGCCCAATCAGCATCTGTGTATACCTCGATTTTTAAGTGACCATTTGGCTTGAAAAGAACTCCATGACAGTAGTTCCTTTGAGATATCTGATAATTCTTAGAACTGCATCCATGTGTTCTTCTTGAGGTTGGTGCATGAACTGACTTACCACTCCAACAGCATATGCAATATCTGGACGAGTATGAGCAAGGTAAATCAATTTTCCTACCATTCGCTGGTACCTGTTTTTATCAGCAAGTTTTCCATCTAACTTCATAAACAATTTCTGATTGATAACCATGGGAGTGTCTGCCGGTTTACAATCAATCATCCCTGTTTCTGCCAAAAAATCCAGTATATATTTCTTCTGACAGATGAATATTCCTTGTTGTGATCTTAACACCTCAATACCAAGGAAATATTTCAGATTTCCCAAGTCTTTCATTTCAAACTCTGCACACAAACTTTCTTTCAACTTTTTGATTTCATTTTCATCATTCCCAGTAATAATCATGTCATCCACATAGATTATCAAACACGTTATGCGATCTCCTTTATGACTGAGAAACAAAGTATGATCAGAATTACTTTGTTTATATCCATATTTCTTCATTGCAACGTGAACCTGCCAAACCATGCTCTGGGTGACTGCTTCAGTCCATACAAAGATCTCTTCAACTTACAGACTTCTCCATTTTTGAAATTCTGAGAGAACCCTGGCGGTGGATCCATATATACTTCCTCTTTCAACTCTCCGTGTAAGAAAGCATTTTTTACATCAAATTGATGAAGAGGCCATCCTTGATTTGCTGCTACTGTAAATAAAACCCTTATTGTATCTAGCTTTGCAACTGGAGAAAAGGTTTCAGAGTAATCAATCCCATATGTCTGAGTGTACCCTTTGGCAACTAATCGAGCTTTATATCTTTCTATTTCCCCGTCTGGTCTATATTTAATTGTATAGACCCACCGACATCCAACTGGTTTCTTTCCCTATGGAAGAGTACATTTGTCCCATGTTTCATTCTTTCCATGCTTCCATCTCAACTTCATAGCCTTCCATTTAGTTATTTTCAATAGGGCTCTATTTGATGGAATCTCTTCTGAATATAATTTTGCTATGAATGCTTTTGCTTCTTTAGACAGATAGCCTTCTGCTATGTTAGCCATTGGATATTTGGAGCTTCTGGAAATTCTTTCGGGAGAGTATCTCTTTGCAGGTATTCCTCGAGTTGACCTGGGTGGTAAAACATACTTTTCTGGAACTGTATTTCCTTCTTCTACATTTTCCTGTACATTTATGTCTATAGAACCTGACATATTTTGATCAGCGGCATTTTCGGAATCCAAAGAATAGGGAGAATCTAAATCAGGAGGATCCACAGAATTACTTACCTCAGATATCAGGCTCGGGTTTATATTGTCGTTAGCACTTTGTAGAGAGGACTGTATGTTTCTTGTTCTTCATCAGGAGTTTTATTCTAGGGTACTTCTGTTGACGTATACTGTAACCAATTCAGTGTGTCACTTTGATCCTCCCCCTGACCACTGACTTGAGAGTAGAAATACTTGGTTTCTAAAAAATCACAATTCATTGTAGTAAACATACGAGTTGTTGGATTATAACACCTATACCCTTTTTGGTTTACTCCATACCCCAAGAAAACATACTTTTCAGCACATGGATCAAGTTTATTACGATATGACTTAGGAACATGAACAAAAACAGTACACCCAAAAACTTTGGGTGGAAGAACAAGAGTTTGTGGAGCTGTATGGTGTTCAGTAAGTGTTTTCAAAGGAGTTTTCATGTGAAGGATTTTTGTAGGAAGTCGGTTAATGAGGTAAGTTGCAGTGGCTAGAGCTTCAGGCCAAAAC
>CM067167.1:103105186-103152865 GCA_034093135.1 Erigeron breviscapus | reverse complement strand
AACTTCTTTTGATTTTGAGAGTCTATTTGGCAAAAACATGTCTAAGATTATGTGTTTAAATGCTTTGTCAAGTTTTAGGTTTGTAAATGGAAAATGGGTTATGGATTCTGGTGCAAATCAACACTTACCATGTGATGAAAATTGTTTATTTAATGTAGAAGATATTAGTGATCTTAATATTACTGTGGGACATCCTAATGGAACAGTTGCTAAGATTAAAAAGATTGGTAATGTTAGGTTATCTAATAATGTTGTTTTGTTTGATGTCTTGTTTGTTCCTGAGTACAAAGTAAACCTAATTTCTGTTCACAAAATGTCTAGAGATTCTAAGTATTTTGTTGGTTTTGATGAAAATACATGTTACATTCAGGATTTGAGATCAAAGAACCTGGTGGGGACTGGTAGTGAATTTGGAGGATTATATATGTTTGATAATCAAGGTAGTTACAGTAATTTTGTGTGTTCTAATGTGATAACATGTTTTTTATCTAAACAAACTTGGCATAATAGATTAGGTCATCCTGCTGATCAGGTTTTGCATGTTTTAAAAAATGACTTAAAGATTGATAATGGAAATCATTTTATTCCATGTGAGATATGTCATAAAGCTAAACAGATAAGGGAACCTTTTCCTATTAGTGATCATAAATCAAGAGAGTTGGGTGAGTTAGTTCATCTTGATGTTTGGGGACCTTACAGAATACAAAGTAGAGAATGGTATAAATATTTTCTTACTGTGGTTGATGATTTTTCAAGAGCTATTTGGTGTTTTTTGTTGAAAACCAAAGATGAAGTAGCTCAAAATATTGAAAACTTTTATTATTTGTTAAAAAATCAATTTGATAAAAATGTGAAAGTTTTCAGAAGTGAGTTTGTAAATGCTACTTTTTCTGTTTTCTGTCATAAAAATTGGTATAATACATCAAACTACTGTGGCATATACACCACAGCAGAATGGTATAACAGAAAGGAAACATAGACATCTCTTGAATGTAGCTAGATCTCTTATGTTTCAGGGGGGATTACCTCTCTATCTTTGGTCTGAATCAATGTTTTCGTGACCGGACTGGACCGGCCGGTCCAATCGGTTAGATCAGGAACCGGCTCTATAGGCGGTCCGGTTATAGGTGTTGAAACGGTCGTGCAATTGGCCGGTGGTTGAACCGGGAACCGGTGGTTGGACCAATAACCATTGATTTGACCGGCGACGACGACGAGACATTACATTACTCCGATTTGTAAACTCTGGCAATCTCCGGTGACTCAGTAACATCCATATCATTTTTCGTTACCGGAGGAGGATTAACGAACATGGGAAATGAAACGAAATCTGTGAGTGTGTTTGGTTTCTTGGGAGGATGAGAAACGAAAGCAGAAAATGGAATTTATCTTTGAGTGAGTGTGTTTGGTATTTATCTTTCCAACTAGTATATATAAATATCCATTCAAAAAGTATAGCATATATGTATATGAATTGACAAGGCAGAGAAGATGGAATCCAAAGAGTGTTGGACTGCAATGGTCACGTGGGAGGTGGGCCAGCAATCTAGACAAAGTAATTTTTTCTTTCTTTTTTGGAACCACCACAAGTAATTTTAATACATCTTCTCTTTTTTAGCTTATTTAATCGAAGGTTATTATATAGAAAAATACAAACCTATACAGGATATCCTATACATTAACTTTAATATACCCGGTTCTTTAATCCGGTTCGACCGATCCAACCGATCCAACCAGTGACCAGTAATAAGACCGGTTCGCCTTCCGGTCCGGTTATGAAAACATTGGTCTGAATGCATTCTAATTGCTACTTATCTCATTAACAGATTACCTTCCTCTGTCTTATCTGGCAAAAGTCCCTATGAGTTGGTCTATGAAATAAAACATAATCTCTCCCATTTTAGGTCTTTTGGTTGCCTATGTTTTACTACTAAACTAAATAATCAAGATAAGTTTTCTAGTAAGTCTGGAAAATGTGTATTTGTTGGTTATTCTAATGTTAAGAAAGGTTACAAAGTTTTTGGTCTTGAAAGCAAAAGTTTGTTTAACTCAAATTTTATGAGACAGTGTTTCCTTTTAAAATGTCTACTACGGTTTCTTCTAATGAAAATTCTGAAATTGATCATTTAAACTTTTTTGACAACTTATATTTTAATGAAAGACCTCAAAGTCCCAATGATGAAGGGAGAGAGACTGAAGTCAGTGATGGCAGTAGTTCTAAGTCTGCTAGTGACACTGAAAGTGTAACATTTGTGAAATTTGACCCGTTAATTATATGTACGTTTGACTAATTAATATTAATAAAGTAATATATGATCGAATTATTCGTGAATTAATCGTGTTCAAGGTGCATATATGATTTGATGATCGTTGTAATTAAATTATGTTCGTGTGCTAGTCGAGGTTATTTGGTCGATTTAATTGGGGGTTCGATGCTAGTCGGGGTGTAATTAAACTAGTAATTGTGTTTGGACACCCATGGGTCAACCCATACCCATGACCCTTACCCACTAACCCAACCCTATCCCAACCAAAACCATCCACTCATCTCCACCAATCATCTCATTTTCTCTTATCTCTCTCTCTCTCTACATTCATTGCAAGAGTTTTCTCTTATCTCTCTCTCTAAATTTAATACATCAAATTAAA
The DNA here is from genome assembly GCA_034093135.1 of Erigeron breviscapus. NCBI lineage: Eukaryota > Viridiplantae > Streptophyta > Magnoliopsida > Asterales > Asteraceae > Erigeron > Erigeron breviscapus. Next base: position 103,150,216 of record CM067167.1, on the reverse strand, counting down.
TGTTTCAAGCAAGATTTTGTTAGGGTTTTTCATCATCATCATCACTTCATTATCATATCAAAAGATTGGGTTTCAAAGTGGAAAGAATATCTCAAATCGGGTCAATTTCAGGTCAAACGCTAGGGTGGAAGATTTGGTAAGTCAAACTTAACTCAATTTCATTGTTTTATGTTTACAAACATGTTTCCTTGTCAAATCTAGCTAATCCTAGTCAATTATGGGTCAAAACCCAGTTTTTGAGCCAACTAGGGTTTCATTAGGGTTGAAATGGGTCAAGAAAGATTTGGTCAAGAAATTTATGATTTTAGTGGAAATTTTTATGTGGGTCACGTTTGTTAATGTCAAGTTAAGCTAATTCATGTCCAAAACAGCTTGAAAGAGCCATAAATCGGTTTTTAGGTTGAATTAGGGTTTTGGTGTTCTTGGTGAGGTCTTGGCCGAAAATCGACATCTATTTGATGTTATGAAATGAATTTGTGAGTTGGGAATTGTTTATCTACGTCCATATATGTGTATTCAGGTCCCAAAACAAGTTGAGAACCCTCCTTGATCGATTAGAGTCCAAAAACTAGGGTTTTTCTTGGTTTGGGTCGTGTTTTTCTTCAAACCTGCAGCTGCTGGTCGAGTTGGTGCAGACCCACCGTCTTGGACGGTCCTGCTCAGCGTCTGGGACGCTCTTGTCTCTATTTTGGCGTCTCATACGGTGTGATTACCGTGTGAGACGGTGGTCTCCATGTGTTATCTAGCCTTTACGCCACCCAGATGCTACAATCCACTGACTTACGGTGGAAACCTCGAACCCAGACGCCAAAATAAACTAAACTCAGCCACCGTCTTGGAAGGTGGTGCACAAGCGTCTTGGACGGTAAGCCAGACCTGGGCCAGCGTGTGAGACGCCAGGCTCTGGCGTGCCAGACGGTGCCCTGGAACTTCGACTTTCCAGTTTTCTTTCTAGCTTCACTTTCAGCCTTCTAGGATCGACTCGAGCTTCTCTTAGAGCCTTCCTTTGTTATCATTGGAGTTGTATAGGAGTCGTTAGGACCTCTCAAAGTCAAGAGTTGTTTCTAGGGTTTCGATGTGACTTATCTTAATGTATGAAATGTATATGGATAGGTTGTGGACGTGTGGAGCTTATCGAACGCTTATAAACTTATCTTAGCTCAGTACTAACGTGTTGTTGCTGTCCAAGGTGAGTTCATAGCCCCTTACTTTACATGATTTTGGGGTGAAAAGTGTACAACGTGTTTCTTTGGTTTGTTTGATCGTTATGTGTTCGTTTAATTAAGTAATCAAGGTTATATGATCGTTTGGCTATTTTATCAAGGTTATATGTTCGTTTAATTGTTGAATCAAGGTTATGTGATCATTTAATGATCCAATCAAGGTTATATGTTCGTATCAAGGTTATGTGATCATTTAATGATCCAATCAAGGTTATATGTTCGTATCAAGGTTATGTGATCATTTAATAATCCAAATGAAGGTTATATGTCCGTATCAAGGTTATGTGATCGTTATGATTTAATCAAGGTTAAACGGTTGTTATCCCGACACTTGTTTCTTATTGTCAAAACCTACGAACTCACCAACTTTATGTTGACGCATTTTAGTACACTTTTCAGGTAATCAAGTGAATCAAAGACGTGACGGTTGAGTGCATTGCATGTGATAGGATTGAGCTTGGACTTTTGTGGATCCGTGATTCATTTGCTCCCGTTTGTGGGCTATGCCTAGGATCGTTAGCCATCATTTGATCTATTTTTGTAAACTATTGATGGTGTTGTGCTTCTTGTGCATTATTTGATCCGATACTTGTATTTGTACTTGAATGCATTTAGTTGCCTCTATTTAATTTCCATGTCACGCTGAGCTTTTCTTATAATGCTCCATATTTCCGCCTTGTTGGGGTGTTACAGAATAGTATCAGAGACGTGGTTGTAGAGAATTAGGTGTAATTAGGGGTGGGATCGAGCCGATACGAGTCGAATATCATGATTCATAAGCTCGGCTCGCCAAAAAACTTGTTTGCTCAAGCTCGGCTCGAGCTCGAATAGTTTTTGACAATGGAGCTCGAACTCGAAAACGAATATTTTATCTATGTTTAGGCTCGAGCTCGAAGCTCGTATAGTTATTTGAAATCTTGTAAGATTAACTTAGTTTCGAGTTTCGTTTCGAGCTCGAGCTCGATTAGCTCGTGTATTAGCTCGCATTTGAGCCCGACTAAGCTCGTCTACCAGTTCAAGAACTAACCAACATTAATCTTCAAAAAAATACAAGTACTGTAAGACATAACAAGTCATACATAAAACAAACTTCATTACAAAATAGTTTATAACCAGAGGTGACAAAATAAAGATAAATTCTAACTAGATGGATTTCAAAATGAAAAAGTAGACATGTTTCAACTCTTCAAATGATTGTCAAATGAACTTGCAACAAAAGCCATCTCCTGCAAAGCTGCATGACAGAAACAAAATTAAAACTTTGGTTGAAGTTAATTTGGAGATAAAAATATATCACTAAAAATATTAAACTAGTAAACTAACCCAACTAAAGATTCGTATATCAAAGACATCAGGAAAGCATATCTCTTGCACTTGTGTTTCTTTCTGCGAAGTATGTAATTAAGTGAGTTTTAATGTTATGTAACAAATGACGGGATAACAGAATTAAATATACATATGTAGTTAAGTTACCTTGTTTTTCTTTTTAACTCCATGAAGCTTAGGAATCCAGTCTCCTCCACATATCAATGCTTGTACTGTTTCTGGTTTCAACGATGCTCGATACGTATCAATTACCCGACCCCCAGCACTAAAAGTAGCTTCTGATGCCACAATTGTGATCGGGATAGCTAATATTTGAGCTGCCATCTTAGATAATACCGGAAACTTTGCCTCACGTGATTTCCACCAATCCAAAACATCAAAAGAGGTAGCTGAATCATCGTTACAAAAATAAATACCCTCTTCTAAGTATGTGACTAAATCTGATTTTTCAGATTCATAACATTCAGCTTGTTTCATACACGAATAAAATGCCGAGAATCCTCTTTTTCCACTAGCGTGCTCACTGGTAACATTTCCAGCTCGAGAGTTTGAACTACCAGTTGCATTTTCCTGCGTAGTACGCAACGAAATAGCATACTCCTCATAAACTGATTTTACAAGTTTCTTTGCCTCTTCAACCTTAACCTCTATTTCTCCTTCTGAATATTTCTCTTTATAAGTAAACCTAAGCATATCCAACTTACACCTTGGATCTAAGACACAAGCAATAACCATAAGCGTGTTACATTCACCCCAATATTTATCAAATTTCAACTTCATAGTCTTCACCATCTATACAACAAACTCACGAGAATCCTCCGAACATTTATCCAAAAGTTGCTTAATGTAATGAACCTCTCCAAAAAACAGGTTCGAAGTTGGATAATCACTTCCCGAAATGATATTGGTGCATGAATCAAAAGCTTCTAAAATTTCACAAATGACCTCAAGCTTATCCCAATCATCATCAGAAGGACAATGCTTATATGACGAGTCCCTCAATTCATACTCAGAAAATGCTTGTTTGAAAATAATGGCAGTAGATAGCATTTTGTATGTTGAGTTCCATCGTGTCTTACAATCCAAGATAAGTTTCCTATCAGGTAAACGATTCTGCTTTGCTATTTCAGCAAAAACCATTAATCTTGAATCACTATTCTTAAGATAGCTCACACTAGCATGAACCTTATGAACTATGTCCTTGATTTCCGACAGCCCATCTTGCACCATGAGATTCAAAATATGTGCACAACACCTTACATGAAATAATATTCCTTCACAAAATAGCATTTCAAGTTTTTTAAAATGAGCTTTCAAAATTTTTATCGCTGAATCATTTGCGGAAGCATTGTCTACAGAAATAGTCATAATTTTATCCTCTATTCCCCACTCCCTAAGACACTTCAACAAGCAGTCCGCAATTTCAACACCTCGTCTAGGAGGGGGAATTTCTACAAAACTTAAACTCTTTTCTGTAACTTCCAGTTTGAGTCAACAAAATGCCCAGTAATAACCATGTACTCTTTTTCTTGGTTCTTAGCTTTCCACAAATCAGTAGTTATACTAATTTTGTTAATCCCTTCTAGCAAGTTTGTTAGTTTTTTTTTCTCAATTTCATACACAGTCATGCAATCACTTTTAAGGGTCTGTCTATGAATGTTTTCATAGCTATGTTGTTGGAAGCTTCTAAAAACTAGATTTAAACCCTCTTCTTCTATGATAGAAAATAGATGTTCATGCATAAGAACCCAATGAGAAATCAACTCTCTAGTAACTTCAGAATCAAACTTACCAGTTTTAAGGGCAGGAAAAACATATTGAGACTCACCCGAGACCCGTTGAAAATTGAGAAGCTGTTGTTTGCTGTCAGCAATTTTCTTCACTTTGCAGCCTTCAAGATGTCGCCTTAGTGTTGTTGTGGTTGATGAGGAACTTAACGTATAAAGTTCTTTGCAGTGAATACATTGAGCCTTTTTCCCATCACTAGTCTTGACCATATCCTTCCAAACGGCAGACTTACACGCTCTTTTTCTTTTTTGCGAATTATTCACTTCGGGAGAATCCAAATCATGAGGCTCAGTAGGACCATTTGTATCATTTTCATGATTTTCTTGCTCATTCGAAGCCATCTGCCAATATAAGAAAATTGTTTAAACATAAGAAACATGATTACAAGTAAGCTTATTCAAAGAAATTAATAAATATATGAGTAAACTTACTGTGAATCTTCTGGGTGTATAATATATTGTTAGTTTGTTACCCTAAAACACAGTAAAGAGTCTGAAGAATGAAGACATATATAACTTGTATATAGCTTAAGTTGTTAACTGCACTAGTCTCTTCGGTATCGTGATTTTGAAACGATCGAAATTCATGGCTCTTTGATTCTTGGGCCTTTAATAATCCAATAGAACAATAGTTATGGTTTTAATTTTCAATACGTAACTTTTAAAATTGGGTTTTTCGTCTGTAAAGGTACAGAAGTTGTATTTTTTTACTTTAGGAGGTACCAATCTTTAATTTCGTATATTGTGGGTTATGTTTTGTAAAACACCGCCTAACATGGAGACTAAAAATACTGGATGGTGGTTTTGTCTCTTGTTGACTGGTTTTGACCAACTAGGCATGCCACATAGACAGCCATGTGTGTCATCTTCTTCGCATACACATTTAAATGGGCTAATCTATTAATTTGTTAAACACGGCTGTTTTGTTTTAAATCTTTTAGATTTCAGACGAATCTGAGATTTAGGGGATTAATTAGAAAGTAAAAATAGCAGCAGCAGTCACAAGTGGAGGAGAAGGAGCAGCAGCCACAGCTTTGTTCGACTTCAACAACTACAGCCGATGAGACCTCACCATCGTCACCGCCGAAATCCCTCGCTATCACCCATCACCAGCGTGACCACCCCCACCACCGAAACCCACCTTGATATGGGGTCCTGTTTCCGATCTATGATTTACATATACACATATAAGTATATATTCACCCATGAATTCTTTCTAAAGTAAAAATGGACAACTTGAGTACCTTTAGAAACGAAAAGCCCTTTAAAATTATGTACATGCTTCATATGGGTATTTAATTGTAATTGCAGTATATAGTATATAGTAGTATATTTATAAAAATTCTAGCCTTTTGTTAAATCTCTTATTTATAAAAATGTCTCTTATTTTTTAAGGTTTTAAAATCTCTTGTTTTTTTAATGGTATCACTTATTCAAAAAATGATGCAAAACATCGTTTTATAATTTTTAACCACATTTCATTATATTAATAGATGGATAAATAATTAAATAATCAGTAATATAAGTTTATAAGTTGAAAATATAGATATGTATTTAACTTATAAATGAGTTTTATATAAGTTATAAATTAAAAATTACTACCGAATATAATAATAGTGATAAAAATTTATATTTATTGATTGGTCATGTACATCTAATAATCGGGATTTGAAAGTTCATTACATGACATAGACATTTTACAAGATCTTTACATAATATAGACATTTGGTCATAGTTAGTTACATCCATAGGTAATAATCCCTTACACATATAGTTATATGTTATCCTTATAGAAAGAACTTTGGACAAAATCAACTATATGATATTTGTTTTTGTTTTAGTACTAAAGGATACCTAATATGTGTTAGTTATCAAATATGTTACCATTAAACATTCATCGATCCTTATACGTGTATAATCGAAACTTTGATCACATTACTATGAATAAAAATGATCTACTAAAATGATCACTATTGAAATAAAGTTATTCACAGCATACATGTAGTAATTTAACTCTATACACAGACATATATATATAGAGGTTGGGTATTGTAAAACAAATATTAAAGTAAAACAAATAGGACAAACTCTCGACCCTTAGATCATGGTTAAATTGATGCACGAAGATTCACGAAGCAATTGATGCACGATGATTTTCATGATGCACGGTGATTTCAGTGAAAAGAAACTTATTGTTTTATTTGTTTTACTTGAATACTTGTTTTATTTTTCCTATAAAATAAAATACTAATCATAATTTTGATAGATCGTTTTGATTCATGGTAATATGATGAAAAGTTTGTTTGTATTTTTGCATTTATCCTAAAACAAGTTATCTCACAAAAATTAAAATGAATAATAAGATGTTATTTTAAATATATATAAAAAAGATTTAGATAAAACATATTATATTTACATTTTTTAAAGAATATGTATTAGTTATCAAAATAATAAGTTAAGAAAAGTTAATATGTCAAGAGCAAGCGACACATATCACATTATTTGGAAGTTGAAATAAATTGGAAAAAATATTAAGTTTGATACACTATTAAAGTATTAAGTCTCGATTTTTATTTTTATTTAAGTAATACATAAGAAAAATGGATAGTAATGGTTAAAGACTTAAAGATTTGAGCCTTTATATAAAATATATGCAAGGATAATAATAAAAAGATGGTTGTCCTTAGTGGTTAAAGTGTCATCCATTAAACTTGGAGGTCATGGGTTCAACTCTCCTTAGTAACATATAAGTGATACTTTTAACCATGTATACCAAGGCTCGAGTAGCTCGTAAAGCTCGTTCGGCTCGTTCGGATCGAAAAAGTAAACGATCTTTCGAGCGAGCCGAGCCCAATTTTTTCTTTTAAAGCTCGGCTCGTCTAACTAATCGAGCTCGTTTTTTTGTTGGGATCGACTCGAACTCGAAATAGTTAAACTCGAACTCGGTTTAAACGAGTTCGAGCTCGAGCATCTCGTGAACAGCTCGGCTCGATTACCACCCCTGGGTGGAATGAGCTAGACTATAACCATTGCAAAAACACTTCATATTTAGCGTGCATGATAGGGAATTATGTGTGCAACGTGAATCGTATGGAATGTGTGGATTTGTTGAACGGAGTTCGTGGGGTTTTGATAACTTGTTGATTGATGTTCGTGATAGTGTCGGGATACACCGTGAATTGTTGAATTGTTGTGATGTATGTTGATGTGTGGATTCTTGGAACCATTTATTGTTTGTCCCTAGCAAAGTAAAATGATGGCATTAGCGGAGTATGACACTCGGTAACCCTAGAGGAGCCTGATCAACGATTCTATGGTTACCCTATGTCATATGAAAGTTAATGACCTCGTGGATTGCGCATTGTGGATAAAGTATAGTAGGTGTCCCGGTATGGTTGATGAGTGTTGGTTGGGTGGAGGGAAAGCCGCTGGTATCACCTGTATACATACCCAACCAATACTTAGAGGGCATAACGGAACCGAATCCCGACATCCATTCAATATATTAACGGTGTGGAGAGAAATCCGCTGGTATCACCTGTATATAAACACCTTTAATGTATTGAATGTTGAAGTTAGATTCGGACTATGCTTTACCCGCCTTGTTATGACTTGACCCCTTTTATATGGTGTTAATTGGCTTGTGATTGTGTTGTTGATTGTGAATTGTATGATCGATGAAGCCTTAGATTATTGCCATGATAATATCCCCATAGAGATATGCATGTTAGACGGTCTAGGGAAAACCCTAGATATGAAATGCTTGTTATGTGACGATTGATTTTGGTTATCTCGTGTGTGTGAATTGTGAGAACTAACTTGCTAACCTAACACGTATGCTCAGGATAATGGTTAGACCAAGGAGAGTCGTGAGAAATCTCCGTGACCAAGATGATCAAGAAGAAGTTGTAGGTGGTCGAGGAGGTAGAGGTGGTCGTGGAGGTCGTAGAGGCCGTAAAGGCCGTGGAGGTCGTGGTGGTCGAGGTGGCCGGGGTGGTGCCAATCCCCCGGTATCAACCGAGGTTATCACTCAAGCCTTAAATGATCTCATGTCGGATCTCGTGGCCCGAATCTCGGCGGGCATGCAAGCTAAGGGTGAACAAGAAGAACCGGAAGTTGAAGCGGTTCAAGTAAACAATGAAGAGGATGAAAATGTTGATGTGAATGGTGAAGAGAATGGAGGAGGAGCCTTTGCTCAACAAAGAATCAACAATACTTACCGACAAGGTTGCATATTCAAAGATTTTAGGCTTGTGGAGCTCCGGAGTGGAAGGGAGAAGGTGGGGCCACCGGTTGTTTGGAGTGGCTAGAGAAGATTGAAGCCGTTGTTGCTAGAAGTGGATGTACTCATGACCAAAGAGTTTCCCACGCCACCGACATGTTAAGGGGTGATGCTCTAGAATGGTGGAATGTAGAAGTGGATGCTTTGGGGATTGATCTTGCTAACTCTATACCTTGGGAAAACTTCAAACAAATGATTGTCGCTAAGTATTGCCTACCACATGAAATGAGGAATCTCCAAGAAGAATTTACTAGCCTAGCTATGAAGGGAGCCGATCATGTGGGGTACACTCGCCGTTTCAACCAACTTTCTAGACTCATTCCTCATCTAGTGAGACCCAAAGATCAGAAGGTGGAGAAATATGTTGTTGGGTTGCCTTATAAAGTGAGAGTGTTCGTTTCTCATCCTACCATGCCATTAACAATCAATGAAGCCATTAACCGAACCGCTAGTGTCACCATGGAGCTTGTGAAGGGTGGTGAACTAGGTAAGAATGATGGTAAGAGGAAGGATGTGGCCGAGTCTAGTGGCACCAAGAAAGACGATAGGCATCATCATAAGAAGCCAACTAGAGGTGGGAAGGTATTTGCAGCGGTTGTGCCGGAAAGGGAGGCTAACACCGGGGCTATTCCTTTATGCCCACGGTGTAATCGTCATCATAGGTCTCACACTCGGTGTGATGCTTGCTTCCATTGTAATCAAGTGGGTCATATCTCAAGAATGTGTCCTACCAATCCTCGTGTCGTTCCTTTTAATGTTATGCCCCTCAATGTTCGATATCCCCCAATGGCCCGGGGTACTTGTTACGAGTGTGATAGCCAAGACCACTACCGGAATAGGTGCCCTAATCTTATTGGCCAACAAGTTCAAGTGACCGTGCATCCGAATCAATTGCAAATCGTCGGCCCCAATCAAAATCGGGGACAACGAGGCCAACAAGAACAAGCTCCTCAACAACAACAACAATTAGCCCCTCGTGGAAGAGTTTTTGCCGTGAATGCGGCCGAGGCTCGTGGGACCCAAATGTTGTAGCAGGTACTTTTCTTCTCAATCACCAATATGCTACCGTGTTATTTGATTTCGAGGCCGATTATAGCCTCATTTCCAATGATTTCATTCCGTTGATCGATGCTAGTCTTAGCCCGTTGTCGTATTACTTTGAACTAGAAATGGTAAATGGTGGATTGTCTAGAATTAGTCAAGTTGTTCGTGATTGTATGTTAGAATTATGTGACCACCCATTTTACATAGACTTAATGCCTTTCGATATCGGTAGTTTTGATGTGATCGTGGGTATGGATTGGTTGTCGGCTATGAACGCGGTGATCGATTGTGGTAGTAGAGTGTGAGGATACCTTTAGAAAACGGGGAAGAATTAGTGGTCCAAGGTGAGACAACCGAACCATGGGAAGGGAAAGTGTATAATGTAAACGTTACTAAATTTGAATTGAAAACCGTGCCCGTAGTTAAAGATTTTGCGGATGTATTTCCGGATGACCTACCGGGTTTGTCTCCATCTCGTGAACTTGATTTCCGTATTGACCTCATTCCTAATGCATCTCCCGTGGCCAAAGCGCCTTATCGCTGAGCCATGACCGAAATGCAAGAGTTGACCGCCCAACTCAAAGAGCTTCAAGAAAAGGGTTTCATTCGCCCTAGCCAATCTCCTTGGGGCGCACCGGTTTTATTTGTCAAAAAGAAGGATAGATCGTTTAAAATGTGTATCGATTATAGAGAATTGAACAAGCTAACGGTGAAGAATCGTTATCCTCTTCCTAGGATTGACGATTTATTTGATCAACTTCAAGGTGCTCGATATTTCTCCAAGATTGATTTGCGGTCGGGTTACCATCAATTGAGGGTCCATGAAGACGACATTCCAAAAACCGCTTTCCGAACAAGATATGGGCATTTTGAATTCACGGTGATGCCTTTTGGGTTGACCAATGCACCGGCGGTGTTCATGGATTTGATGAACCAGGTGTGTCGGCCCTACTTGGATCAATTTGTCATTGTCTTTATTGATGACATCCTTATCTACTCCAAAACAAAATAAGATCATGCCGAGCATTTGAAGAAGGTGTTGGAATTACTTCGGAATGAGAAATTATATGCCAAGTTCTCAAAATGTGAATTTTGGCTAGAAGAGGTTCATTTCCTTGGTCACGTGGTGAGCAAGAAGGGAATTCATGTGGACCCTAGTAAGATCGAAGCGGTGAAGAATTGGAGACGACCCGAGACGCCAACCGAGATTCGTCAATTTCTTGGTTTGGCGGGTTATTATAGGAGGTTTATTGAGGGCTTCTCAAAAATCGCTCAACCTTTGACCTTGTTGACACAACGGGAAAGGAGGTTTGATTGGGGTGATAAACAAGAACGGGCTTTCCAATTGCTTAAAGACAAGTTATGTGATGCACCCATTATAAGTTTGCCCGATGGAGCCGACAATTTTGTTGTGTATTGTGATGCATCCGGGCAAGGCTTAGGATGTGTATTGATGCAAAGGGGTAAAGTGATTGCATATGCATCTAGACAATTGAAGGTGCATGAAAAGAATTACCAAACACATGACTTGGAGTTAGGAGCGGTCGTGTTTGCTTTGAAGTGTTGGAGACATTACTTGTATGGCACCAAAAGTGTGATTATACCGATCACAAAAGCCTACAACACATCTTTGATCAAAGAATTGAATATGAGGCAACGGATGGCTAGAACTTTTTAGTGATTATGATTGTGTTATCCGGTACCACCCGGGTAAAGCCAATGTTGTAGCCGATGCTTTAAGCCGAAAAGAACGTGTGAAACCAAGACGATTTAGAGCCATGTGCCTCACCGTACAAAGAAGTGTTCGTGATACCATAATTGAAGCTCAAAGAATGGCTACCTTACCCGAAAACTTTATTAATGAAGCACTTCATGGGCTAGAAGAGCAATTTGACCGGAAAGGATGATGATGGCTTGTATTTTGTGGAGCGTTTATGGATTCCCGTCTTTGGGGGTCTAAGGTTGAAGTTGATTAATGAAGCACATAATTCGGCATACTCGGTTCACCCGGGGTCCGACAAAATGTACTTTGATATGAGAGACTTGTATTGGTGACCAGGAATGAAGAAAGATATTGCTAGGTATGTGAGTGAGTGTATTACATGTTTGCAAGTAAAGGCCGAACACAATAAACCACCCGGTTTACTAGTCCAACCGGTAACACCGGAGTGGAAATGGGAAGGAATTGCTATGGACTTCATCACGAAATTACCTAGAACGAGTAGTGGTCGTGACACCATTTGGATGATTGTTGAACGATTGACTAAGTCGGCTCACTTTCTAGCAATCCGGGAAGATGATAAGTTTGACACCATGGCACGTTTGTACATCAAAAAAGTAGTATCTAAACATGGAGTGTCGATTTCCATAATCACCGATCGGGACACCCGATTTACTTCGAAGTTTTGGAAGACGTTCCAAAAGGCAATGGGTACCCAACTCGATATGAGTACGGCGTTCCATCCACAAACCGACGGTCAAAGTGAAAGAACGATCCAAACACTTGAAGATATGTTAAGAGTTTGTGCCATCGAGTTTGGTGGCAATTGGGATGTGCATCTCCCTTTGGTCAAATTCTCATACAATAATAGCTACCATGCTAGTATTCAAATGGCACCGTTTAAGGCCTTGTATGGGAGAAAGTGTAGATCACCACTTGCTTGGGCGGAGATTGGTGAAGCCAACTCATTGGACCCAGATTGTTGTTGAAACGACAAAAGTGATCTCACAAATCAAGGAAAAGTTAAGGGTAGCCCGGGAACGACAATTAAAGTATGCCAATGTGAGACAAAGACCCCTTGAGTCTGAGGTAGGAGATTTTGTTTTGTTAAAGGTGTCTCCATGGAAGGGAGTAGTTCATTTTGTGAAACGTGGCAAGTTGGGGCCAAGGTATATTAGCCCATTTAAGATCTTGGAGCGTATTGGTCCGGTTGCTTATCGTTTAGAGCTCCCTCAAGATTTTAGTGGAGTTCATAATGTGTTCCATGTTTGTAACCTTAGGAAGTGTTTGGCGGATCCAACACTTCATGTGCCTCTTGAGAAAATTCGGGTAGATAAAACGTTAAAGTTTGTAGAAGAACCGATAGAGATACTTGATCGACAAACTAGAAAGTTAAAGAACACTCGATACACGCTCGTCAAGGTGAGATGGCAAGCTAGGCGCGGACCCGAGTTCACTTGGGAACGTGAAGATTCTATGAAGGCCAAATCCTCATTTGTTTAGTGACTAGGGTTTTGATCGAATTTCGGGACGAAATTCCTTTAACGGGGGAATGATGTAACATTTGTGAATTTTGACTTAATTTGACCCGTTAACTATATGTACGTTTGAGTAATTAAATTAATTATAATGAATGATCGAGTTATTCGTAATTAATCGTGTTCAAGGTGCATATATGATTTGATGATCGTTGTAATTAAATTATGTTCGTGTGCTAGTCGAGGTTATTTGGTCGATTTAATTGGTGGTTCGATGCTAGTCGGGGTGTAATTAAACTAGTAATTGTGTTTGGACACCCATGGGTCAACCCATACCCATGACCCTTACCCACTAACCCAAACCTATCCCAATCAAAACCTTCCACTCATCTCTACCAATCATCTCATTTTCTCTTATATCTCTCTCTCTACATTCATTGCAAGAGTTTTCTCTTATCTCTCTCTCTCTAAATTTAATACATCAAATTAAATGTTTCAAGCAAGAATTTGTTAGGGTTTTTAATCATCATCATCATCACTTCAACATCATATCAAAAGATTGGGTTTCAAAGTGCAAAGAATATCTCAAATCGGGTCAATTTCAGGTCAAACGCTAGGGTGGAAGATTTGGTAAGTCAAACTTAACTCAATTTCATTGTTTTATGTTTACAAACATGTTTCCTTGTCAAATCTAGCTAATCCTAGTCAATTATGGGTCAAAACCAGGTTTTTGAGCCAACTAGGGTTTCATTAGGGTTGAAATGGGTCAAGAAAGATTTGGTCAAGAAATTTATGATTTTAGTGGAAATTCTTATGTGGGTCACGTTTGTTAATGTCAAGTTAAGCTAATTCATGTCCAAAACAACTTGAAAGAGCCATAAATCGGTTTTTAGGTTGAATTAGGGTTTTGGTGTTCTTGGTGAGGTCTTGGCCAAAAATCGACATCTATTTGATGTTATGAAATGAATTTGTGAGTTGGGAATTGTTTATCTACGTCCATATATGTGTATTCAGGTCCCAAAACAAGTTGAGAACCCTCCTTGATCGATTAGAGTCCAAAAACTAGGGTTTTTCTTGGTTCGGGTCGTGTTTTTCTTCAAACCTGCAGCTGCTGGTCGAGTTGGTGCAGACCCACCATCTTGGACGGTCCTGCTCAGCGTCTGGGACGCTCTTGTCTCTCTTTTGGCGTCTCATACGATGTGATTACCGTGTGAGACGGTGGTCTCCATGTGTTATCTAGCCTTTACGCCACCCAGATGCTACAATCCACTGACTTACGGTGGAAACCTCGAACCCAGACCAAACTCAGCCACCGTCTTGGACGGTGGTGCACAGCGTCTTGGACGGTAAGCCAGACCTGGGCCAGTGTGTGAGACGCCAGGCTCTGGCGTGCCAGACGGTGCCCTGGAACTTCGACTTTCCAGTTTTCTTTCTAGCTTCACTTTCAGCCTTCTAGGATCGACTCGAGCTTCTCTTAGAGCCTTCCTTTGTTATCATTGGAGTTGTATAGGAGTCGTTAGGACCTCTCAAAGTCAAGAGTTGTTTCTAGGGTTTCGATGTGACTTATCTTAATGTATGAAATGTATATGGATAGGTTGTGGACGTGTGGAGCTCATCGAACGCTTATAAACTTATCTTAGCTCAGTACTAACGTGTTGTTGCTGTCCAAGGTGAGTTCGTAGCCCCTTACTTTACATGATTTTGGGGTGAAAAGTGTACAACGTGTTTCTTTGGTTTGTTTGATCGTTATGTGTTCGTTTAAAACACAATTAGTTGTTTACTCCTCCTCTTTCTCTAGTCTTTTCATCTTTCTCTCATTAACAAAAACTTCTAAAATCTCAAGTCTCAACAATTAATCTTTCTTTTTCCAATTGGTAATTCTAACAAAACCTCAACTTCTAAATGGTAATGTGTATTTTGAAAATATTATATTTGTTATTTGTTTATGTGTTATAATAATGAATTTTGTACTTCTATTGATGGATGATCAATGGCAGCAACAATTGGTGCCTTCATGGCTAGAGAAGCTCTTATCATCCGAATTTTTCTCTGTGTGTCAGACGCATGGATTGCAACGACGAAACATTTTGTATTTTTTGTCGATCTTCTAGACACAAAGAGCATCAAGTCATTCAAGTAAGTGTATTTCCAAAGATTTTATCAGCATTGTAGCATTACATTGTGTGATTTGTGTATCTCTATATGTGGATTTTTTTTTTTAATTATTCAATTTTATAGTTGTACTGTATATGATATGAAATTTGGTTTTTAGTATATATACTAATAATTTACTCTTTACATTGAAATTTAAGTTACTTCTTTCTAATAAATATATGTAGATAAGGAGATCGTCATATCACGACGTCGTGAGAGTTTCAGAGATCGAAAAGGTGTTGGATATCGAAAATGTTCAAACGTATGTGATCAACAGTGCAAAAGTTGTATTTCTAAATGAGAGACGGCAACCTAAATCAACAGGAAAGGGAGGTTCTCACTTTTGTGAAGTTTGTGGGAGGAGCCTTTTGGACACTTTTCGTTTTTGTTCACTTGGGTGTAAGGTTATTAGCCTAATCTCCCACTCTCAATTATTTATCATTCATAATTAGTTTTAAATTAAGCTTTATTATAGTTAAGTTGCCTATGCTTCACATTGTTGTTAGACAACACAACTCACAATATGAATTGGCATTCACCCAATATGCTCATGACTTCATTATGCAAATTCATATGATTAAATATTAGATTAACCCATCATCAGTAATGATATATTTAATTATACATGCATTATTTAGTACACTTTCCATCCTAATAGAATATAGCTTTTAAGCTTGTTGTAGAGAAATACAAAAGTGCAATCACTATATACAGTATAGTGATTCATGTTATCATGCATGTCCTTTTAGTTCCTTTTCTATTTTAAAAATGAACAACTAGTACCCATCCACAAAACTAGTATTAATTACTTTCTTTTTGTTTTCTTTTTTCTTTTTTATTTCTTTTACCATTTTTCTTTTATAGTAAAAGTTTTCCACTTCATTCGAATCCGGTATTGATTTATTTACTAGTATAGTACTAGTCTTTTGGTTGGAGGGTTTATATAGTACGAAACGGATATGAAAGTGATATATTTGTTTAAAGTGAATGACTTTGATTTAATCAATCAAATTTGGGTTTTTGAGAACCCATTATTACCATGGTACACTGCATATTATTTATCTTCCTTTTATTTCTTGCATTTTCTTTCACACATGCACCACATCTTTATTCTTTCTTCTATTTCCTTATTAATAACTTTATAATAAAGACGACTTTCCAGTATCATATATATATATATATATATATATATATATATATATAATATACTTTTGTTTTCTTTCAAATCTGTATCCATTACCAAACTTATTACCAATTTCATTTACTAACCCAAACACCGGGTAAAGATTCCCTCAAGTTAGTCAAGTTGGGGAGATCTTGACATTTGAATTAAAATCGATGGACAAAATTCAAAAATTAACTTTAAATCTTGATTTTTGATTTTAATCCAAAAGTCGAGATAATTCTAACTTATTTTAAGTTGAGGGGTCTCCACCCCCCAACACCACCTTATTTTATTTTTAAAAGTCTTCTAAATAAGAGTTTAAAACTATTAAAAGGTATATGGTAAGTAAATAATTTTATGTATAATTAAATTGTTGAATTTTTAACTTATCGATCATTATTCAAAATGTGCAAAGTACCATTTTCTATGCTCCTAAGTCCTAACATATATTTTCATTTGCGCATTAACAAAGTTAACAAATACTAATCGACTATTTGTTGATCATCATCCACCAATTATTTTCAATATCAGTGATATCCAATCCCGTCATGGGAAGGTAAAGAAATTGTTTCAATCCAGATCGACTATCAATTATTCGTATTTTAAATTTAACGTTTTATATCCATTTTGGCTAGAAAGGTAGGATGTTGAAAATCTATAACTATCAAACTGAATGCTTTGATTTTTATTGGGAATGATTCTTTGTGCATATGAATAAAAATTGTGACATGTTTATAAGATACATCATATTTACCTTCATTATTATTGTTAATATTATTACGGAGTATATATTATTTGTCACTTGAATGGAACAACTCATTTGGTATTGCAATGTGATGTTCAAGTATTAACAAAAAATTAGTCGTTATCTCCAAATAGAGTTATGGCGGGGACTGGGGAGAGAGATGTTAGCTATGATAATTGTTTGTATAGTTGGATTTTGTTCAAATTAATTAAACAACTAATTAAACAACAAAATACGAGTTTAAGTCATATATATAATAACGGTATAAGTATGTGTACAACGATACACTATATAGTTTCCTAGATGTTGTAAACGGACAATTATAAAAATTATACGGGTGTTCTTAAAATTTCATGCCCTTTCATTAGAATGTCATTCGATATACTTTTGACGAATTTTTAAATCTGAGGGCGGAACCCGTACGGCTAAGGCATTTGACTATCATACTCTATGACATATCAACTCCTATGACCTATCACACTCTATGACACCGCCGTACGCGCGGGTACTTTCTCTCGTAATATATAAATGTAAATTTTGGGTTTTACCCAGAGATGAATGATATTACAACCTATGTCACAAAAGCTCTAGTTCCGAAATTGAACAGACAAATATGGTCCATGAGGTACAACAACAACTTTCAAATATGTTGCGTTCAATTGTTCATAACTTTCAACTTCCGTAAATAAAAAACTAATCATACACAAAACTCTTCTCAGCAAACCAATAGAAAGACCACTTCACATCCAATGAAACGAAAGTGCAGTCATAGTTGCACATTCTGCTCTTGCTTTGTCACAAGTGAACATAATGTAATGGTAAGCTTAAAGTAACATATATTATTGAAAGCTTTACATTAAACCAGCTTTCTTCAAAGCATCCTTGAAATCTTCATCGCTTCTCCACGAGGGCACCTACAAGAAGCACAAAAGAGATACATTTTAAGTAGACTTCGACACAACATATACAATTACAAAGTAGGTGCCAATTCGTGCATACAGTAACAATAAAATTTTCTTTGATCTGAAAAGTTATCAATCAACTAATACCCTAATTCGAAATTTCACATGCTAGCCACACTTGTAAAAGTCCCTTGTTCTATCATTATTAACATGTGCAGCATCATAATCTAATACCAGTAAATTGCATTGCCCTAAACGATGTTTTGTCAAATACTCAAAGATAGCAACTATAACAAATGAAATTTGAAGTTGAAATGTGAGGTAAATATTTACCTCTGTGACATAATGGTTGAAATGCCGCTCTATTTTTTCCATGATCAATTTGTCCCTGTCACCACACAGCAGGTTGAATACAGCCCCTGACACATCATGAAGAATCCGTAAGTATAGCACCTACCTGGTTATCCTGCAATCTCCAGTTCAAGAAGAATAATAACAAAAAAAAATGATCAGCAAAAATCTTACCCTTGCGGCCAAACCGTCCAGCTCTACCAATGCGGTGCAAGTAGACTTCATTGTCTGGCTCTGTGGGGTTATCATGTACTATCGGGAGATCATAATTCACTACCAAATTAACCTGGTAGAAAAACGAAAACCTGATTAAATAAAACACCAGGCGAAAAAACATGAAACTTCCAGAGCAAGGATGCAAACCTGGGATTGGTCGAATCCACGAGCAAGAAGATCAGTTGATATTAGAACATGGGTCAACCCATCTTTGAATTCTTTGACTATCTTATCTCTGTCTTCTTGTGTAAGAGCGCCTTGGATTGTTGTTACCTCATACCCATACTTAACAAGTGCCTCATGCAACATTCCAGCACTTCTTCTTGTACGCACAAATATAATTGTCTGCCCAACTTTCTCCCCCAAATCCATGATTTTGTCCTTAATAACCATAATCTTCGAAAGCTCATCAGGTAGGTTCACTTTATATTGTTTAATGGATTCTAACGACAATTCTTCCTTCTTCACAAATAACTGATTGTATTCTTGTACAAAAAGATCTTTCACAATTTTCGATACAAAAGCCTTCACAGTATCATTGAAGGTAGCAGAAAACAATAGCACCTGTGCAAAGTTTTAGATGGGCAACTTCAGATTACACACAAGATAATTAATATCCAAAAGTGAACTTGCAAAACAATAACAATATTACGTTTCATGTCACACTTAGCAAAAGAATGAGAAACGATACAAAAGGAAACATTTTAAGATAACTCAATCAAGTAACTATAACAAGAACAAACCTGGCAACTAGGACTCTGCTTGACGATTGCCTTCATTATCCTCATAGAATCTTCTTTGAACCCGCCCTAAACCAAAATAAACTAGATGAGTAATCTCCAATTATAACACTTCAAAGCATCAATAAATGTATATAAAGATCAAACTGCAAGCTCCGAAAAAACATGGTTGTGTTGTATCTGAATAAAAGGTAAGCTTTATATTGATTATGTGATTAATATTAGATAAATGTTTCATTTTTCATTGCAAAATAAATGACCGCACAGAAGATGTAGTCAGTTTTAGCATTGAAGCTTTAGAAACCAGATTAAAGGTATGTACTTTACACACTTGGATATGCATATCATACAAAAAGCAATAAATAAGAAGATAAGCATGTTATGTATCATTGCCCTATAATGGTGAACACATCATGATAGACCCAATCAAGGTCTTCCTTACAAGCAAGGATTGGATCAAGTGATTAACACCTTTGCCCGGAGACAGAGGTCTTGGGCTTAATCCTTACTCCTTGCAAGGCCGAAGGTCCTTTTCTACCTTAGGCACGACCTGGAAGCAGCCTTTGACCTTAGGTATGGGTAAAATTGTCTACATCTCAACCTCCCCCATACACCGTCAAAAGACATATTGGGACCCATAACCCGTGGAAGACGATATTGGGAGTTGCTCTTTTTTGTAAACATAGTCTTCCTTCAGGAGTATAGCAAGCAAATATAATATATATCACAATCTAATGTTACCTTGCAAGATACTGTAACATGACTTATGACAGCTCGGTAACCTACTACGCGTCTATGCTGGAACCTTATTCCCAAAATCTCATCAAGAATATTACCGTATGTTTTATGTCAATTTGAAGTATACCCAAAGACACACGGTTGGAAGATCCATGATAAATGTACCAATGCTTATTTTATTTGCTCCTAACATGCATCTAAGCTATATTCATATATCCAAGCCAATCAAATTCCCTTCAGAATCTAAATTCCATACATTAAATCCAGTTGCAATGTCAAAGACAACATGATATTGCAGCTGTGACACAAGTACATAATGGATAACTAAAGCTTCAATTATCATTTTATCAACTGATATAAAAAGGCTAATAGTTCACAAACTAATAAATCAACCAACTGAAGGAGCTCAACGCTCGACAGTTGGCACATTAATTATTGGGAGCTGCAGTGAGAGAGAGAGCATCAATTACAAATCTATATCAGTATAAATCTAAAGGGTAGGTGAGATTCTGCTAAACTTTCGAAGGAGACCAAAGATAGAATACTAATTTAAATTGTTTCATAAAAGGACACAATTAAGGTAAGCAAAAGATCACCTCTGCCAACATATGATCTGCCTCATCAAACACAAGAATCTTCAAATCAGATGTGCTCAGCTTCTTGGCTGTAATCCATTTATTAATGGTACCAGGTGTGCCAATAATTACTTGTGCTGTCACGTCTGCTCTCTTGGCGACTGGTATAAAGTTAGCTCTATCTGGAGGAAGGCCCAGTTCCGATGTTATGCCCGTAAACTTTCCCATCTTCAGTAACACTTCCATATTCTGCACCATTACATATATATAGTCAAAACACAAATATCCAAATAAGCAAGGATTGTATAAATACAACCATATACGAAGCCCTGCTGCAATTCTCAAATTGAAAAGCTGTTGTGAAAACGTAACAACATTAAATTGTGCATCATCTTTAATATTCTTTCAGCATTGATTTTTGTAACTACGTGGACAGACTTACTCCACCCTTTCTAAGTAAAATAAAACTTGTACTTACCCTCCAAGAACACTACTTCTAAACACTACTGAGAACATTCTCACATCTAGCTAGTATTTATGGTCCCTATCTATAGCATATTGGAAACAACCATCTCCACAGTAAGTAATTTTGTATCTATCTTGATTTCACCGAGAGTGCAATTTGTTAAGGTGCAGAGCCTTGTTATTTCTTACTTTCTTAGGAAAGGAAAGGCATATTTGTGCAACCAAGTTTCACTTATTTACAGATAGTTGCAGCTAATTCAAATTGTTACCAATTTATGCCACCTCAATGGACTTATACCTCTTCAAAAGGCAAGAAGAAGTTGACAGATGCTAACAGCGATGCACCTTCTATCGTCTTTCATGTTCTTAGATTTTAATCATTGATATTTAATACCAATTAAATGGACTTGTACCCTCCCTTTCTTTTATCTAAGCAAAGTTTGTTCAGTGCCTAATTGGAACGCTGTCATTTCATTTCCTTCTTTTTAATAGCAACATGCATGCTTCTTAGAATTTAAAAGAGAGTTAAGTGCACCAAAAGTCCACAATATAATCAACTTGTCATGTTTTGCTATTATCTGTGGATCAAACTGTCAGCTCACTATACTGTACGTATCCAGTTACCTCTTCATCAGATATCCGGTTTTACTGACCCGTTGGACATGTAAGTTGTCATGTCATATGTCACTAACCAAAACCGTCACCATGTAATTAGTTACAAGTTATATGAATAAAATGCACCGGAATGAACTGAAAGTTTGACACACACATCAAACACACAAAGCAATAAGTTTCAAATTTAATACATTTTCAGTCAGACCCTTCTTAAAACTATTACTCTATTTTTTACCATTGTTAATTATAACTACACATAAGAAAAAAACATGAATCCAACTCATAAGACAGGTTTTTCAGCTATGGCATATACTATATAACAACTTTTAAGTTTTAACTACCATAAACTTGATAAATAAACATATATACCTGAATTGCCAACTCTCTAGTCGGGCATATACAAACTGCTTGAGGGGAGTGTACACTTGGATCAACCCGACTCAACATTCCCAAAACGAAACACGTCGTTTTCCCAGACCCATTATGCGCTTGGGCAATCAAATTCTTATGCGGCGGAGTTAAAATCATCGGTAAACTAATCGATTGTATCTTACTAGGCCTTTCAAACTTCATCTCTACATATAACCCTTTAAGTAACTCAGGAGATATATTCAAATCCTCAAATCGGACCGCAGACGTATATGGTGTCTCCCCAGAAGTAACCTATCAACAAAATAACAAAAAGTTACAACAAACCCTAATCAAATTATACAAAAAGATTCAATTTTTATTAGAAGTTAATGAAAACTAGAAAGTGGGTGTGTATGTATTTCACTAATTACAACAAACCCTAATCAAATTATTCAAAAACTTTTTATTTTTATTAAAAGTAACACAAAACTGGAAAGTGGGCGTGTGTGTTTTCACCAATAACAACAAACCCTAATCAAATTGATCAAAAAGTTTTGATTTTTATTAAATTGTTAGTGAAATTTAGAAAAAGGGTATGTGTTATATTTACATATACTTACAACTTGGATATTTAATCTTCTGGGTCTTCAAGAAAGTTGTTAAGTTTCTTGGACTCATCAATTTGAAGTGAGTTAAGGTTGATATCTGAAGTGGATGGTTGTGAATCGGGTTCGGGTTGATCGGGGACGTCGTCAGGTTCGTCGGCCCATCTTCCAACGACGGTGGATTTAGGGATCGGAGATGATTCGGCGGTGATGGTGAGGGACTCTTCAGCGTCGGCCATGGTTGTGATTGGAAATTTGGGTGGAAGATTTTAGAAGGGAGGGTTTATTTATATTGTGGAGGTTATTTTTGTGGCTAATTGCTTAAAGTATAAGCTACGGAGTAGTTTATGCGAGTAATTCTTAATCTTTAAAAAGTTTAACTATCTCGTAAAACAAGTATTAAGGACAAGATCTTGACCCTTAGATCATGGTTAAATTGATGCACGAAGATTCACGAAATAATTGATGCACGATGATTTTCATGATGCACGGTGATTTTCAGTGAAGAGAAACCTATTATTTTATTTGTTTTACTTTAATACTTGTTTTATTTTACCTAAAACCTATATTATATTATAAAAAGAATAGTTTTTAATTTTTAGAAATGTTGAAACTTGTGTAATATTTACACATAGCACCTTTTAAAATACTTTTATCTACACTACCTATTAACATTAATATTTAAATTACACTATCAATCATTGATATTTCAAAATATCTCCATTAATCCTTTACATCAATAATTCACACCACTCGAATGCTCCGCCGCCAACAGTCTCCCTCACCATCACACCGTCGCCGCGACGACCACCCGCATTGCGCGGGTACCGTGCTAGTTATATATATATAATATAATATAATTCTTATTTTATTTTAACTAAAAATAATAGTAACAAAAGTATTTTATATGTTAAAAAATCTATAAAAGTAAGTAAAACTTACCATTCATTTTCTAAAAAGTTTTTATTGTAGTGATATACTTCTAAAAAGTACGAGCTATATGTGGTTATCAAACCGGTCTACCAATCTCAACATGAATAGAACAGATAGTGCATTTCCAGTTTTGGTTCAAAGTTTTCCGTTTAAACTTTCTCAGGCTGTGTTTGATAACACGGAATGATTTAGCGCTGAATGTTGAATATGGACGTGATATACAAGTTTAGAACAGGAAAAACAGAAAACGAACAAAGATGATATCGCTTGGATTATTTCACAAATCGTGTAGTCACTATCAGATTAAACCTATTTGTGGGTACTATACACAAATGATTTAATCGGATTAGATGTGAAATTTCAAGAACTGAATTTGTGATATTTCTTGAGAGTGCGCGCAGAGCGAGAGAGAGAAACGATAGTACACCCTTGAAAGAAAATATATACACAAAGAAGAGATAGAACTGTCAAAAGAACCGTTTCTTTCTTTTATCTAATATATCGATTTCTTCCCGCATGGTTGGGAACTGTCCTTGTCTCTCTTCTTGTTTGTGTTGACCAAAAGGACCACATAGTGTCTTACACATTTTATCTCATCTGATTTATTTATTTCCATATGTACGAGAACTTTGTTTTAAAACAAAAGTACAGTACACTATATATAAACATATACAATGCATATATATAAATAAATCAACTAATATTTTAATTTTATTATAATTAAACAAGCATGTACTCCGCATCTCCTAACTCGTTAATTATAGATAAAATTAACTTGGTCAACGAGTTAATCCAATATCACTAAAATCATGTTAATTATATTAAATAACCAACACTGAATGATTCTAAAGCCTGAATAGTTCAAAGGTTCTGGATAATTCTGGTTCTAAATAAAAAAATATGTTTGATTTCTAATCTGAAACTCTGAATGGTGAAAAATTACCATTTTAACCTTTTGTATAATTGCTTATTGCAAAATCAACAAACAATGATCATAAATGCTTATTGCAAAATCAACAAACAATGATCATAAACACAATTTCTTCCTCCAAATTTATGTCATCTTAAACATAATATAAAAAAAGGATGACATTAGACAAGTCAGAGATTTATAATATCATAAAACCGACAAAAAGCAAAATATATATATATATATATATACACTGTTTATATAATATATCTATATATATATAATATATATATATATACATAACATACTTGTTGGATATTTTAGTGTAATTGGATTAACTTGTTTTGACCATTATTGTCATAATAATACATCATTTAGGCTTGGAGTTGCGGAGTGCACGCCTATCTGAATTTATTATGACTTACAGGGGTCCGGGGGCAGCGCCCGTGGGAGCGGGGTCCAAGGGGCAGAGCCCCTGGCTGGAGTCGAGCTATTTTTGCCAAATTCGAAACCTATGTAATTAACTGCCTAAAAGGCAGTTAGTAGGCCTAATTGATATAAACACCCGTTCATTATTGATGGTCGACACATTCTTTCTTCTTCTTCTTTTGGTTCAAACGCTCTCAAATAATACATACAGAAAATTCTTAATTCTCTGAATTGTATCCGATTGAATAGTTTGGGTGAACCGCCAAATTGATTCAATCTGAAAGTGATTACACGCCTTTCAGAGATTGTTTTATCCGGTTATCTGTTCGTTATTTGCGAAATTCCCCAACATGGCCTAATAATTAATAAATAAAAAAACTAATGTTTCAAACATCAACAATTACGCCAAACAATAATAATTTGAAAATAATAATGATAGTAATAATAGTAATATTGATAAAAAAAAAATAGAAAAATAATAAAGGTAAAAGTGAATATGAAAAATAATAGTAAAAATAATAATAAATAAATATTTTAAATATGGTTAATGGAGGTCGTTGACATGTTCTTATTTATCAAAGAAGAAAAAAAAGAATGAAAAAAAAGAGTTAGATGACTGTAGCAAAGAAAAAAAAAGGAAAAAAAATTATGCAAAGTTCTAAATACTTTGGTGTCGATGAGCTCAAAAGTAGCAAAGATTAGAATAGATGGAAGGAGTCGAACGACTATGATGAAAAAGGGGGAAAAAAGGAGAGTAATAGAGTGGATAATGAATGGTTAAGAGAGGTTATATGGGTGGAATGGTTCAGCGTTTTATTTTTCTCGTTCAGTATTCAGAAGGATATAACAAACAAGTGGAATGCTGACCGATTCAGCACTTGGTGCTGAACCATTCCATTCAGCCTTGAAAACAAACAAAGCCTCAGTATTTTGTGTTTCTTATTCTTGTCTCTTGTACTCTAGGTTCTAGTTAGTTTTTCTATTAACGAGAAGGTTACCCGCGCAATGCGGCGGCAGCGACGGGTGGCGCCGGTGTTGGTGACCTAGCGATGTGTTTATTAATTTAAAAGTAATTGATTTAATGGTGGTAATGTAAAAGTAATTAATTTCATTAAGGGTATTAAGGTATATTAGGCGATGATATTTAAAATAGTTAATAAAAGAGAAGGGTAATTTAGGTATTTCAAAGGTTGAAAGTTAAAAGATGAGAAAATGGTGATTTGCTTTATAATGGAGTATAGATAAGGGTATTATAGGTATATTAAGTGAAGATATTTAAATTAGTTAATAAAAGAGAAGGGTAATTTAGGTATTTCAAAGGCTGGAAGTTAAAAGATGAGAAAGAATGATTTGCTTTATAATGGAGTATAGAAAAGATAGGGGTAATTTAGGTATCTCAATGGCTGAAAATTAAAAGATGAGAAATGTGTGATTTGTTTTATAAGGGGGTATAGATAAAAGTCTATTGAAGTTAAAAAAAAAATTAAAAAAAAAAGGAATAGAGTGGCAATTTGCTTTCTCTCCAGCATATCATTAAACATTTAAACCTAAGTTAATTTTTAATCTTAATGCTTAACTACTAGTAAAATTCGAGCCCCGCATTGCGTGGCCTCACTTTTTGTTTTGAAATAGTTGTTGTTTTAGTGTATTTGTGTTGAATCTTCAACCTCCTAAATTAAAAATCATTCTGTCATTTGTTTCAAATATATATTTATTTAAAGAGAAAACCATATTATCTTGCGTATACGCGTTGCGGGGTCTCAATTATTGTATTACATTTTGTTATTTATGATGTGTGGAGTCGCTATATATGTTAGTTTAAAACTTTTGGTAAATGAAATAGATATTTATTTAAAGCAATACCAGATACGATTCTAAAAATTTATAGTATCGAATACGTATATTTAATATGTGCAATAAACAAAAATACAAAATAAAAGAAAATAAGTTGGACGAAATTTTCAATATATTAGTTGAAAGGGGATATCAACCGTACTGCAACATTACGCAACCTTATGTACCGCTACACTCACACACCGAGGATTTAATGTGTACATTTAATAAACTTCAGGGGGCAAATGGTTTTTTTTCCTTCATCAAGCTGCAGTAGTGTGCAAAAACCAAATAAGGGTACATAATGGTACCATATATGACCATAAAAAGAGTTGCAATATATTGTTTGGAAACCCAAAAAGAAAAAAATAAATGAAAAAACCAATAATAACTGTAATATTAACCCCAAACGGGATGCGATTGGCAAAATCCGAATAATAATACGGAGTATTGCGTAGACGAATAGTAACTCGCCACATGGGTTCATTTCACTTAATATTGTATATAGTTATTACATTACATGACTTATTAATACCTTAACTAATGCATGAAAAAAAATCAAAAAATTATATTTGAATGGCAAGAAAATATTACTTATAAATAAATAATTTAAAAAAATGATGTGATGTTTTAGTGTTACACCAAACGCTATTTGATTTTTTAAAAGTTAAGTGTTAAGTGTGTAAAAGGCTTAAAATGGATTAATAATATCGATAATGATTAAGATTATTTGTGTAACATTCGTGATTTTGACCCGTTGACTAAATGTATAATTCGACTAACAATTTTAGTTAGTAAATATAATTGAAGGCATTTTTGTAATTTATTTATGTGCAATGTGTTCGTTTAGATCAAATGGCCATTTAATTTAGTCTTGTGATGCTAGTTGGTGTTTATCTTGACTAAGAAATAGAAATGGATCATACCCATGGGTTATACCCAAGACCCATGACCCAACGTATCCCCCACCCTACTATTCCTTTCTCCCCATCCATTCATTTCATTATTCTTATCTCTTTCTCTCTCTACAAATTGCAAGAACACCAAAAACACACACACACACTCACATCTCACTCTCTCTCTAAAATTCTTGCACCAAATTTGTAGTTTCAAGTAAGATTTGTGTAGCAATCATTGTTAGCATCATCATCTTCATCACATATCAAAATGTTGGGTATTTTCAAGTGTAAGAACTTCTATTTTAGCTTCAAAATCGAATTTGGCATCTTGGAAAAGATTTGGTAAGTAACTTCTAACTCAAATTCATCATTTTATGTTGTTAATCTTATTTCTTGGTCAAATCTAAGTATCCATAGTCATTCTTGGGTCAAAAAGGGTTCTTGAAGTCAAAATTAGGGTTTTAGATGAAATTGGGTGTGATTTGGTCTTGGATTGTGAAATGAAAGAGTTTTTGATGATAGGTTTTGTCCAAAATGTGTTGGTAACATGATTAGTGGCTTCTAAATGGTTCCAAAATGGTCAAAACGATTTTTGGGTCGAATTAGGGTTTCCTAGGGTTTTGATTTGGGTCAAGAACGGATTTGGACAAGATTTGATGTTATAGATCGAGTTTGTGTTGTGGGTTATGTTCATTTATGCTTGGAAATAAGTTTGGAAGTGTCTCCTAATTGATTTTGAGGTCAAAATGAAGCTTGGGTGCATTTTGGGTCGAATTTATGCAGATTTTTAACGGTCGTTAGTTATGAGGACTGTTCTTGATAACAGTTCAGAACCAAGATGAACTAATCAGAACCAAAATCCGTTACATTTTTAACGCCTGTTAGTTCTGAGGACTGTTTTTTACAACAGTTCAGAACCAAGATGAACTAATCATAACCAAGATCCGTTAGTTTTTAACGCACGTTAGTTCTGAGGACTGTTTTTGACAACAGTTTAGAACCAAGATGAACTAATCATAACCAAGATCCGTTAGTTTTTAACGCACGTTAGTTCTGAGGACTGTTTTTGACAACATTTTAGAACCAAGATGAACTAATCATAACCAAGATCCGTTAGTTTTAACGCCCGTTAGTTTTTATTCATAACCAAGGTGAACTATTCATAACCACATGTGAAGTCTTGATTTGTAAACATGTTATGTACATTGATAGGTTGTGGACGCGTGACGATTGAATGTTAACTCAATCTTAACTTGTTATTGCTTGGCAAAGGTGAGTTTTCGTAGTTCCCTTACTCGATTGAGAGTCGGGCTGAAAAGTGTACATGTGTGCTTGATTTCATTGATTGATTTAATGATTGATTGGTTGATTTATTGAACGTTTGATTGTTTGATTGTGATATGGTCATTGAATGTGATTATGTACCACGGCCCCTACCTCTACCTCCTTGTACCTCCGGTTGAGGTTCTTCCGGTTCAGCCCTATAGTTCGTTCCGGCTCTCCTTGGTCTCACCATTTCTATAAAGCAAGTGACACGTTGACCCGAGAGTTAGTCTCAAATGCTCACATGTTAGTCACACAAGTAGTCAATGTTCTCATACCGATACCACATACTCATTTCATATCATTAGGCTAAGGCAAGAGTGCTAGAATCCTATGAGATTGTTACTTAGCATATTATCATGTCAATTTCATTACAATCGTTCATTATTAATTCAAGTAATCATGCTCAATACATCATAAAATCAAACAATTAACACAAATGGGTTAAGTATAATCTGAATTCGATATGCTCTCTAGTTATTGACCGGGTATGTATACAGGGTGTACCAACGGCTAACCCTCCACCCAATCAACTTCCATTAAGCATATCGGTCCCTATTATACACTAAGCCAAGAAACTAACACGAATGATTCAAAGTATAATCCGAATTCGATATGCTTTCTAGTTATTGACCGGGTATGTATACAGGGTGTACCAACGGCTAACCCTCCACCCAATCAACTTCCATTAAGCATATCGGTTCCTTATTATACTCTAAGCCATGCATGCGCAATCCATGATGTCATTAACTTGTTATAATATTGGGCGACCATAAGAGAGTTGATCGGGTTCTTTTAGGGTTGCCACAATATTATACTAAGTTAATACCATAACTTCATTTTGCTCTAAAGCATCCAACTAGCATCAATCAGTAACAACAATCCATATCAATGACAGTCAAATTCAATCAATGCACACCTTAACCATATTGTACCCATTCCACATTCATCACGTTGAATTCAAGCCATCACATAAGTGGTCTTAACTACGAACTCACAATATACACTTTCTAAGGTTCACAGAATTCACGTTGCACACAAATTTCCTAACCATGAATGCTATATGAAGAGTTTTAACTTAAGCCGTAGTCTAGGTCAAACCGCCTAATTCTCTACGACCACGCATGGGCCACCATTCTGTAACACCCCAAGCCGAGGCTCAAAATATCACGGAAATCATATAGCACAGGTGGAATTACAATAGAACAAGAGCTAAATGCAAATAAAGATTCAGTGAATCCATTACAATACGAAACAAGTACCAAAATACATAAGGAGCAAATAGCCATCAAAGTTTATAAAAGAACATCCCGAAGATGGCAAAACGATCCTAAGTATAATGCAAAAGAAGGCAAATGGATCCTTGATCCATATAAGTCCAAGTCCGGGTTCAACAGCAAGCAAACAATCAAACTCCTTGCCTTGGAATAACATGGTTACCTGAAAAGTGTACTAAGCATAGTCAACACAAGGTTGGTGAGTTCGTAGGAATGGTTCACAAGGAACCATTGTCCTAAATCACAAGAAGTATCAGTAAAGGCAAAACTTAACATAAGAATAGCCTTTATGTAACTCAATCTCAAATCCCAACAAAACACAATATAGTAATGCGTATGATAAATAAGCACAAGTGATGTCTATATCAAGATATGTACTACACGCATAATCATGTCGGAATGCATAAAAGGTATGTCCAATAACTTGGCATCAGATAACGCATCCTAAGTGTACCATGACAACAACAAAACCACTACAACACAATATTCTCAAGTCTAACAACTTGGTAGTACATCGTACATTGCGCGATCTCAAGTGTATGACACTTGGAAGTACGTGGAACCATTCATCAAGTAAGTATACTTGGAAGTACATCAACCAAACATCAAGTACGAACCTAACCAATCTCAATCACAAAACCATCGTATCACAAGTCAACCAAACTACAATGCACATACATTTCATACGACTTTACATTTAAGGAATCATAGATGTTTATATATAAAAAAAAAAAAAAAAAAAAAAAAAAAAAAAAAAAAAAAAAAAAAAAAAAAAAAAAAAAAAAAAAAAAAAAAAAAAAAAAAAAAAAAAAAAAAAAAAAAAAAAAAAAAAAAAAAAAAAAAAAAAAAAAAAAAAAAAAAAAAAAAAAAAAAAAAAAAAAAAAAAAAAAAAAAAAAAAAAAAAAAAAAAAAAAAAAAAAAAAAAAAAAAAAAAAAAAAAAAAAAAAAAAAAAAAAAAAAAAAAAAAAAAAAAAAAAAAAAAAAAAAAAAAAAAAAAAAAAAAAAAAAAAAAAAAAAAAAAAAAAAAAAAAAAAAAAAAAAAAAAAAAAAAAAAAAAAAAAAAAAAAAAAAAAAAAAAAAAAAAAAAAAAAAAAAAAAAAAAAAAAAAAAAAAAAAAAAAAAAAAAAAAAAAAAAAAAAAAAAAAAAAAAAAAAAAAAAAAAAAAAAAAAAAAAAAAAAAAAAAAAAAAAAAAAAAAAAAAAAAAAAAAAAAAAAAAAAAAAAAAAAAAAAAAAAAAAAAAAAAAAAAAAAAAAAAAAAAAAAAAAAAAAAAAAAAAAAAAAAAAAAAAAAAAAAAAAAAAAAAAAAAAAAAAAAAAAAAAAAAAAAAAAAAAAAAAAAAAAAAAAAAAAAAAAAAAAAAAAAAAAAAAAAAAAAAAAAAAAAAAAAAAAAAAAAAAAAAAAAAAAAAAAAAAAAAAAAAAAAAAAAAAAAAAAAAAAAAAAAAAAAAAAAAAAAAAAAAAAAAAAAAAAAAAAAAAAAAAAAAAAAAAAAAAAAAAAAAAAAAAAAAAAAAAAAAAAAAAAAAAAAAAAAAAAAAAAAAAAAAAAAAAAAAAAAAAAAAAAAAAAAAAAAAAAAAAAAAAAAAAAAAAAAAAAAAAAAAAAAAAAAAAAAAAAAAAAAAAAAAAAAAAAAAAAAAAAAAAAAAAAAAAAAAAAAAAAAAAAAAAAAAAAAAAAAAAAAAAAAAAAAAAAAAAAAAAAAAAAAAAAAAAAAAAAAAAAAAAAAAAAAAAAAAAAAAAAAAAAAAAAAAAAAAAAAAAAAAAAAAAAAAAAAAAAAAAAAAAAAAAAAAAAAAAAAAAAAAAAAAAAAAAAAAAAAAAAAAAAAAAAAAAAAAAAAAAAAAAAAAAAAAAAAAAAAAAAAAAAAAAAAAAAAAAAAAAAAAAAAAAAAAAAAAAAAAAAAAAAAAAAAAAAAAAAAAAAAAAAAAAAAAAAAAAAAAAAAAAAAAAAAAAAAAAAAAAAAAAAAAAAAAAAAAAAAAAAAAAAAAAAAAAAAAAAAAAAAAAAAAAAAAAAAAAAAAAAAAAAAAAAAAAAAAAAAAAAAAAAAAAAAAAAAAAAAAAAAAAAAAAAATATGTCCATTCCAAACACATTCCCAACATCCATCAATTCCTCTAAACAATGCGTACATACACTTGGAGGATTTTACTTTCATCAAGTTCTAGATGCTTATGTATAGGGTCATCCGCAGCCTTCCCACCACATCTAAAACCCAATGAATGCATAACCGACTTCCATGTATGTACGTCTATCCTAATATTAACGAAATACTTAGCAAAACATAAACCAAGTCATTCAAACGTGATAAACCGTCTCATCAATCCAACATTTAAACCAAAACAATCAATCAATCAACAACGTAAGTAAGCACGCAAGTTTACACTTTTCAGCCCGAATCTCAAGCGAGTAGGGAGATACGAAACTCACCTCGATCGGCTATGAAAAGCTAAGATTGATATAAAGTCGAGTTATTGTCGTACAATGTTCACTTCACGTCCAACACCTAAATATCGATCATATACATTCACATCAACATACATAAACACATATACGTAACTTAACAATTCTCGACAAAACCCTAATTAGGGTTCCAAAGTGCATCTCGACGTTAAATGACTTTTAAGACTCTTAATCATTGTTACATAAGATAAGAAGTGAATTAGATCAATGCTCGACGCGTAAAAAGGGTCCAGAGAGTCATTTTAGGTCAAACAAGGAATTCTGGAAAGTACAACTGGCGTAACCTACGCCCCATAGGGCCGTAGGTTACGCCCCTTATAAAGTTTTAGTGTAAAGGGGGCGTAAGGTACGGTGCTCTCTAAAGTGCAATTTTGTTGGCGTCTGGAGGGGCGTAAACAGTAGGTTTTGGCGTAAGATGGAGCATTCGGCGTAAGCTACGCCCCAAAGGGCCGTAACCTACGCCCAGTCAAAATATAACTAGCGTAACCTACGCCCCATAGGGCCGTAGGTTACGCCCCTTATAAAGTTTTAGTGTAAAGGGGGCGTAAGGTACGGTGCTCTCTAAAGTGCAATTTTGTTGGCGTCTGGAGGGGCGTAAACAGTAGGTTTTGGCGTAAGATGGAGCATTCGGCGTAAGCTACGCCCCAAAGGGCCGTAACCTACGCCCCATAGGGCCGTAGGTTACGCCCCTTATAAAGTTTTAGTGTAAAGGGGGCGTAAGGTACGGTGCTCTCTAAAGTGCAATTTTGTTGGCGTCTGGAGGGGCGTAAACAGTAGGTTTTGGCGTAAGATGGAGCATTCGGCGTAAGCTACGCCCCAAAGGGCCGTAACCTACGCCCCATAGGGCCGTAGGTTACGCCCCTTATAAAGTTTTAGTGTAAAGGGGGCGTAAGGTACGGTGCTCTCTAAAGTGCAATTTTGTTGGCGTCTGGAGGGGCGTAAACAGTAGGTTTTGGCGTAAGATGGAGCATTCGGCGTAAGCTACGCCCCAAAGGGCCGTAACCTACGCCCCATAGGGCCGTAGGTTACGCCCCTTATAAAGTTTTAGTGTAAAGGGGGCGTAAGGTACGGTGCTCTCTAAAGTGCAATTTTGTTGGCGTCTGGAGGGGCGTAAACAGTAGGTTTTGGCGTAAGATGGAGCATTCGGCGTAAGCTACGCCCCAAAGGGCCGTAACCTACGCCCCATAGGGCCGTAGGTTACGCCCCTTATAAAGTTTTAGTGTAAAGGGGGCGTAAGGTACGGTGCTCTCTAAAGTGCAATTTTGTTGGCGTCTGGAGGGGCGTAAACAGTAGGTTTTGGCGTAAGATGGAGCATTCGGCGTAAGCTACGCCCCAAAGGGCCGTAACCTACGCCCCATAGGGCCGTAGGTTACGCCCCTTATAAAGTTTTAGTGTAAAGGGGGCGTAAGGTACGGTGCTCTCTAAAGTGCAATTTTGTTGGCGTCTGGAGGGGCGTAAACAGTAGGTTTTGGCGTAAGATGGAGCATTCGGCGTAAGCTACGCCCCAAAGGGCCGTAACCTACGCCCCATAGGGCCGTAGGTTACGCCCCTTATAAAGTTTTAGTGTAAAGGGGGCGT
The DNA here is from genome assembly GCA_034093135.1 of Erigeron breviscapus. NCBI lineage: Eukaryota > Viridiplantae > Streptophyta > Magnoliopsida > Asterales > Asteraceae > Erigeron > Erigeron breviscapus. The sequence continues at coordinate 103,116,098 of CM067167.1, read as the reverse complement.
AAGGTACGGTGCTCTCTAAAGTGCAATTTTGTTGGCGTCTGGAGGGGCGTAAACAGTAGGTTTTGGCGTAAGATGGAGCATTCGGCGTAAGCTACGCCCCAAAGGGCCGTAACCTACGCCCCATAGGGCCGTAGGTTACGCCCCTTATAAAGTTTTAGTGTAAAGGGGGCGTAAGGTACGGTGCTCTCTAAAGTGCAATTTTGTTGGCGTCTGGAGGGGCGTAAACAGTAGGTTTTGGCGTAAGATGGAGCATTCGGCGTAAGCTACGCCCCAAAGGGCCGTAACCTACGCCCCATAGGGCCGTAGGTTACGCCCCTTATAAAGTTTTAGTGTAAAGGGGGCGTAAGGTACGGTGCTATAAATACACTTACCCAAACCCATATTTCCATCCATAACATCATCAAAACAACCAAATCGATCAACTAAACCAAAACCCTAAAATTGACCCAATTTCCATTTTAAGGCGATTTAGAACTTGTAAATGTACGAGATGACTAGAAACGAGTAAACTAACATAAATAGAAGTAAATGGGATGAATTAGACTTACCAAAACTTCTTCTTGAGCTCAAACCCGAAATTAGGTCAAAATGGGTTAAAATCTTGCACTATGAACTTCAATCTTTAGGTATGATGAAGATGAGGAGGAGATGATAATGATTCTTATATTAACCAAATTGCACAACACCAATTAATTCAAGAGTTCAAGAGAGAAAGATTGGAAGAGAGAGTTCTTGCTTTTGTTAAAGAGAAAAGAAAGAGATTAGGTTGTGTGGTGAAATGAAAGAGATAAGGGAAAGGGTTGGGTCTTGGAAGGCTCATGGGTCATGGGTAACCCATGGGTCGACCCGTTTCCCTTTACAAGCTAATTCACAAGTCGTTTTACATTTAATCACCGAATAAGTCATACAATCGACCCAACGAACATACCACATTATCATTTAATCACGAAATGAACCAAGATACTTCATTAACTCAAATTGTTAGTCAAATTGCACGTAAAGTCAAACGGTCAAAACTCACGGATGTTACATTATCCCCCCGACAAAAGAATTTCGTCCCGAAATTCAACAAAACACCAATCGTTAGACAGATGTGGGTACTTAGGTCTCAACTCTAACGGTCTCCATCACACATCGACCCACTTCCTTCGTAGCATGCGAGCTAGTTGCTATCTTCTTAGTTTGAGAAGTAGTTCTTGTCATTCCAATTATTATTTCAGGCCCGCTGCATTGGCTTTCTTTGATTCTTGGCTCATCCAGTGGAGAGTAACACCTCTACTACCTAATGCTTCGGTTAGTGACATTCGAATACTCGCGTAACAACCGTCATTGCACAAGATTTCCGCCATGGTCATAAGCACATTTTCTTCACTTGTGATCAGGTCTCAAGTCGGTTTGAGTACCCGTTGCTCATTGGATGGCTCCCTGAATTGGAGTTAAGTGACTTTCTTTATCTGAAATGATAGAAATCGAATCTTTGTGCACCTACACCATTTCTTCTACATACTAATGTGTCAAGTTGTCAGATTTTATCGGTTTCGTCGTATCGTGACCACTTCTTGTCGTCGGCGACTTCATGGTGAAATCCATTGCAATTTGTTTTCCCTCGAATCTCTTTCCCGGTCTTTCACTACAAGTTCATTCACATATCAGAAGTCTATAAGGGTTTTGACTACGCGCGCGATGTTAGGAAGTTAGGCATATACGAAATTCAGTTATTGAGATGGGACAAGCCCGATAAGTCACCCGGAAAAGCCTCGGGAGACTCAAGATTAGCAGAGACGACGTTAGTTTTCAGATTCTTGAGACGGTAGCTCTAAGGACCTTTGAGTTGGAAGATGTACATGGGACCCTAAGAACCCTACCGTTAGATATTTTTACACTAGCAAACCCTACTACACAAATAAGAACCGTATTAACCGTTGGTATTCAGATTGTACTCACTTTATCGTCAAGAACCTTAATATCATAGAGCACAAAGTACGTGAAGAGTTTAGTCGTTTTCTAGAGTCAAGATAGATACACGGGGTATTTGACCAAATTTAGTTATGGAGTCGCTAAACATCCAAAAATTTTAAACATATAATTCCAAAACACACGAACGAACGTAATTCAAAGGAGTGACGTTTGGATAAACGAGACCATAGTCTGTTCCAATATCGAGTAGTGCCATAATATAACGACCGTTAAGAGGAATGTACCTTAACCAACGTTTGGATCATTTTGGCCCCCATTGCCATTTCCCGCAAAAGCTCGGCCTCGGGGTTGAACTTGTTGACCTTGTTGGCCACGGTTTTGGTTCGGCCCGGTAATTTGGAGCTGGTTCGGATGGACCGCCACTTCAACTTGTTGTCCAACCCATTGCGGACAATTGTTACGGTAGTGAGTACGACTACCACATCCAAAACACTCGCCTCTTTGTTGGTTACCTTGAGGAGGGACGGCCCGTAAAGGTGCTACATTCAATGGTGCCGCTTTCGGTGCTCTACAATCTTTGGCCTCGTGCCCGGGTCGGTTACAATTAAAGCAAGTCCCACATTGGATAGCGGGGGAGTGATGACGATTACACTTTGCACAAAAGGGGTGAGGTCCTAAGTAAGTTTTCCTCGTTGGCCCCGCCGCCGCCATAACCCTACCCCTACTAGCATCTTTGGGATCAAACCTTCCCATTTTCTTCACCCCACTTGATTCTCCCATTTCCTTTCTCTTGTTTGTTGAGGAGTTACTCAAAACACCGCTCCTCAACAAGTCTTCAGTCACACTACTGGCTCGGTTGACAGCATCGGCCAAAGAAGTAGGCATGTTAGAATTCACATAAGATCGGACTTGAGGATTCAAGCCCAATACAAACTTCTCGATGGCCCGAGACTCGGAATCCACCAAGTGAGGAATGAGGGTAGACAACTCTTGAAATCGTCTAACATAGCTCTTGTAATCGGCTCCGTCCATGTTGAGATTAACAAACTCAATGGTCAAGTTTTGTAGTTCATAGGGAGGACAAAACTTCGCCTTCACCTTGTTCTTGAAATCGATCCATTCCAAGTTATAAGTCCGCCCCAAAGTTATCTCTTGGTTCCACCAACTCAAGGCGTCATTTTTAAACATGCCGGATGCATAGGAAATCCGGTCGTCATATGTGCAATGACTTCTTTCAATCACTGCCTCGATCTCCTCAAACCACCTTATACACTCTGTGGGACCGCCTCTTCCATTAAACTCCGGCGCCCCACAACTTTTGAAGTCTTTAAATATACACCCCTGTCGGTATCCTCCATGTTGATTATACATGGGTATACGGTTATCAACTCTCGCTGGTTCCTCTTCTTCGTTTTCTACGTCCTGAGGTTGAGCATTTTCATTATTCACATTTTCTGGGGCTTCATTGTTTTGAGCCACATTGTTCTGCCCAAGACTTGCCGTGACTTGAGCAATAATGGTTGGCATGATATTGGCGATCGTTTGAGCGATCACCTCAGCCATGTTTGGCTCAGGAACTTCACCACGACCCCTTCCTTGGCCTCTACCACGACCTCTACCACGGCCCCTACCACGGCCCCTACCACGGCCCCTACCTCTACCTCCTTGTACCTCCGGTTGAGCTTCCGGTTGAGGTTCTTCCGGTTCAGCCCTATAGTTCGTTCCGGCTCTCCTTGGTCTCACCATTTCTATAAAGCAAGTGACACGTTGACCCGAGAGTTAGTCTCAAATGCTCACATGTTAGTCACACAAGTAGTCAATGTTCTCATACCGATACCACATACTCATTTCATATCATTAGGCTAAGGCAAGAGTGCTAGAATCCTATGAGATTGTTACTTAGCATATTATCATGTCAATTTCATTACAATCGTTCATTATTAATTCAAGTAATCATGTTCAATACATCATAAAATCATACAATCGACCCAACGAACATTATCATTTAATCACGAAATGAACCAAGATACTTCATTAACTCAAATTGTTAGTCAAATTGCACGTAAAGTCAAACGGTCAAAACTCACGGATGTTACAGATTACATATGTGTAAATTAGGATACTTGTGCATACATGAAAGACGGTAATGCCTTTGAAAGGTTATAGATGTGGTGGGAAGGCTGTGAGTGACCCTATATATAAGCATCTATGATTTCTCAAAATTAGTATCGTATGAAGTGTATGTACTTGATGAATGATTGATGTGATGGACATTGATGGTCAGTTGTGATGTGTTTGAGGACTATGATGGACATGACGGGCATGATGACATATAAACGGGTACTTTAAGTACTTGATGACATTGTATGGGTACTATACGTACTTGATGACATTATATGGGTACTATACGTACTTGATGACATTATACGGGTATAATACGTACTTGATGGCATTTGGATGACATGAGAACATTTGAGGGACATTGGTTGACATGTTTGACGATCTAGATCTTGTTAGATACTTATTGTTATCGATATTACTCGTTCATTATATTTAATTATGTTGCGAATGACATTGGCATTAGATCCTTGTCATCCTTTCCTACGAACTCACCAACCTAGTGTTGACATTGTTTAGTACACTTTTCAGGTAACCAAGAGAACCTAAAAGCTTGATGTTGCATTTGCTAGAAGTTGGACTTGGACTTATGGATCCGTGATTCATTACCCGATGATGGGACTTGCTTAGGATCATTAGCCATCTTTTGATGTTATTTTGTAAACTTTTGATGGTTGTATGCTCCTTATGCTTTTGTGACTTTGTGTATTAAATGTTGGGTTCACGGAATCCTTTTAATTTCATATAGTTCGTTCTACGATAATTCCATCTTGTGTCATGTTTTTCGGTGCATTTCGAGCCTAGCTCGGGGTGTTACAATTTGCAAAGAGGCCTTTCATGCATATTCCACTCTTTTTTATTTTATTTTAAAAAGGCCAAACACGTTTTTAGAGGTAGTGTTTTTCCAGGTAAACACGTAATGTTTTCTTTATTTGAATTACCTTAAGACACTCTTTTAGCTCAGTTACATGTGATAAAATCGAATTATCCATGTGAATGTTTGAACCATTTTCTAGTTACCTAAAATTTTAGCTAAAAAGATTTTGAACTTAATGCCTCTTATATAAAAACAGAATTATTTATCACTAAACCGTATAATTATCTACCACAAAACCACCTTGACAAGGATAAACACTAAACAATAAAATAACTATTATAGGTTGATATGCTGTTTAAAAAAACTACTATATGTTGATACGTTGAAATTAAATTCCCTATTCCTGTATTCTTTTAAAATTTATATATATATATATATATACTAGATTATTGTCCCGCGTAATACGCGAGAAAACATATGTTGTTAATGACATATTAAACTATAGTTTTTATGAAATAGTTTTTATTAAATGTTAAGTTGACTCATATATGTGAAGGGTGTTAAAAAATAGTGATGTTATCATTTTGATGATCTTTTATTTTTTTCCATTATTGTTAGCATTATATGCATATAGTTTAATAGTGGCTTTTTAATACTATAGTGTTTTTTGTTAAAAATCATGTGTAAAAATATTTTTTAATCAAATTTTTGCCTCCGACAACAAAATCTTTTAAATGTTAAAGTTGAAATGAAATATCAAGAATAGGTTTAATTTAAAAGCTATAGGTTTGTAGATTTTAAGCTTTTCATCATGTCTTTCTAGAATTCATTATTTTACTTAATTTTAAATTTCGAAAGTTTTTTACATAAATGTTTTTGTTTAAATGAAATTCTATATGATTTTCAACCATTAAAATACTTCAATGATGTTATATATAATTATGAAAAATAATATTTCTTAAGTTTTATATCAATTTTTCTTTCTCTACGGACGATGAAGAGGCATGCCTCTGAGTCCAATCACCACTGCTGTTCAAAAAAAAAAAAAATAATTTTGTTGTTATAAATTTTTATTTCTTAATGTAATACATTATTATCATATTATCAGTTTATAAATTTATAAATAATATTTTTATCATATAATATAATAAATATTCGTTTCACAGTTACACATCGTTAGTATCTTAGAATATTTCAATTGTAGGTTTTATATGGCTTTGTTGTTAAACATCTTAAAATTTAGTTTTCAAATTTTTTGAGTTTTTTGGATTATAAAACTGAAATTAAATTAAAATATATGAAACAAAAATTATTAAGGAGTGTCATGGTTTTTCCATTATATACTCCAAAATTAGTACAATGCTCAATGAACACCTATTAACGTAATGATATGTATGCAATTTAATGATATATGGCACCGCAATGCTTATTTTTGACATATATGTATAATTGTTAATATTAAAACAAACATTACGTCCAGTTTGTCTTAATATTCAAAAAAAGGTAAGTGTGTAAGAACTCTCTGCTCTCTTGTACCGTCTTAGTATCGAGAGCGTACACAACATATAATTCATTCCCGACGAATCATAATTTTCACACATGGATCACAAAATATAATTTTTACTTGGCTTTGTTAAGTTTCAAACCTATAACATACCGATTTCATTTGTAGGTTCATATGATCATATAATCATTAATTAAAAGAAAATGTTTAGCTTTTTTTGTGGCTAAAGATTTGTTTCTATTAGTCACTCAATGTGAAGTGTATGTATGCAATATTTCAATATATTCAAATTAAACTATATCTCAAGTTATCATTGACATGTAAGACTACGGGAGCTATTGAACTCTATTATTGAACTCTATTAATAATCTATATATGTTAGCGACAATTTATATTTATTTTATTTTTAATTTTTCATCACCAATTTATATTTTTAACGTTTAATAAAATTATAACTATAAACTTTTTTTCCGCTCACTAATATTAATAACTTTTTTTTAAATAAATTAGAATATATACTATTACTTTGATTAACTTACATTCTTTATATTTAAATTTATTAATTTGTTTTTTTGTATATTTTAAGATTTGAGATTTTAAGTATATATATATATAAAATAAAATTTATTCTATTTAAAAATAAAATTTATTTTATTTTGAAAATATCCTAAACCACCCGTGTATTTTAGTACAAAATATGACATAGTGTCTAATTTGGAGGAATGAAGAGTTATGATATATTAATTAATAGTTATATTAGTTATCTTTTAATATTAAAAAAAGTGAATATAAAGAAGATTCAATTAGATAACTAAAACAAATGTGTGAAAAATTTTATAATATAAATAGTTATATAACTAATTATTTATTAAGTGAATAATATAAAAAAGTTTTAGTTCAAAGTATTTTATATACATGCAAAATTCGATCTGTATCCAGAAACGAACATCTACCAATATACTAAAACATGATTATAGTATTCTTGAAATGACATGTGGCGAGATCTTGATCGACATGTGTCAAATAAAGTCTAATCCAATTATGTTTCTAACTATTATTAAATAAATTAATAATACTATCATATTTGTTTATAAATAATTTTATAGAGTTTTGATTCCTTCATTTATCATCCACGAGATCGACTTGCCATTAGTTTGGGGATAGTTCCCAACTTCACATGAGTTAATATACTCCAACATTCCAACTTAATTCTTCAACGATCTTCTATCATTTGGTATCGTTATTTAATTTGTTTTTATATATGTAATATTATATTATGTATTTTGTTTATCAACTAATAAGTTTGTAATATGGTGTATATGATGATGATGATATATTATTTTCGTTGAAAACGATATACAAATACTGTTTTACGTAAATATGTATTTATGTATAGTTAGTTTTGTTTGTTTCATGATGTATTGTGTTCCAATCTTATTATGCGTACATGTAGTTTGTATTTGATTTAAACCTAATTATCATTTAGATACAAGTGATACCATTTGAGAAATTCAAGAAAATAAAATAAAAATCTATCGATATGATAAAGTCTAATAACACCCAATAATCTCCAACTTATCTTTTGATTATTATGTATTTTTTGTTTCCAATGTGGTTTAATTATAAACTCATTATATACAATGTATATAAAATCATTCCATATACAAGTATTAAACATGTATATAGTCAATCCGTACATCGTACGAGTATTAAGACTATAATATATATATACAACGAACTTATGTTTTAGTTTATGTATGTTGTATTAATTATATTTTATAGTTGTAAATTGTAAATATCAATATAAGGGAATCTCTAATTTACGTATAACCTTAAATAACAATATTTAGTATCAATAATAAATTTACATATGTAAAGTAGAAGGACTAATGTTGTATTTACTTAATAATAAATTTGGTAATGATACTATTATTTTGATCTAAAGGTTGAAACTAAAAGTTTGAACTCATTAACGGCTTTTGTTTCTCCATAAAAAGAATTTAGGACTTTGTTATATATATAATGTAGACATAGGCCGTGTCTAATTCGGAGGAATGAAGAGTTATGATATGTTAATTAATAGTTATATTAGTTATCTTTTAATATTAAAAAAAGTTAATATAAAGAAGATTCGATTAAATACTAAAACAAATGTGTGAAAAATTTCTAATATAAATAGTTATATAACTAATTATTTATTAAGTGAATAATATAAAAAAGTTTTAGTTCAAAGTATTTTATATACATGCAAAATTCGATCTGTATCCAGAAACGAACATCTACCAATATATTAAAACATGATTATAGTATTCTTGAAATGACATGTGGCGAGATTATATATATATATTATATATATATATTATATATATATATATATTATATATATATATTATATATATATATTATATATATATATATATTATATATATATATTATATATATATATTATATATATATATATATATATATTATATATATATATTATATATATATATTATATATATATAAGTATTTTATATACATGTCATAATTCATGATTATATATATATAAGACTATATATATATACAACGAACTTATGTTTTAGTTTATGTATGTTGTATTAATTATTATTTTATAGTTGTAAATTGTAAATATCAATATAAGGGAATCTCTAATTTACGTATAACCTTAAATAACAATATTTAGTATCAATAATAAATTTACATATGTAAAGTAGAAGGACTAATGTTGTATTTACTTAATAATAAATTTGCATATGTAAAGTAGAAGGACTAATGTTGTATTTACTTAATAATAAATTTAATATGTAAAGTAGAAGGACTAATGTTGTATTTACTTAATAATAAATTTAATATGTAAAGTAGAAGACTAATGTTGTATTTACTTAATAATAAATTTAATATGTAAAGTAGAAGGACTAATGTTGTATTTACTTAATAATAAATTTAATATGTAAAGTAGAAGACTAATGTTGTATTTACTTAATAATAAATTTAATATGTAAAGTAGAAGGACTAATGTTGTATTTACTTAATAATAAATTTAATATGTAAAGTAGAAGACTAATGTTGTATTTACTTAATAATAAATTTAATATGTAAAGTAGAAGGACTAATGTTGTATTTACTTAATAATAAATTTAATATGTAAAGTAGAAGACTAATGTTGTATTTACTTAATAATAAATTTAATATGTAAAGTAGAAGGACTAATGTTGTATTTACTTAATAATAAATTTAATATGTAAAGTAGAAGGACTAATGTTGTATTTACTTAATAATAAATTTATATGTAAAGTGAAGACTAATGTTGTATATAATTAATATTATACTATATACGAACTTATATATATAACGAACTTATGTTTTAGTTTATGTATGTTGTATTAATTATTATTTTATAGTTGTAAATTGTAAATATCAATATAAGGGAATCTCTAATTTACGTATAACCTTAAATAACAATATTTAGTATCAATAATAAATTTACATATGTAAAGTAGAAGAACTAATGTTGTATTTACTTAATAATAAATTTGGTAATGATACTATTATTTTGATCTAAAGGTTGAAACTAAAAGTTTGAACTCATCTAACGGCTTCTTCTCCATAAAAAGAATTTAGGACTTGTTATATATATAATGTAGACATAGGCCGTGTCTAATTCGGAGGAATGAAGAGTTATGATATGTTAATTAATAGTTATATTAGTTATCTTTTAATATTAAAAAAAGTTAATATAAAGAAGATTCGATTAAATAACTAAAACAAATGTGTGAAATTTACTAATATAAATAGTTATATAACTAATTATTTATTAAGTGAATAATATAAAAAAGTTTTAGTTCAAAGTATTTTATATACATGCAAAATTCGATCTGTATCCAGAAACGAACATCTACCAATATATTAAAACATGATTATATATTATATATATATATATATATACTAAAAAGATAAATCGAGAACCAAATAAATGTCGAGAACTGTGAGAACTATTTTACAATTAATACTAACAAGGGTAGTTTCGTACTTCAATATATTTTAATTAAGTAATTAACAATTAAAATTTAATGCCCTATAATCTCTCGTTAAATTTATTTGAAAAGCAATACAAGGAGATGGAGAAGGAATAGAAACGACGGTTAACTCCTATATTTACAACTAGTTGTGAAATAAATTACTAATAAAAATATTTAGGATGAAACTATTTATGAAGTCCATTTGTTTATATCAATATGGTTTTCTAATCGTTGGTTTTAGTTTACGTAGACGTTAGCTTATATATTCCTCAAACTGTGATCATTAGTTGGTTTTTCAATTGATATTTTTTATGGGAAATGATAAACGTAGCCCCGGGGGCTATGTTTAATACGTTATTACATGCATCAAAGGTTGTACAATGGATATCAATCCGTAAATATAGGAGGTGGTTATGTTCAATGTGCAAGTCAATTATCCATGTAATAACCTGTTAAACATAGCCCCGGGGGCTGTGTTTATCATTTCCCATTTTTTATTTGTTCATTTAGAAATATCAACAATTTCGTAATGTA
>CM067167.1:103082686-103102686 GCA_034093135.1 Erigeron breviscapus | reverse complement strand
TAAAATAAAAGAACTTATATATTTGAAATAAAAATATTACTATACCATTAAAGTAGGGTCATTCACATGTGTACCACACAAAAAAGATTTTCATAATTTTATAATTTTGAAATTCACATGTGTATAAGTTGAATATAAACACATGTTTATAATCCTACATTATTAAAATATATTAATGAATTAATAAAGTTAAATATAATTATTTAAATTATTAATAAAATTCACCTGATATTAGGAAGAAAAAAATATCTCGTACATTATCAAAATGGTTTCATGTTTTCTAACTAATAATAAAAATTAATTAAGTAATTAATTACTCCAATATTAATATTAATATTAATAATAAAAATGGAAATCTTCAAAAGTTAAGATCCATATTCCTTGCGTTTCTGTTTGTTCAAAAAAATTTATATTCCTATTATGACCTTTTCACAATTTATATTTATTTGTAATTTATTTTTTTCACAATAATTACACAAATGCCATCAAATCATTCTAACCCTTGATCTATTTCATCCAATGAACATAATTAGTTCTCGCAGTTCTCGACAATTTCTTAGTTCTCGTAATAACTCAACTCTATATATATATATATATATATATTATATATATAAACATATTATTGTATATATATATATATATATATATTGTTATTATATCTATATATATATACATCAGTTATTATATATATATATATATATATATATATATATATATATATATGTATATATATATATATATATATATATATAAAGTATAAGGACTAATGTTGTATTTGCTTAATAATAAATTTGGTAATAAATACTATTATTTTGATCTAAAGGTTGAAACTAAAAGTTTGAACTCATCTAACGGCCCTTATTTCTCCATAAAAGAATTTAGGACCTTGTTATATATAAGTACTAGATTATTGTCCCGCGTAATACGTGAGTAAATATAATTTTATATTTATATATATAAATACAATTTTCTTAAGTAATTATTAACAAATGTAAATGTTCAATTTTACTTTATTAACATTTGCTCTTTTGACCTAGATAATTCCACAAACATTTATTGTGTTGCTCATCAAGTCTTACTGATTCAACAAATTATCCAATGCCAAAAGTTATTGCTCATTCATGTCACCACAAATATCTCGTTGTCATTCGGATTTCCCTGTCATATCATCAAAAATATCAGACATTACACATTCTTTAGCCCGTGCCAAAGCATACAACCTTTTAACAGAATTGCGAGATTGACACCATCAAGACAATGATCATTCCAGAATCTTGTCTTATTTTTATTCCCAATTGTTCCTTAATAATATCTTAAGGGGGCTAGCAATGGAGTGTGCCTCAAAGAATGAGGAACATATATTTGCCCAAATACTATTACCATTTGTTTACACGAGAACGCAGACTCAAAACTATGGATCACATTGATGATTTTAACCTTAACAACATCCAGATTTTTGAACCACATTTTAGGGGCCAATGTTTTTATATTTTCGAGTCAGGGCCCATTTTTAATTTTTTTTTCCAGAGATGACAAACATCCGCAAATTTGGACCATTTGACTTTGTACGTAATTTGACTAGGGAATTAAATTGTTAATATAATTTCATTTATTTTAAGACAAAATAACTAGTGATGGACTTGACGGGTCGATTGTTCAACTTATTATGTGAAACGACGTTATGCGGTATGTGAATTTATCTAGACATGCTATCGGGTCAACCCATGGACTAGACCCATGACCCATTGACCCAACTAGTTACCCAACCCATACTCCCCACCTTATCCATCCATTCCACCACTCATCTTCTATCTCTTTCTTGGTACTCACCATCTAAGTCAATTTCGGGTTTGACTTTGAGAGGAGCTTTTGGTAAGTAAAACTAACTTCAATTCTCCATTTTTATGCTTGAAATCATGTTATTAGACTAGTATAAGAATTATTGGGTCAAAATTTAAGCTAAAAACGATTTTTAGTTAAGTTAGGGTTTAATATTGATTAATTAGGTCAAAGTGATTTTCATAATGATTTGTTAATAAAGGATGGATTTATGAAAAAGGGTAAGGTTAAGTATGTTTAAGGTTGTGTAATTTGTGACAAAATTCGTTTGGAAGCTCACTAAACCGATCCTTAAGTCATGAAATGGAGTTAAGTGTTTTGTTTTGGTCGAAAATGGGTTCTGGGCTGCTACAGGTCGATCCTCCTGGGCTTCAGCGTAGCTTACGGCCCAGCTAGGCGTACCATACGCTGGGCTTACTCCTTGCGGCGTACTTTACGGTCCATTGGGGCGTAATTACGGTGGGCTTACATTGAGGCGTAATTTACGGCCCATACACTGTACCTTACGCTAGTAGTACTTTTGGCCACCGTAAATTTACAGTGGTGATACCGTAATTTACGGTCCTTTGGACTTTTGTTTTTAAAATTTTTCTAGCTTGCTTCTATCATTCTAGGATCGAGTCGGGCTTCAATCTAAACCACCCCTCGACCTACTTAACGATGAATACAGGTCCCGGAAGTCACTTAATGTCGAGAAACACCCATGAAACTTAACTAGGGTTTTGGACATTAAATAGTAACGCATGTGCAATATATATAATTATAGGTGGCGAATGCGTGACGACATTTGGATAACTTTGATTCGATCTCAACTTCTCATTTCCGATCAAGGTGAGTTCCGTATCTCCCTACTCAATTGAGATTCGGGCTGAAAAGTGTACACATACGTGCTTGGTTGTTTGATTGATTGCTTGATTGGTTTGAGTAATGATTTGTTAGGTCCAGATTTACTGGACTCGCTCCAGACTTGAAGACTGGAAAGTCTCTGAAGACTTGTCCAGAATAATATTTACCAGACTTGAATACTGGAGCGACCCTGAAGATTTGTCCAGAAATAATGGAAGACCAGTGAGCAAAATACTTGTATAGGAAATCTGGAGACATCCTCCAGATTAGCTCACTGGACTTCACCCCAGTCCAGATCTATTCTACTGAAGACATTCTCACTGAAGTCAAAGACTGAAGTTAGAATAAAGAAGACTGACAAATGGCGGAGTCCACTGGAAGTCTTACCAGATCTACGACTGGAGGTTTGTCAGTGTTCTAGACCTTACAAGTCTGAACACTGATTACGAGAAATTGACTTTTTGCCTTTACACACTTTCCAAAGAACATTCCACTTGTTCTTTACTAAAGTACATACGTGTGTAAAGGTGGTTGGTTAAAAGAATAAAGTCATATTGATGTGACTTTATCCTTGTACTTTAACCAATGCATTTAATGACCTTGTCGGTTCATTAAATGCATGCAACCATATTTGTACGGCACAAATTCACTGGTGAATTTGTTTGCCTATAAATACAAAGTCATTTCCTTGTTAAAATTACTTTTAGCATTAAAGGTGAATTTGTCTAAATACTCTCGATCGTAACAGGGATACTTCACAACTTTAAGTATCTCGATCCAAAGAGCTTATTTGGCAAATATAGATCATTTGTAATTCATAGGTTGTTAGGATACTTACATATTTGTATTATCTTGATTCCGCACAACCTTGTATTTTATTTAACATCATAAATAAAATACACTTGAAAATATTACATTGTGTTCCACCTTTATTTTATTGCTTTTAGTCTTGTATTACTTTGTTTATATACTTGCATTTATATTCAAGTAATACTAATCCAATCTAGTGCTTATTAGACTTGTTGTATTTTACATTCTGGGTTAACCATCTAGAGAGTTTGGGACTCAGATTTGATGGATTTGTTGATTGTTTGGATTGGTTTGGCTTAATTGTGATATTACGAATTATTTGGAATGTTTGTGCCTACATGGAAGTCGGTTATGCCTTCAAAGGGTTTTAGATGTGGTGGGAAGGCTGCGGGTGACCCTATATATAAGCATCTATGGTTCCTTAAATGTAAAGTCGTATGAAACGTATGTGCTTTGTGGTTGCGGTTGGATTGTGGTACGATGCACTTGTGGATGGTTTTGGTTACGCAAGCATACTTATTTACGCGCTTTACACGCGAGCATACTTATTTACGCGCCTTACACGCAAGCATACTTATTTACGCGCTTTACACGCAAGCATACCTATTTACGCGCTTTACACGCGAGCATACTTATTTACGCGCTTTACACGCAAGCATACTTATTTACGCGCTTTACACGCAAGCATACCTATTTACGCGCTTTACACGCGAGCATACTTATTTACGCGCTTTACACGCAAAGCATACTTATTTACGCGCTTTACACGCGAGCATACCTATTTACGCGAGCATACTTATTTACGCGCTTTACACGCAACGCGAGCATACTTATTTACGCGCTTTACACGCGAGCATACTTATTTACGCGCTTTACACGCGAGCATACTTATTTACGCGCTTTACACGCAAGCATACCTATTTACGCGCTTTACACGCGAGCATACTTATTTACGCGCTTTACACGCAAGCATACCTATTTACGCGCTTTACACGCGAGCATACTTATTTACGCGCTTTACACGCGAGCATACTTATTTACGCGCTTTACACGCGAGCATACTTATTTACGCGCTTTACACGCAAGCATACCTATTTACGCGAGCATACTTATTTACGCGCTTTACACGCGAGCATACTTATTTACGCGCTTTACACGCAAGCATACCTATTTACGCGCTTTACACGCAAGCATACCTATTTACGCGCTTTACACGCAAGCATACCTATTTACGCGAGCATACTTATTTACGCGCTTTACACGCGAGCATACTTATTTACGCGCTTTACACGCGAGCATACTTATTTACGCGCTTTACACGCGAGCATACTTATTTACGCGCTTTACACGCAAGCATACTTATTTACGCGCTTTACACGCGAGCATACTTATTTACGCGCTTACACGCAAGCATACTTATTTACGCGCTTTACACGCAAGCATACCTATTTACGCGCTTTACACGCAAGCATACCTATTTACGCGCTTTACACGCAAGCATACCTATTTACGCGCTTTACACGCGAGCATACTTATTTACGCGCTTTACACGCAAGCATACCTCAGCATACTTATTTACGCGCTTTACACGCGAGCATACTTATTTACGCGCTTTACACGCGAGCATACTTATTTACGCGCTTTACACGCAAGCATACCTATTTACGCGCTTTACACGCGAGCATACTTATTTACGCGCTTTACACGCAAGCATACCTATTTACGCGCTTTACACGCGAGCATACTTATTTACGCGCTTTACACGCAAGCATAACGCAGCATACTTATTTACGCGCTTTACACGCAAGCATACCTTATTTACGCGCTTTACACGCGAGCATACTTATTTACGCGCTTTACACGCAAGCATACTTATTTACGCGCTTTACACGCAAGCATACCTATTTACGCGCTTTACACGCGAGCATACTTATTTACGCGCTTTACACGCGAGCATACTTATTTACGCGCTTTACACGCGAGCATACTTATTTACGCGCTTTACACGCAAGCATACCTATTTACGCGAGCATACTTATTTACGCGCTTTACACGCGAGCATACTTATTTACGCGCTTTACACGCAAGCATACCTATTTACGCGCTTTACACGCAAGCATACCTATTTACGCGCTTTACACGCGAGCATACTTATTTACGCGCTTTACACGCGAGCATACTTATTTACGCGCTTTACACGCAAGCATACCTATTTACGCGCTTTACACGCGAGCATACTTATTTACGCGCTTTACACGCGAGCATACTTATTTACGCGCTTTACACGCAAGCATACCTATTTACGCGCTTTACACGCAAGCATACCTATTTACGCGCTTTACACGCGAGCATACTTATTTACGCGCTTTACACGCGAGCATACTTATTTACGCGCTTTACACGCAAGCATACCTATTTACGCGCTTTACACGCGAGCATACTTATTTACGCGCTTTACACGCGAGCATACTTATTTACGCGCTTTACACGCAAGCATACCTATTTACGCGCTTTACACGCAAGCATACCTATTTACGCGCTTTACACGCGAGCATACTTATTTACGCGCTTTACACGCGAGCATACTTATTTACGCGCTTTACACGCGAGCATACTTATTTACGCGCTTTACACGCAAGCATACCTATTTACGCGCTTTACACGCAAGCATACCTATTTACGCGCTTTACACGCGAGCATACTTATTTACGCGCTTTACACGCGAGCATACTTATTTACGCGCTTTACACGCAAGCATACCTATTTACGCGCTTTACACGCGAGCATACTTATTTACGCGCTTTACACGCGAGCATACTTATTTACGCGCTTTACACGCAAGCATACCTATTTACGCGCTTTACACGCAAGCATACCTATTTACGCGCTTTACACGCGAGCATACTTATTTACGCGCTTTACACGCGAGCATACTTATTTACGCGCTTTACACGCAAGCATACCTATTTACGCGCTTTACACGCGAGCATACTTATTTACGCGCTTTACACGCGAGCATACTTATTTACGCGCTTTACACGCAAGCATACTTATTTACGCGCTTTATTTACACGCGAGCATACTTATTTACGCGCTTTACACGCGAGCATACTTATTTACGCGCTTTACACGCAAGCATACCTATTTACGCGCTTTACACGCGAGCATACTTATTTACGCGCTTTACACGCGAGCATACTTATTTACGCGCTTTACACGCGAGCATACTTATTTACGCGCTTTACACGCAAGCATACCTATTTACGCGCTTTACACGCAAGCATACCTATTTACGCGCTTTACACGCGAGCATACTTATTTACGCGCTTTACACGCGAGCATACTTATTTACGCGCTTTACACGCGAGCATACTTATTTACGCGCTTTACACGCGAGCATACTTATTTACGCGCTTTACACGCAAGCATACCTATTTACGCGCTTTACACGCGAGCATACTTATTTACGCGCTTTACACGCAAGCATACTTATTTACGCGCTTTATTTACGCTTTACACGCAAGCATACCTATTTACGCGCTTTACACGCGAGCATACTTATTTACGCGCTTTACACGCGAGCATACTTATTTACGCGCTTTACACGCAAGCATACTTATTTACGCGCTTTACACGCGAGCATACTTATTTACGCGCTTTACACGCAAGCATACTTATTTACGCGCTTTACACGCGAGCATACTTATTTACGCGCTTTACACGCAAGCATACTTATTTACGCGCTTTACACGCAAGCATACTTATTTACGCGCTTTACACGCAAGCATACTTATTTACGCGCTTTACACGCGAGCATACTTATTTACGCGCTTTACACGCAAGCATACCTATTTACGCGCTTTACACGCAAGCATACCTATTTACGCGCTTTACACGCGAGCATACTTATTTACGCGCTTTACACACAAGCATACTTATTTACGCGCTTTACACGCAAGCATACCTATTTACGCGAGCATACTTATTTACGCGCTTTACACGCAAGCATACTTATTTACGCGCTTTACACGCAAGCATACTTATTTACGCGCTTTACACGCGAGCATACTTATTTACGCGCTTTACACACAAGCATACCTATTTACGCGCTTTACACGCAAGCATACCTATTTACGCGCTTTACACGCAAGCATACCTATTTACGCGCTTTACACGCAAGCATACCTATTTACGCGAGCATACTTATTTACGCGCTTTACACGCAAGCATACCTATTTACGCGCTTTACACGCAAGCATACCTATTTACGCGCTTTACACGCAAGCATACCTATTTACGCGAGCATACTTATTTACGCGCTTTACACGCGAGCATACTTATTTACGCGCTTTACACGCGAGCATACTTATTTACGCGCTTTACACGCGAGCATACTTATTTACGCGCTTTACACGCAAGCATACCTATTTACGCGCTTTACACGCAAGCATACCTATTTACGCGCTTTACACGCGAGCATACTTATTTACGCGCTTTACACGCGAGCATACTTATTTACGCGCTTTACACGCGAGCATACTTATTTACGCGCTTTACACGCAAGCATAGATACTTATTTACGCGCTTTACACGCAAGCATACTTATTTACGCGCTTTACACGCAAGCATACTTATTTACGCGCTTTACACGCAAGCATACCTATTTACGCGCTTTACACGCGAGCATACTTATTTACGCGCTTTACACGCAAGCATACTTATTTACGCGCTTTACACGCAAGCATACCTATTTACGCGCTTTACACGCGAGCATACTTATTTACGCGCTTTACACGCGAGCATACTTATTTACGCGCTTTACACGCGAGCATACTTATTTACGCGCTTTACACGCAAGCATACCTATTTACGCGCTTTACACGCAAGCATACCTATTTACGCGCTTTACACGCAAGCATACCTATTTACGCGCTTTACACGCGAGCATACTTATTTACGCGCTTTACACGCGAGCATACTTATTTACGCGCTTTACACGCAAGCATACTTATTTACGCGCTTTACACGCAAGCATACCTATTTACGCGCTTTACACGCAAGCATACCTATTTACGCGAGCATACTTATTTACGCGCTTTACACGCGAGCATACTTATTTACGCGCTTTACACGCGAGCATACTTATTTACGCGCTTTACACGCAAGCATACCTATTTACGCGCTTTACACGCGAGCATACTTATTTACGTGTTTTAGGTTGATTTTTAGGCATATAAATTAGGTTGATTAAACATTTTCCATAATAAACGATTTTAGATTTGCTCCCTCACAAGGAACATTCTGACTCCGTCCTTGAATATAACACATATTTATTAAGTACAATGTATGTGATATGATAAAGACAAAAGTAAATAACATAACAATATGTTACACAGTTTATTTTAGGAAAAAAAAACATCAACTTTATGTTTATAAGATATTCAAATTTATTATTAATTACACAACATTAGTTCTTCTACTTTATATAATTAATATTTATTTAATATTATAAATTATACTATATTAGTAAAATGAAAAAACAATGGTCATTAAATAAGTTTAAACTTTCAATTAAAAAAAATTAAATACTAAGAAACTTTCAAGACCAATTGGTTGAAATATTCATAATTTGTCAGACAACCCATGCCATACTTCCCATGTTATAGCGTTCTTTTTCGAATTTTCGTAAGTGCTAATATATTGAGGTGATTATAACATGTTAAACTAAGGATGCCAATTGCTATCATACTAAAAACTCTAACATATATAAAAGAGTTTAGGTTGACACCAAATAGATTGAAGATGTAAAGTAAAATATTATGTCAAATATTCTAAAACATATATAAAAGAGTTTAGGTTGACACCAAATAGATTGAAGATGTAAAGTAAAATATTATGTCAAATATTCTAAAACATATATAAAAGAGTTTAGGTTGACACCAAATAGATTGAAGATGTAAAGTAAAATATTATGTCAAATATTCTAAAACATATATAAAAGAGTTTAGGTTGACACCAAATAGATTGAAGATGTAAAGTAAAATATTATGTCAAATATTCTAAAACATATATAAAACGTCGATCTATATGTGAATAGAATATTATAATAATATAATAATAATATATAATATACAATAATCATATATATCATAAATGTGTATAGAATAATGATAATAATAGTTTGAGTCTTTCTAAGGTAAGTAATCATGTATTACCTTTTAAAAAAACTCACGTATTAACATTATTAATTCCATCTAAAATAATAAAAACAATAATAATCATGTATTACCTTTTAAAAAAACTCACGTATTAACTTTATTAGTTCCATCTAAAATAATAAATAACAATAAATTTATTTAGATATACATGATTATTATTATTTACAATTCTTGATTTAAAGGGGGAGTTTTTGTCTAATCATATAAAGTATAAGTATTAATATTGTCATTTAACAAAGATGAAATAATTAAATTTGATCTAATGGTCCTAAATCAAAGATGGAATTCATCCGATGGTTCTTATTTGTTTAGGAATGAATTTACCACTTTGTTATATATATATATATATTATATTATATATAGAATATAATATATTGTGATAGATAGATATATGGCCCATGCTCCAAAGAGAAAAAAATAAACTCAAGTTTTAATCTAGGCCATTTAAAATCATACACAAAACAATCCTAACCCTTGAAACTAAAAGTCAAATTTAGTTAAACATGGTAACTCTTTAATGTTATTTGATAATACACTTTTTTAATTATGACATGTATTTATCATTTTCTATTTAAATTTAAATATTTTACATAGCTAATGAAATTGAAATGGTGTTAGATTTGAAAAACTGGCACAAAAAAAAAGAATTCAACAAAGCCTAAAGTATTCTTCATCCAAAAATACTTGTGTCAAGTATGAATAAGTTGTACTCCGTAATAGAGTACTAGAAGTATACCCGCGCGTTGCAGCGGTAGCTCACAAATGCAGCTGCTAAATGTATCATACCAATCATAGGGGTTTTGCCTTTCGAAAAAAATAATAGGGGTTTCCTAGTCCCACGTGTTTCTATATGCATAATCCATCTAGTTAAATCAAAAGAAACGCCACTTAAAAATGATGCCCATGCACAAAAATCAAAGAACTTGACAAATACAAAGTGAAGGAAAAATTTAGTGCAAGTATGTCAAAGTATACCAAGGAAAGAACAATAGTAGTCTAGCAATCTGAAACTAAAATTAATATGCTTTTTAACCAATTATACATCAAAAAGTATATAGCCTCATACCACCAGCAATCCTAAATATCATCGTATGATACTCAGTAACATTGTTGGTTGCAACCCTCATACCTACAAATTTAATAATCAAAGACATTGAGACTACAATAAATATTATGATGATGAGTTCATGGTAAGTTGAGTAGCTCAACTCAAACTTCTACTCCACATCCATACGTCCAAGGTCTTATTTGCTACACAATTAACTTTAAGGAATTCAACAACAACGTAAAGGAAATAATGAATGATCCTATTATGTTGAAAGTATAATTACAACAAATTGGAATGAAAGACCATATTTACTCAACAGTATGAAACCAACACAGCTAACACGATGTGCAGAAATCAAAAAGTAGTTGATCAAACAAAAAATTGAAATTCCATGATATGCAATCTTTTTCTAGTTGATTAATTGCATAAATACATACACATAGTATTATCGAAAAAGTGAGATAAAGAAACTGATTGGAGTCGTCTGACAAACACTTTTGTACTCGACAGTTACAACCATAATTTTCGTTGTCAATCCAAGCTCACGAAACGTGGAATAGTCTCATCAAAAATAAATCATATAGAGATAAACGTATGTAAGAAGTACCCCATGCACATTCAAAGAGGAATATAGTAAATAATGAAAGGTGAGTCTTCACATCAAAGTAAAAGGGACTTACTACATGGTTATGTGACTGAACATCAGATTGCGGGTGATCGTATCATCTAAATATTTATCCGTTGTTGCTCAGATTTAGACGTCTCATCTTCCTTATGGATGGACTCTTCCACATGCCTGCGCAAGTTTTAGCTAGCTGGGACTGAAAGGAAAATTTAAAAAACAAAATTTAGCTGTATAAATTGAAAACTAAACATTAAAATTTAATAACAAAACTCATTATAATAATTATTGAAAGCAAATCTTTCACATCAAAAGTTACAGATGACAAAACATATTAGTTGAGTTGACCAAAGAGGTAGAGACACCTTATGCCCAAATTCTATACAGCTTATATAAATAGTCTAACATCTAAATACGATTACTACACACAAAAAAGCACAGTTAATCTAATTCGTAGAGCAACCAATAACTTTAAGATTCAATAATGCCATCAAAACATTAAATTACATGCTGCTATTTTGTATTCTTGAACATCTATCCTTTGCAATAGGAGCTGATGCACCAATGTAAGAAAAGCAACCCGATGAAGAAACTATAACCAAATGAGTAGAAGGAATATCTCACCCTTGATTATTGTAGATCCTTCCACAGCACCAAGAACATTATGTCCAACATCACCAATGAAGAGACAATGATATCACGATAAGTTAGTTTTTATAATTAATGAAATATAAAGCATGTGTTACTGTATATGTAAGATAGATGTAAGTAAGAAACATATGACATAGTCGTGTAATACCATTGGATGGAGCAACTGCATTGGCAATAGGTACAGTAGTATCAGAGGTTATAGTGATGTGCCAGAAGTCGCGGATTGAGAACCTGCGTTGGACATTTTTGATTATTGATTACTGAATGAGTGAATGAGGTATTTATACTAATTGAAATGGTGGTTAAGTAGGAATAAATTTCCTAAAAATGTAAAGTTTGACAATGTTAAAAGGTGAAAAGGCTGTAATGTTGGAGGTTACCAAAGATAAATCTCCTTCAAATCAATCACAATATATACCAAAGATAGATATGAAAAGATATACATTGGGTAGCTGACTTCATACAGGAAAATATGAAAAACAACATTAAACATTCATATACATATACATTTGTCAAAATACAATATGATGGATTAAATTGCTTTTTATAATTTCTTTTTCAAGTATGAAAAATGTAAAAACGACATTTAATACACATAAACATGGTCAAAACACAACATGATGGATTCAATATATGTAAGAAATTGATTTTTCGGAACGAATTGGGTTAATACCTATAAGCAATGATGAATTCAATCAGCAAACCAATAGGGCAAAATACTGAAACGCGTATTTCGTCTCCCCATTAGGGCAAACACCGGATATATGTACCTATTAAAAAATAAAAATCACAACTAACCATACATATTATATATGTAAAAAAGGAAGAGAAAACTATAATAGGAGCTGTGATGCGGTCATAACGAACCTTAGAGACCACCAGATCGGCGGCCCATGTGGTGGTGATGATGAATTCTAGAAACTCACCAGATAGCAGCCGCCGTGGTGGGTTCTATAATGGTATCCATGGGGTGGTATGATAATGGTGGTGATGAAGAGGAATCCGGCGACGGTTGTTAAAGGGGAGGTTATGGGGAAAGGGGAGGTTATGGGGAAAGGGATGAGTGCGTGTGTGTGTGTTTTTTTTGTTTGCAGGGGAAAAGGGAAACCATCTAGGGGCAATTACGATATGTCTATAGATATCAGAAGAAGAAGATAATAAAAGATTCAAGGGCAATTTCGATATTTTAAAGACAGAATTATTTAATAGGAGGAGGGGGGTTTTGCTTTATAAGGGAGTAGAGATAACAACACTGATGGATAATAAGAGACAATTTGAGAATCTTTGCCCTTAAAATTCATTCTAAAAATATAAAAGTCAAAAAATAATAAACATGGTAAGTTTTCAAATGTATTAAATATACTTATTGTTGTTAATTGAAATAATATACCAAAAAAAACACGACAATGTATGACAACATACTCACAAATCACAATTGCATAATTAGTTGCATATATCTTTAATAATAATTCATAGGAGATGGTTAATGATTTATCAAAAAATTTAAATTTTTACTTAAATCAAATTTAAAAATGATGCGTATAAACATTACTTATGAAAACGGATGAGGTGACGACGGTCCACTTTACCAAACGTCGACTTTAAAATTTTGAATGTACGGGTAGATAACTTTATACAAACAATAACTAAAATAAATATAAGTATAATTATGATATAGTTACACTACTACAAACATCTTAATATGCCCCGGTTAAAAACAATATTGGAACCCGCTTCCCAACCGTGTCTTATGTGAGGGAGTCCTATTTGAAGTGATAATAGAACCCGCTTCAATAGCCAGGTCCTTTTAAACAACAACCGGGACCTTAAAACATAATAGAGCCCGCTGCCAAGTTGTGATTATCTAATTTTGTGATGGAATATAACCCGCCTCTTCTGATATTTTACCATTAACACATGCTCTAATTTAGTTTTAGCTTTTCCTTATATATATATATATATATATACCGGGTTATAATTTATATATACATATAAATATATATATATATAGCTTTCTTCAACCATCAATTATACATTACAGAAGACTATTTCAAATAGAACATCGAATTGAGATAAAAAAAATTCAATTAATTAAGACCAACTGAAAGGAACAATAGCATTTCAAGTTAAAATAAAATCAAAGCTTCACTACAATGCATAATAAACCAAGTCACCCTAAACAACGCATTGAAAGTAAATCATCCTAAATTATCATATGAAATTGAAGTTTAATAAATCAAGTCATTCGCTAAACATAACAGATCTCTCCACGGACTGATCGTCTACAGGTTTTGTCTTCAACGGTTCACTTTCGTTCATTGCACGCAGTTTAAGATGTAAACCTGGATTCCTGCAAGGATGGTGGTTGGGAGCTCCTACCTGGATTAGATAAATATGATTTAACGGTAATATTAAGTATCATTATTACAAGCAAAAACGATAGAAATCTTAAGGAACCTTGAACTGTGTATGAAAGATCTACTCATAGCTACACTATAACTATTTAAGAGTATGAGGTTCTATTGCCTAAATCTAACGGAAGACAACAGTATCTACATATGATCCAACATATAATCTAAAAGTTCTTGACTTCTTGTAGTTCTGCAATGAACCTCATATATATATGAGTGTCTCTGTGTGTGTTGACAAACCAAATAAAAAAAAACAAAACTTTTAACCATAACATACCTACTAATTGGTGCAATCCTGCTGAAGAAGCCACATGTTCGATCCCTGATCGCAGACAATCCTTGGAGATTCTCCCATTATGATCTTTTGGCATAGACTTAATCTAAATTGCATATTTACATGGTAAGTAATAGCTTCAAAGAATGTGTACTAATGTTACTACTCAAGGAATTTAAGGATAAGGCAGTCATATGAAAACGATCAAAGATTGCCAACTAATCATAAATGATTCAATTCATAAAACACCCTAAATCACTTCTTTTCAACATAATTCATGACTATTTTAAATTAAAGAACTAAAAGAAAACTTGAGTTGATTTACATGGAGAAAATCACATACCATAGTTCTTGTAAGAAAGTATTGTTAAAGAAATTGACATAGGTGGTTCACTTCCCATGCTAAATGCTTACATAAAAAAACTAAGATTCAAACGAAAAGGGCTTTCAATCAGCCAATGTATAAACTTCATTGCTGTAAAATTTAATAAATTATGGATTTACCAAAAGGTTCTATTGTAACTAGCTAATAAGGGCCGACTGGTGAAAGCATTCTACTCAAAGAGCTTTATACCTTTTCCCGCTCATACTTGTTGGATAAGAGTCTGCTGATGTCAGATCCGTCTAACGTGTTCTCACCGTGAGCAACAATAACAGGCTGCTTGTTGAGACGCCAAGCCACAATCTCGATATAGCAGACAAAACTAGCCTTTCCACTCCAAGTTCCGTAAGTTGCTGAAATTGAAGTAAAACATTTGATTTTCTGTAGGATATTGAAGACATTCATCAGTAAACTCATGCATAAGCATACGACAGATTCCACGTCTACGATACTAAAATCTTGCTCCAACAAGTGGAACTTATGCTACTTTACCTCCATAAATATTTGTAATAGAAAATGGCATTTTATGTAACACCCCAAGCCAAGGCTCGAAATATCACGGAAATCATATAGCACAAGGTGGAATTAATGTAGAACATGAACTAAATGCAAATAAAGGATTCAGTGAATCCTTACAGAACGATAAACAAGTATCAAAATACATAAAGAACAAGTCGTCATCAAAGATTACAATAGAACATCAACAGATGGTTAACGGTTCTAAGTACAATGCAAAAGAAGGCAAATGGATCCTTGATCCATATAAGTCCAAGTCCGGGTTCAACAGCAAGCTCACAAATCGATCATACATCATGCCTTGGAATAACTTGGATACCTGAAAAGTGTACTAAGCATAGTCAACACAAGGTTGGTGAGTTCGTAGTAATGGTCCATAAAGAACTATCGATAATAATCACAATATACGAATAGAGGCTAGACATGACTTACAGCGAGCCTCTAAGCAACACAATATCGTCCAACAACAAGATTACACAAGACAAGTAAAAGTGTAATGAGAATGCACGAATGATATGCGAATCAATGTAAGTGCCAAATGCATGAATAAGCAAACATGCCTATCCTATGCGTGATCTCCAATCACCTATGCAACGATACCCTTCTGTCATCGCAATGAACAAGGCTGTATCTCAAAATCATCGAGATATATATGTCTATATACTCGGGGTCAAGACTACATCCAAAATGGGTGCATACATCTATGCACCAGGATGTCGGCAATCCCCTGCCGAGGGTCATCAACAATGTATGCAATGCTTACAATCAAATGTAAATGCATAAATCATAAACCAACAATCAATATACGATGAATATGAACCAATAATCAATATTCGCCAAACCTGAGCCAACAATCAATATTTAACAACATAAGCCAACGATCAATATTCAGCAAACATAAGCCACTATCCACAATTTAAACCAACTATACGTACATACACTTAAGAGGATTCTACTTCCTTCGAGTCCCAGATGCTTATATATAGGGTCACCCGCAGCCTTCCCACCACATCTAAAACCCGATGAAGGCATAACCGACTTTCATGTATGTACGTCTATCCTAATATTACTAGATACTTAACAAATATAAACTAAGTCATTCAAACGTGATAATCGTCTCAACAATTCAATACTCAAACCAATTTAACCAATCAAACGAAAAGAAACATCACATCAATCCAACAACCAAGCCAATCAATCAATCAACCAATAAATGCAAGTAAACACGCCAGGTTTACACTTTTCAGCCCGAATCTCAAGCGAGTAGGGAGATACGAAACTCACCTGTGACAAGCAATGACAAGCCAAAGGTGATAGGAAGTAGTATCGACGTCCTCGATAGCTGAAACATATCATACACGTATCACATTAATCCTAAAGCATATCAAGAGGTGAGGTCCTATCAATATTGACCTAATATTACCATAAAAGCTTTATTATGTCCATTTTATAAGTCTTTGATCCAACCGAGGTGGAATCATTACGTTTTGTTTCACCATGACTAGTCGGGACACGACCACTGTTGCTAAATCAAAACTTTAGAATTGTTCAAACTATGTTCTGGGCTCAAAGGCCTATACCATTAGAAAGTAGACTCATTTACGCCTCTGTGGCCGCTTGAATCGTCAAAAACGGACTCACGGTTTAAAAGTTATTGACGTTTGAAAAATGACTTTCCTGCAGTAAATCGCGGCGCGAGATTTTGACTTCACGGCGCGATATATTGACCTCGCGGCGCGATATTTTGGTATCGCGGCGCGATATTTTGACCTGAACGAGATTTCCCAAGTTTATGCAAGACTCGCGACGCGAGACACCACACTCGCGACGCGATTAAGCTTCAGAATGCAGAAAAACGCGTTTTTAGACCTCAAATCGACCCACCAAACGTCAAAATCAAAGCTTCTAACTTTAACACAACATATTTCAAGTATAAACAAGTGTAAAAATCAACTCTTAAACAAAACCCACTTCCTAAATCTCAAGATCTAACCGAAAACCCGTTTTTAAGCAAAAACAACCATTTTACACTCGAATCGATCACAAATCGCTTAGATCTATAACAAGGAATTATTCTACTAGTTAACGGGAACATTTTGAGCTATAGAACACTTACCAATTCATCCTACAAGCATGAAATCCGAAATTGGAGCTAGGAGGAGGATGAACACTTTTGATAACCCAAAAATCCTGAAGTTTGCAAGAGATTATTATTATACAATGATTAATTAACAATTTGATGTTACCAAACGCTTAATTTTCGGATCCAAGAAGAAAGAGGAAGAAAATGGTGTTTGTGTGTGTGTTCTTGTGTTTAGAGAGAAAACAGAGAGTGTGTTTTTGTGTGTGAAGAGATAAGGGAGAAATGAGAGGTGGGGAGGGGTTTTGTTCCCCTTTTGCACCCTCGCGACTAGCTCCGGTTTCTCCCTATAAATGATTCGTTTACTTAAAACTTTTGACTCGAGACCCGTTCAATTATTTCATCGACAAGATCAAACATATTTTAAAATTGGAGGATATTATGGCCATTAGAAACTCCGCTTAAGTTATTATTAACGATCCCACTCTATATACACACATGCATCTCCAATTCTCAAAATAATCAATAGTGTGTTTAAAACATTCAAACCCCATTTGTTTTCTATAACAATCAATTAATAATTCACAATCATAAATGGAATATGAGAAACATTGAAACTATATCTTTACACAAAATAAATTTGATTAAAAAATAAAAGTAACACATGATTATATACATGAGGCCAACTGAAAAACAGGTATATACACCAAATAAACTAGGATGAAACATAGGATTCGGTGGATGATTGGGTATCCTTTGTTAATTGCATATGGCATTGAACCCTAATATAGTTCAAAACTACAAAACTAAATAAGGAGGGGAAAAAAACCTAGATGTGAGAAATATAAAAACTTACCATTATGTAAGATCGGTGGAGAAAAAGTAATGGCTAGTGTTTCTTATTAAAAAGCACCTGAATATTAATGAAAATGGCGACCAGCAAGGAATTGTGCGAAAGAAGTGAGAACAGGAAGTAGGTTCTTAAAGTTTAAAATACAAATATTTTGGGGAATGGGGCGGGACTTGGAGGGAATTTGGGAGGGAAATTGGAAGAGAACAAAAATATTTGGGGAGTGTTATAATATGACCCGGTTGTTTATAAGCAAAAATAAACGGGGGTCTTGATATGACACGCTTATTTAGTAAACCCGGATCTATTTGGGCTTACTATTGAGTAAGCGGGTTCTATCTCAAGAGTAACTTTAATATGACCCGGTTGTTTATAAGCAAAAATAAACGGGGGTCTTGATATGACACGCTTATTTAGTAAACCCGGATCTATTTGGGCTTACTATTGAGTAAGCGGGTTCTATCTCAAGAGTAACTTTAATATGACCCGGTTGTTTATAAGCAAAAATAAACGGGGGTCTTGATATGACACGCTTATTTAGTAAACCCGGATCTATTTGGGCTTACTATTGAGTAAGCGGGTTCTATCTCAAGAGTAACTTTAATATGACCCGGTTGTTTATAAGCAAAAATAAACGGGGGTCTTGATATGACACGCTTATTTAGTAAACCCGGATCTATTTGGGCTTACTATTGAGTAAGCGGGTTCTATCTCAAGAGTATTATAATATGACCCGGTTGTTTATAAGCAAAAATAAACGGGGGTCTTGATATGACACGCTTATTTAGTAAACCCGGATCTATTTGGGCTTACTATTGAGTAAGCGGGTTCTATCTCAAGAGTAACTTTAATATGACCCAGTTGTTTATAAGCAAAAATAAACGGGGGTCTTGATATGACACGCTTATTTAGTAAACCCGGATCTATTTGGGCTTACTATTGAGTAAGCGGGTTCTATCTCAAGAGTAACTTTAATATGACCCGGTTGTTTATAAGCAAAAATAAACGGGGGTCTTGATATGACACGCTTATTTAGTAAACCCGGATCTATTTGGGCTTACTATTGAGTAAGCGGGTTCTATCTCAAGAGTAACTTTAATATGACCCGGTTGTTTATAAGCAAAAATAAACGGGGGTCTTGATATGACACGCTTATTTAGTAAACCCGGATCTATTTGGGCTTACTATTGAGTAAGCGGGTTCTATCTCAAGATGACTTAATATACATGTAACAAATATAATTTTAAAATTGGAGGATATTATGGCCATTAGAAACTCCGCTTAAGTTATTATTAACGATCCCACTCTATATACACACATGCATCTCCAATTCTCAAAATAATCAATAGTGTGTTTAAAACATTCAAACCCCATTTGTTTTCTATAACAATCAATTAATAATTCACAATCATAAATGGAATATGAGAAACATTGAAACTATATCTTTACACAA
>CM067167.1:103070186-103075186 GCA_034093135.1 Erigeron breviscapus | reverse complement strand
ATCTGATTAATGTTTATATGGTATTTGGTTGCAGAATTTAGACGGGTCATTTAACAATGTCCAACTTCAAGAACTGTTTAGCAGTTTCGGTAATATATTGTCTTGTAAAGTGGCTGTATTTGAGGACGGTAAAAGCAAAGGGTATGGCTTTGTTCAGTTTGATTCTGAAGAAAATGCAAATGCTGCTATTGAGAAACTCAATGGCACTGACGTTGCAGGCAAGCAAATGTATGTGTCCTATTAATATTGTATCTCGATTTTGGAACTGTTTGTTGCCCCTTGTGTACGTGCATGGTCGATAGTTGACTTCTACATCTCATCTTATATTTTCGCAGATATGTAGGAAAATTCGTGAAAATAAGTGACCGAATCTTACCTGGTCCTAATGCGAAGTACACAAATCTGTACATTAGGAATCTAGATTCAGACCTGACAGAAGATATTCTCCAGCAAACCTTTTCTAAATTTGGAAAAATTGTTAGCCTAATTATAACAAGAGATGACAATGATGTTTCAAAGGGCTTTGGTTTTGTGAACTTTGAAAACCCAAATGATGCACGAAAGGCAGTAGAAGCCGTGAACGGCTTTAGCCTTGGTAAGCTATTATATTTTGCAAATGTAATCTTCTTTATAGACGGATTTTCACCTATGGAGCTATCCTTTTAATATTGTTTTTATGCAGGTTCAAAGGTTTTATACGTTTCCAGAGCTCAAAAGAAAGAAGAGAGAGAACAGATTCTGCGACGTCAATTTGAGGACAAGAGGAAAGAACAAATATCGAAATATCAGGTACTTTAACAGGATCTGATTTAATAACTCTCTTCATTGAACTAATATTATACGTAACTAATTTATTTTTTAAACTATCAATGAATACTTTATTTCCTTTTAGGGTTCAAATGTCTATATCAAAAATATTGATGATGATGTTACTGAGGATGAGCTGCGAGAACACTTTAGTCAATGTGGTACAATCACATCTGCTAAACTGATGTGTGATGATAAAGGACAAAGCAAATGTTTCGGATTTGTTTGCTTCTCAACACCAGAAGCAGCACGCAAGGCTGTGAATACCTTTCATGGTGAAGTAACTATATATTATACAGTATTATTTTTGTATAGCTTTTCTTTTGCGTTAAATGCCATATATGTTCTATTGTTAATTGTGCTTATTTGGATGATTATCGTTAAATTATAATATCTGCTTATGTTTTAGCTTCTTTCATGTTGTATGAATATTTGTTTGCTACCTAACGTTGCTATACTTCTTTAATGGTGCTTTTGCAGGATACATGTTACATCGAAAGCCTTTGTATGTAGCCTTTGCTCAAAGAAAAGAAGAGAGACAAGCACAGTTACAAATTCATCGTGAACAACGTTTGGCTGAACTATTAGGCGCATCTCCTGTCATTCATGGAGGTTATCCTCTTTTTTACTATACAACCCCTTCTGGTTTCATTTCACAAGTACCTTCACAACCAGGGATGATGTATCAGCCTTCGGGCGTGAGGCAGGGGTGGGGGGCTAATGGGTTTTCGCCTCCAACAAGGCATGCTTTTCAGCCATCTGCACCCTCTTTTGTAAGTTTTCTGATACTCTTACCATGCATGTTTATTCTTTTCTGGTGGTTATTTGAGGACTGATTGTGATATTGTATTAGTGTGTAGAAAGAGATTCTCTTTGATCTTTTTTTTTTGTTCTTATTACGGGAATGATACATTGTATCTTTCAGATTCCTAACGCTGGTCCAAGACCGTATACACAAATTAGAGGGAGAATGAATGGGCATATGCAGAAACCACAAAGTAGTCTTACTGCTCCATATGTGTCTCACTTGCAGCAACCTACTCATACATCAAGGGCATCTAGCAACCAGCAGGTATGCAAGACTTTCTATTGTGTTAGATTTTTTTTTGTATATTGTGGCATCAGATCATATGATTTATTGACATTTTTTTTCTGCTCTTATCTTGATACTAGCTAGTAATCTGTTCTCTAAAATTTTCCGATATAGATTGTTGTCGGTTATCATAAACATAGTTAGGATGACAAAAGATTTTAAAGAATTAGTATGGACTGTCTTAATTCTACCGTGTATCATGAAATAATAAAGAGGTAGCCAGGTAGGCAGTACGTCAGGGATCTGTTATCACCGGCTTCTT
The DNA here is from genome assembly GCA_034093135.1 of Erigeron breviscapus. NCBI lineage: Eukaryota > Viridiplantae > Streptophyta > Magnoliopsida > Asterales > Asteraceae > Erigeron > Erigeron breviscapus. The sequence goes on along the minus strand of CM067167.1, from coordinate 103,073,024 downwards.
GGTTACATGGATGTTCTCCTTTCTCTAGGTAAAACGACAATCCTGGCTAGAATGGACAACTTGGTTTATTCTGAGTTTATGAAGAATCATATCAATGAAAATTTTAAATCTTTGTCATTATGAGTGTTGATAAACTTGTTTGAAATGATCTAATAAACTTGGTAAGTACATACTCTTTATCATAAAATTGATCATGGTTCATAATGGTAACTTGAAGATCATTCTTGATCAATGATTTCCATCTGTATTTGACTCTTATGATAGAAAATCAGAACAATTTGGCATCAACCGAGCCCTGCATTGTGGCCTCAAAATTCCATAATTGCATCATTAAAGGGCTTTATTGATCATCGCCAATATCATATCTCAAACTGTTATTAGCTTTACAAGACTCTTCACATCACAACACAATTGTCTCTGTGCTGCTTTTAAGATCCTTTTCCAAATCGCTTTGTCACAATTAGTAATAAAGATATATAGATGCTCACCATATGTTATTTAACCCCGGATCGTTTTACATTTGGTGTTACTATCTCCAAACTGTGATCCTTCTCCAATATGACTTGTCTAAGTCTGTAGCGTAGTTTGTTGATGTATTTGGCAAGTTCAAGGGATGTAAGGTAGTTTATTGTCAATCACATGCATGCGTTCTATCCTGTACGTTGTTGTATCATATTTTGCTGTGCTCATTTTTTGTGCTATCTATATTTCAGCTTGCAGGACAGGTCAAGTATATTTCAAATGGATATCCACATGTCATTAATAACGGAACTGTTTCAAGCTCTGATGTATCATTAGGTGAGGGCACAGAGGCGTTGACTAGTGTGCTTTCTGATTCTTCCCCTGAGATCCAGAAGCGAATTCTAGGAGATCGCCTCTATCCTCTTGTCAACAAACTCAAGGTATTGTTAAAGTTTGTACTAGATGTGTCAAAATGGAAGGTTGGACATAACGGGTCAAAATCTTATTTCATTTAAATAAAGGTCCGAATGGGCTTGTGGTTGGATCTACCAACAAAATCTTTCCGTCCTTTCTAGATATGATAATAATTATGATAATAATAATAACTTTCATTTAAAAATCAGTTTAGGAGGAATTTCTTGTACTATGAATCTCATGTCTTTCAATTTTGTGGTTTCAAATAAAGCCCAACCTTGCTACAAAGATCACTGGAATGCTTTTGGAGATGGAAATGGCAGAACTGCTTATACTTTTGGAATCACCTGAATCTTTGGCTACTAAGGTGGATGAAGCTGTGAAAGTACTCGAGGTTTTCAAAACTGATGTCTCCAACCAAGACTCGTCTGTTCATCCCCATATCTTATCTAACAGCGTAGCCGTCAACTAAGAGCAAAAATGGAGATAGAGTTGGTTATGGTCCCGAACCGAAATTTCAAATCCAATATAGATCAAGACCAACATGTGTTCAGAACTCACAAATGGTAAGTTTTTAGTAGTAGCTCTTTAGTTAAATCGAACCTACCTATTAGTTTCTTATAACTTGGAACTTTTTTTGTAGGTTTCGTTTTGTTTTGGACCAAACCAATTTAATATAATCAATTATATATATACAATAAAGTCTAAAACCAACGGATTCAACATTAATATACCACCTCACTTAGGTGGTGTTTGTTTGAGACTTAATAAACCCAGTCATGACTTAATCAAATATACTTAATCCATTAAGTCATCAAAAGTGTTTGTTTTTTGACTTAATAAACAAAAAAACAACTGTATTGACTTAATCTATACAGACGTTATTTATCCATTCGGTCACTTATCAATTCAGTCACTTAATGGTTAAAAAAACAAACAGGCTCTTAGTTATATATCAACCTATAAGACGTTTCAATAGGTTCCTACGGTTAATATATATAGTACGAATATCAAGTAGAAAAAAGAGACAAGCACAATTATCGTATGGCTGGAGTACTTGGACCGTCTTAGCGAAAGTAATAATATATACATCTCACAGTACATATTCTTCTCAAGCGAAGATGAAAGCCAGACCAAACCTTGGACATGTTCCTGCCATTTCTTCTCAATTTGACAAGTTCATGCCATTTATTCTTAAGGTATCTTTATGTTTTATTTGGATTTTGATAGAGATTTCACACTGAATTGAAGCATTCATACGTAAATGGGTCAAAGTTGGCAATAATTGGTGACGTGAAATTTTGACTTCCCATCAAACATTTTGTTGCAACCATCTTATTTATTTTTGGAGAAATGATAGTTTAATCCAAGTTTATATTTAAGAGAAGGGTTGATGTAAAGTTTGTTTTCATGTATCGATATGGATTCCAGCTTTTTAAATATGTTCAAAGTTTTTCTTTTTGCAAGTTATGTTTTATATTAGAATTTTGATCTCACTTTTCCTAATCATGATGGTTATCTTTGGCAACGTATCATTGAATTTACATATTTTTGTTTCAGTAACAAGTAAGTATATGATTGCATTTGATATTTTGTAACTTGGCAGGTTCTCATGTAGTCATGTAGGGTGTTTCACCAAACTATCTTTCACGGAAGACATACACAAAGCTTCATGTTCATTTTACACCAATATAAATGTGGTCCTTTTAATTTTCAGATTTGTACATGGAATAACTATTGTATACTTTAAATAATACCTCTATCTTATTATATATTATATAGTATCTATAGTAGAATCTGTATATGAAATATTGGATACTCCTCACTTGTGTGGCGTTGCATTATCTAAAGTGAAGTCTGCCCCTCAAAACCGTAATCAGGTTTTCTGTTTCACGATAAACATTACCAAAAGGCACACCCATTCTTAGAACATCTCTCAATATTGATACATTGAGACACAAA
>CM067167.1:102845186-103065186 GCA_034093135.1 Erigeron breviscapus | reverse complement strand
AATTTCAATTATTAAGAATTTAACATGTATAATGGAAAAAGTTATACTCCGTCCGTCTTATTTTAAGTAAAAGTTATATTAAAATATAACTTGTATTAAAATTGTTTAAAAAATAAAAAACTTTGTTACATATTTCTGCTTCAAAATTAAAATTATAAAGGCTTAGCAAATGGTGAACTCACCAGGTCAAATGGTAAAAATTGACATATATTTTTGTATTTAGAATACTAGCTGTTGATCGATCGGGTTATTTGTCCATGTAACCTACATCAACTACTGCCTCGCATCCGCAGCAAACCAAGTGTAGTTGCTACTTCATTTTTTGTTACAACCATATTGTCAAAATCGGCTGAATACTCGTACTCTACAAAAGCCATCATCAATGGTGTAGTTTGTGCTATACCGCAGACATTACTACATTTTTCTCCGGATTCGTTGCAGTATGAACAAGGCAAGGTTGGAGCGGTCCCGGATGGTTGTGTGTGTAAGTCGTCAATTGGTGCAATGGAGTACTTGACTGGCATATTGACATCCAAGGTTTATGATGTGGCAGTGGAGTCACCGTTGCAACACGCGACAAAGCTCTCCGAGAGGCTGGGAGCTGATATATGGCTGAAAAGAGAGGATACTCAGCCGGTAAGCAGTAGTTCCCAATTTTATTTTATTTTTTCATATATGTACAATGTACTAATAGGGATTGTAGGTTTTCTCGTTCAAACTTCGCGGAGCATATAATATGATGGCTAAGCTTTCAAAGGAACAACTTGCACAAGGCGTCATATGCTCTTCTACTGGAAATCATGGTCAAGGGGTTGCATTAGCAGCCAAGATTTTAGGCTCCAATGTAGTAACTGTTATGCCCTTTACTACTCCTCAAATCAAGGTTTGTGTTTGTTTCATGTTATATATGACAATATATCATATGTCAAGAGTGCTTTCGATCTTTCCAAAACTTGTGATTTATCGTATTTCATGATATTCATTTAGTGGGAGTCAGTTAAGAATTTGGGTGCAAGAGTTGTTCTTGTGGGAGACTCATACGATGAAGCACAAACGTATGCCAAAAAAAGGGCGTTGGAGGAGTATCGCACCTTTATTCCTCCTTTTGATCACCCGGATGTTATAATGGGACAGGGAACAATCGGGATGGAGATTGTGCGCCAACTGCAAGGCCCGATACATGCCATATTTGTGCCTGTGGGTGGAGGTGGCTTGATAGCTGGTATTGCTTCCTATGTGAAGCGGGTTTTACCAGAGGTGAGTGTTTTCAGTACCTATAAGAAAAATGTATTTCGTGACACGCTAAATGTATAAAAAATGCATACACAGGTACGGATCATAGGGGTAGAGCCTGATGACGCAAATGCAATGGCTTTGTCATTGCATCATGGCCAAAGAGTTACGCTTGATCAAGTGGGTGGCTTTGCAGACGCCGTTGCAGTGAAAGAGGTTGGTGTTGAAACTTTTCGCCTATGTAGGGAGTTGATCGATGGAGTAATTCTTGTCAGCCGTGACGCTATCTGCTCATCCATAAAAGTTAGCAAATTTATATATATATCTGTGTTGATATATACTCTCTGTACCATAGATTTACATTCTTATATATATATATATATATATATATATATATATATATATATATATATATATATATATATATATATATATATATATATATATATATATATATATATATATATATATATATATATATATATATATATATATATATATATATATATATATATATATATATATATATATATATATATATATATATATATATATATATATATATATATATATATATATATATATATATATATATATATATATATATATATATATATATATATATATATATATATATATATATATATATATATATATATATATATATATATATATATATATATATATATATATATATATATATATATATATATATATATATATATATATATATATATATATATATATATATATATATATATATATATATATATATATATATATATATATATATATATATATATATATATATATATATATATATATATATATATATATATATATATATATATATATATATATATATATATATATATATATATATATATATATATATATATATATATATATATATATATATATATATATATATATATATATATATATATATATATATATATATATATATATATATATATATATATATATATATATATATATATATATATATATATATATATATATATATATATATATATATATATATATATATATATATATATATATATATATATATATATATATATATATATATATATATATATATATATATATATATATATATATATATATATATATATATATATATATATATATATATATATATATATATATATATATATATATATATATATATATATATATATATATATATATATATATATATATATATATATATATATATATATATATATATATATATATATATATATATATATATATATATATATATATATATATATATATATATATATATATATATATATATATATATATATATATATATATATATATATATATATATATATATATATATATATATATATATATATATATATATATATATATATATATATATATATATATATATATATATATATATATATATATATATATATATATATATATATATATATATATATATATATATATATATATATATATATATATATATATATATATATATATATATATATATATATATATATATATATATATATATATATATATATATATATATATATATATATATATATATATATATATATATATATATATATATATATATATATATATATATATATATATATATATATATATATATATATATATATATATATATATATATATATATATATATATATATATATATATATATATATATATATATATATATATATATATATATATATATATATATATATATATACAAAAAACTAGCTCTAATGAGGGTATTTTTATATGATGTTACTGAGAGGATTCTGTAAATATCTTAAGGAACTGAGTGATAAAATCATAATAGACGAAAGAGAATAAATTTCATCTTGAGAAAAGGAAAGGGCCTAAATACCTTATGATATAAAGTAATTTAAGTGCAGGATAGAGTTTTTTGTGATGATATTTTAATTTAATAATAAAATTGAATTGAATTGGCTGAATGTTAATTGTTTACGAACAGAAACACATATACATTTCTAATAGATTACTAGATTAGACACTACAAATTCCAAATAATTGCAACTGTTCATTGAATCATCAATCGTTGTAAAATAAGTAAATAACTGCCAGTTTCAAGTTTCAACCATCGTATCGTTTCAAACAAAATGGGTTCCCTATTTACAATGCTTGTGGGCCTGTGGCCCAAATTTGGAAAACCCACTATTTATTGACCCAGTTAGCAATAATAAACTTAACATATAGTATTGTTACTAGATAATAGACTCATATCCAATACATGGGACTTAATAAATTATTAGAGCAACTGTCTTTTAGTATATAAAAAGATTGTCTCATTCGCAAACTTAACATTGACAATGAAGTATTCCAGCTTTTATTGTCTTAGACCTTAATTGTGACAAAAATCTGCGAACTTTTGACACTATTTATGGTCTAATAGTATCCACACATACATCATAATGTTGTAAATGTCTGAGTGTTTAAATAAAAGCTTTATTCATAGAAAAAAATAACTGATTTTTACTTTCGTTTGTCTCGTAACATTATTTTTGATATTTTTTTAACAACCTGTCAAGTTTATATGAACTTTTGCAGTACGCTTATGTAAGTCTTTAGATAAAAACTGTTTTAAATAGGAAAATGCTAATTGAAGCCCTAAGGGCTTCGTATAAAAAATTTATACATTTCCATATTCAAAGTACGCCCCTGAATTTTATGGTAAGTGTACAACTATTTAATGCACCTTAACAAAAGTCCTGGCTTCGTTTAGTAAAACCCTTTTAAAAATAATGAGATGGGCAGAACACCTGAAATTAATTACTCGCGTATAATAAAAGTAATTTTTTTATTTTATTTTAGAGAATAGGTTTTTAAATAATTTTGGTCTAAAAATATATCTTCATTGGACTTGTGCTTAAACATCAATTGGATTATAGATATTTTGGATGAAATTTGGTACCCCAATATATCTTGTGGGCCTTGTTGGGCTGCATGCAAATGTCCATCACCTACCCTGAAGATGTTATACATACGTGTGGCCGTGTGGGGAATTTGGGGATTTATCTATTGTATCTAATTTAAACAAACCAAATTTGGTCTTAGTGTTGTGAAAGTAATAATGAGAGAATAACAAGAGAGATGGAGAGAAGAGAATTATTTATCATTATCATTATAGGAGAGATATATATACACATATACAGGCTTGAAGTAGGCTCCAAGTAAATAGTAATATTGGAAACTGTATCTCCCGATAAACATCCATGATTCAATAATATATTCATTTATAATACTCCCCCTTGGATGTTTATTATACAATACGCTTGGAGTTGTTGCCTCATTAAAAACCTTGTCAAGAAAACCCAGTGGGACAAAATCATGATGAAGGGAAAAAGAATGCAGCGTGTATTGTCTCCCCCTGATCACATTACTTGAGATCTTTGAGTTGATGCAATCCAATATCATGAACTAACTTCTTAATTGATGAAGCTGGAAGTGCCTTATTGAACAACTCTGCTAAATTCTCACTTATTTAACTATAATATCTCCATTCTTCTCAAATCATGAGTGGAAAAGAACTTTGGAGAAATATGCTTGGTTCTTGATAGCCTTTGATATATTCTTGTTTAAGTTGCAAACTGTATTATCTTCATATAGAATTGTTGGAGCGTCGCTCCCTGAAGAAGATCCACAAATATGTTGCGAGACATTCCCCTTTGGATGTCTACTTGAAAGATTATGCCTCGTTAAAACCTTATTAGATAAAACCCAATGGGACAAAAAAATCTAATGAAGGAAAAAGAGTACATAACTCCTTTGATACGCTCGGGGATATTGCTTCATTAAGAACCTTACCAGGAAAACCTATTGGGACAAAAACATGGCTAAGGGAAAAAAAGTGCAATGCGTATCTTCTCCCCCTCATGATCACATTAGTTAAATTCGTTGGTTGGCACAAATCAATATCACAAACCAACATCTCAAATTTTATCGTAACAAGTGTCTCAATAAATCAATTTGATTATCTCATGAACCATATTGCTATATGTTGATTTCTCCACATATGGCTCACATATCCAATTTGAGATTTCAACATGCATCATACCTTTTATTTAAATACACACCCGTACTTCATAAGCTTAACACTATAAACAACTTCAATTTAAATGATGCATAATTTCATGAGCAATCGATAACTATCAATGCTTTAACAACACTTTTGAATCAACATTGTGATCATTTTATTTGAAAGTCGAGGGGGTCTTTTCATCATCATGTGACCTCATAGCCATGAGTGTCATTTATCCATATAAACCATCATTTTCCACCTTCATAAGACAATCTTTGTCTTTCATTTAAAATCCATTTTATTCACTCACCTTTGGAAGCTCACTTAGAGTTCCTTTGATATTTAAATCATCAAACTATATGAACTTATATCATATATTTATAAAGTTTCATGGGAAAATATTATAACTCCTATGACACTTTTCATAAATATGCACTAACGTGATTGTAGCAGATACGCCAATTTGATCAAATAATATTCTCGAAAACTTTTCACATGTGTTTTAAGCTTTTTAAATTACGAGACATGCTTCATGCACTTTATATCCCTCATGGAATTTCAATATTAAATGAGCTCTATTAATAATCTTTCGACGCGAATAAAGTATCTTATCTTGCTAGACTTTCAATATATCAATAGTTGCTTCCACCATAAAACAATTCTTGTCCACAATTTAATCAAAACCTATTTAATAATCTGTGTGCCATATTTCAATTTTCATTCAAGTTTTGAACACTGACCGATTTATATATAATTCTGCACTTTCAAGTGCATGGACTTCATGTCACAAACTACTAGCGTCTTTCCAACTTTGGTCAATCATCCATATCTTATCCGTTTATTTGCATGCATGCTTTCAAAATCCTCACCATCATACATACTCTTAGCGCTATCATATTCAATTAGTCTCGACGTCGTTTTTATGTATTATCGATTCCACAAGTCTCTAGACAAGTCACATTTTATTGAGATCTTATTTTTTCTCGGTACCCGGGGTTTCTCAAAAACCTCCATGTCTAGTTTCTCATCATCAATCTCTAATGGGGTCTTTATACCTCGACTTTGACCATCTTAATTTAATGCTCCTTTTTTTTCGAGGCTTTTTATTTGGAATCGACTTTTCTACCACTTTCAAATGTGCGTAGACTCATTACCAATCGGAGCATTAGCAGCTGATATTTGTGATTTAATCACTATCTCTTTCTGGTCAGTTAACATGCTGGCAATTACTAAATGTTGTGAATGAATTATCCCACAAACTTTAAGTTGATATTGATTGGTGTGAAGATCTTTGATAATTCATTTCTTACTCATTTCAGCTGTTTTCCATCTTTCCCTAATGTTGGGAAAAGTAAATCATATTAATGAGAAACATAAGCCATAAGCAAATCTTCCAATGATGGCTTTATTGATTACGTATACTTCTTTCATGTTTCAACTCATACCCAAAACAGCCATACTAGTGTCTAGTTAATCAGACATTTTCGAACTGAATCAAAACATAAGCCTACACATTTCCAAGGCACGTTTATTTTCCCAACATTATTTTTAACATTCTTTGAAGTCTCATCTTTGTGCATTGTGGTGGAGCAACTTAATCATATATTGCACATTCAACACTCTTATGAGACATATGTGGTTTCTGACCATAAACCAATTTCAATGGGGAGGAAACACGATAATCTCTTGGCATGATGCGAATTCAAATTACTGCATGTTAAATAATAACATGGCCCCAAGAACTACGAATCATTCATTTTGCTCTCAAATGATCTGTATAAAACTAAATTTGAACCTAAGGTGGGAAGCTAAGATTACTATTGGATTCCCGTTTTTGGTTCTCGAATGAAACTAAATTTGAACCTAAGGTGGGAAGCTAAACTTACTATTGGATTCCCGTTTTTGGTTCTCGTATAAAACTAAATTTGAACCTAAGGTGGGAAGCTAAGATTACTATTGGATTCCCGTTTTTGGTTCTCGTATAAAACTAAATTTGAACCTAAGGTGGGAAGCTAAGATTACTATTGGATTCCCGTTTTTGGTTCTCGTATAAAACTAAATTTGAACCTAAGGTGGGAAGCTAAACTTACTATTGGATTCCTGTTTTTGGTTCTCGTATAAAACTAAATTTGAACCTAAGGTGGGAAGCTAAGATAACTATTGGATTCCCGTTTTTGGTTCTATTATAAAACTAAATTTGAACCTAAGGTGGGAAGCCAAGATAACTACTGGATTCCCGTTTTTGGTTCTATTATAAAACTAAATTTGAACCTAAGGTGGGAAGCTAAGATTACTATTGGATTCCCGTTTTTGGTTCTCGTATAAAACTAAATTTGAACCTAAGGTGGGAAGCTAAACTTACTATTGGATTCCCGTTTTTGGTTCTCGTATAAAACTAAATTTGAACCTAAGGTGGGAAGCTAAGATTACTATTGGATTCCCGTTTTTGGTTCTATTATAAAACTAAATTTGAACCTAAGGTGGGAAGCCAAGATAACTACTGGATTCCCGTTTTTGGTTCTATTATAAAACTAAATTTGAACCTAAGGTGGGAAGCTAAGATTACTATTTGATTCCCGTTTTTGGTTCTCGAATAAAACGAAATTTGAACCTAAGGTGGGAACCTAAGATTACTATTTGATTCCCGTTTTTGGTTCTCGAATAAAACTAAATTTGAACCTAAGGTGGGAAGCTAAGATTACTATTGGATTCCCGTTTTTGGTTCTCGTATAAAACTAAATTTGAACCTAAGGTGGGAAGCTAAGATTACTATTGGATTCCCGTTTTTGGTTCTCGTATAAAACTAAATTTGAACCTAAGGTGGGAAGCTAAGATTACTATTGGATTCCCGTTTTTGGTTCTATTATAAAACTAAATTTGAACCTAAGGTGGGAAGCCAAGATAACTACTGGATTCCCGTTTTTGGTTCTATTATAAAACTAAATTTGAACCTAAGGTGGGAAGCTAAGATTACTATTGGATTCCCGTTTTTGGTTCTCGTATAAAACTAAATTTGAACCTAAGGTGGGAAGCTAAGATTACTATTGGATTCCCGTTTTTGGTTCTCGTATAAAACTAAATTTGAACCTAAGGTGGGAAGCTAAGATTACTATTGGATTCCCGTTTTTGGTTCTCGTATAAAACTAAATTTGAACCTAAGGTGGGAAGCTAAGATTACTATTGGATTCCCGTTTTTGGTTCTCGTATAAAACTAAATTTGAACCTAAGGTGGGAAGCTAAGATTACTATTGGATTCCCGTTTTTGGTTCTATTAAAAAACTAAATTTGAACCTAAGGTGGGAAGCTAGGATTACTATTGGATTCCCGTTTTTGGTTCTCATATAAAACTAAATTTGAACCTAAGGTGGGAAGCCAAGATAACTACTGGATTCCCGTTTTTGGTTCTATTATAAAACTAATCATTATTGCTAATAAATAGCCAAATATGGAACATGCTCCCAATCTTATAAGATGAGCAATCAATCACGCAAACTTCATGTTACGAATTTAATGACCCATTTAGACGATGCATCGAATTTAAACACTAAATGGTCTTTTGGACGATGTATAGGCCTTGTTACATCTCCTTTGTATTTGTTCTAAAACTAAGAGATTAAATCTCTATTTTAGTTGGCAAAATATACTTTCTTACAGAGCAAATACTCACAATAATCACTTTGAAAAATCTTTTCACTCTTCTATATATTTCGTATTATCATTTATCCGGGATGGTCCATCCGGTCATGCCAATCAAACATATAATCAAGGTCCATAAATTATTATTATGACCATATGTGGTTTAATTGCACTTGACATCATATTGGAGAAATTTATACATTAGTACTTTAAAACTCAAATTCTCTATCAAATTTATTTAAACTCTTTTGAGCTTTCACACAATTCAATATAATATTTATATTAGCCCCTAACTATATCAAATAAGAAAAATGACATATATATATGTCATTAATCATTCATAGAAGATATATATATATATATATATATATATATATATATATATATATATAAATATATATATATATATATATATATATATATATATATATATATATATATATATATATATATATATATATATATATATATATATATATATATATATATATATATATATATATATATATATATATATATATATATATATATATATATATATATATATATATATATATATATATATATATATATATATATATATATATATATATATATATATATATATATATATATATATATATATATATATATATATATATATATATATATATATATATATATATATATATATATATATATATATATATATATATATATATATATATATATATATATATATATATATATATATATATATATATATATATATATATATATATATATATATATATATATATATATATATATATATATATATATATATATATATATATATATATATATATATATATATATATATATATATATATATATATATATATATATATATATATATATATATATATATATATATATATATATATATATATATATATATATATATATATATATATATATATATATATATATATATATATATATATATATATATATATATATATATATATATATATATATATATATATATATATATATATATATATATATATATATATATATATATATATATATATATATATATATATATATATATATATATATATATATATATATATATATATATATATATATATATATATATATATATATATATATATATATATATATATATATATATATATATATATATATATATATATATATATATATATATATATATATATATATATATATATATATATATATATATATATATATATATATATATATATATATATATATATATATATATATATATATATATATATATATATATATATATATATATATATATATATATATATATATATATATATATATATATATATATATATATATATATATATATATATATATATATATATATATATATATATATATATATATATATATATATATATATATATATATATATATATATATATATATATATATATATATATATATATATATATATATATATATATATATATATATATATATATATATATATATATATATATATATATATATATATATATATATATATATATATATATATATATATATATATATATATATATATATATATATATATATATATATATATATATATATATATATATATATATATATATATATATATATATATATATATATATATATATATATATATATATATATATATATATATATATATATATATATATATATATATATATATATATATATATATATATATATATATATATATATATATATATATATATATATATATATATATATATATATATATATATATATATATATATATATATATATATATATATATATATATATATATATATATATATATATATATATATATATATATATATATATATATATATATATATATATATATATATATATATATATATATATATATATATATATATATATATATATATATATATATATATATATATATATATATATATATATATATATATATATATATATATATATATATATATATATATATATATATATATATATATATATATATATATATATATATATATATATATATATATATATATATATATATATATATATATATATATATATATATATATATATATATATATATATATATATATATATATATATATATATATATATATATATATATATATATATATATATATATATATATATATATATATATATATATATATATATATATATATATATATATATATATATATATATATATATATATATATATATATATATATATATATATATATATATATATATATATATATATATATATATATATATATATATATATATATATATATATATATATATATATATATATATATATATATATATATATATATATATATATATATATATATATATATATATATATATATATATATATATATATATATATATATATATATATATATATATATAGTCAGTCATTATGTTGTTAATTTGTTCGTGAACCGTTCGTTAAGTTAAACGAACGAACATGAACAACGTCCCGTTCGTGTTCGTTCGGTTCGTTTTCAGCCCTAATTCTAAGCAACTTTCACACATATTTTTTCATTTATTGATGATACAATATTTACACAAATGTGATTTTCATATTCATGATCATACAGATATTTGCTTTAGTGACACCTTTATTTTTTGCTTAGTGTCAATACTCATTGATCTTCTCATCTTATCACCTTAACCATGTCACTAATCAAGTTATTAAGATTTATAAACTTTAGTTTATCACTCACATGTGCTTACGATCCATGTAAAATGGGGGAATTTAGTGCTTAATAGCTGCATCTTCGCTTTAAACTTTGATTTTTCCTGAGGAACTATAACTTTTCTATAGCATGTATCATTATCATGCTTATGCAAGCACTCCCATTAGCGTATTTTTTATTTTTTTATTTTCAAGGGAGAAAACATGGCTTATACTTGTGAAGTTGCATATATTAACCAATGAAGAGTATCACAATAGATAAGTTACACAAAAGCGAAAAAATTTCAATATCATAACCATATACATACATATTCAAATGTCACTACAAAATGTAGACATTACTCATTATTCTTGATTATGAAATCATTAGTCATATCAAAAATTCCGAAGTGTCGTAACAAACATCTATCTAATTCATGATAGATAGTTCACATAGTTGACAGCTTTCAAAATAACAAATGATTCTCATATGCATAAATACAAGTTAAATCATAGAGAAAATTACATTTTTGGTCTCTCAAGTTGGCAGAATTTTCAGTTATTGCACTTAAGTGAATTAATTACAGAAAAAACCCTGAAGTTGGTCAATTTTTTCACTTTTCACTCCGCGACTAACAACCGTCTATTAGGTCCGTTAAGTGAGGGGAAGATTCGTCATTTCACCATGATCCCTTCTTCTTCTTCATTCTTCTTCCACACTCAAACACAATCCCAGATTTATCAAGTTTTTCGTAACTTTTTTCATAGATCCCGTCGCCGTTTTTCGTCAAATCAATTTGAAACTCATCAAGTTTTAATCACAGTCGAATTCTGATCATGATGATGGTTTCAATTTTTTGATCGGTTGATTTTTGTTGACGGTTACACTTTTCCAGCGAAGTCAAGTTTTTCCGGCGAACTGTAATTCGGATTTCTTTTGGCTAGGGTTTTTGCGCGATTGAATTCTGAGTTGATTGCAACTTGTTTTGGGTCCTGATTCGGAAAAAACGTGCGAGTAATCGCTAATTTTAGTTTTTCGGCGAGTTTCTGAATTTTTTGGCGATCGTTAAATCAGAAATCTGTTGGTTAGGGTTTGTTCGGACTTCTATTCTGACCTTTTTCGTACCGGTTTCGTGTTCTGAATCGAAGAAAAGAAAGAGATATTGCGAATTTAACTTTTCCGGCGTAATGTTTAACTTTCCCAACGTAGTGTTTGAGTGTGGAAGAAGAAGAAGAAAGGATCATGGTGAAATGACGAATCTGCCTCTCACTTAACGGACCTAATAGACGGTTGTTAGTCGCGGAGTGAAAAGTGAAAAAATTGACCAACTTTAGAGTTTTTTCTGTAATTAATTCACTTAAGGGTAATAACTGAAAATCCTGTCAACTTGAGGGACCAAAAATGTAATTTTATCTAAATCATAAGACATTTTTATTTTATTTTTAAATCTCGTTCATTCTCTTTTGTTGTCACTTAGGATGGTTAGTCTTAAACCATCATTATACAACCATATTTACTACAATTAATGGAAAACAATCAACTTGACTAATATTGAAACCTTTTTCATAATAGTACTCATAAGTAATCTTTTCAAAACATAACTTAACTAGTTAAATATAAGTGTAGATTGGAGGGAACACCTTAATTCTCGGAACCGCCTTGGTTCCGATATGTAAAGTAAATACATAGTCGGTTTAATCTTATTATTCAGATAAAAAAATGCCAACCTTTTTGAGTTCATAGAAAATATCAATCTTAGATGTCTTATGTCAGCCTTAAATAAATTAAACTCCCGCTCTATGAGTGTAACAGTACCTAAAATAGATACTACTCGCATTCCCCTTAGTATATATACAAAAACCATTTAATACAATTTAACCATGTATATAAACTGTCTTGAGAATGATAATATAATAAATAAACTTTTGAACTGGTACCGGTACCGGTACCGTACCGAGATTGGTACCGTCGGCGTGGGACTGGTACCGTCCCGTACCGGTCCGCGGTACCGAAACCGAATAGTACCGTACCGGTACCGGTACCGGTACCGGTACCGGTACCGGTACCGGTACCGGTACCGGTACCGGTACCGGTACCGGTACCGGTACCGGTACCGGTACCGGTACCGGTACCGGTACCGGTACCGGTACCGGTACCGGTACCGGTACCGGTACCGGTACCGGTACCGGTACCGGTACCGGTACCGGTACCGGTACCGGTACCGGTACCGGTACCGGTACCGGTACCGGTACCGGTACCGGTACCGGTACCGGTACCGGTACCGGTACCGGTACCGGTACCGGTACCGGTACCGGTACCGGTACCGGTACCGGTACCGGTACCGGTACCGGTACCGGTACCGGTACCGGTACCGGTACCGGTACCGGTACCGGTACCGGTACCGGTACCGGTACCGGTACCGGTACCGGTACCGGTACCGGTACCGGTACCGGTACCGGTACCGGTACCGGTACCGGTACCGGTACCGGTACCGGTACCGGTACCGGTACCGGTACCGGTACCGGTACCGGTACCGGTACCGGTACCGGTACCGGTACCGGTACCGGTACCGGTACCGGTACCGGTACCGGTACCGGTACCGGTACCGGTACCGGTACCGGTACCGGTACCGGTACCGGTACCGGTACCGGTACCGGTACCGGTACCGGTACCGGTACCGGTACCGGTACCGGTACCGGTACCGGTACCGGTACCGGTACCGGTACCGGTACCGGTACCGGTACTGGTACCGTCCCGTACCGGTCCCGGTACCGACGGTACCGTACCGGGAAATCGGTACCAAATCCCGAATAGTCCCGAAAGTTGAGCAAAAAGTCAAACAACCAAGAAAGGAGATGATGTTGCATAATTTTTTAGAGATATGTTCTCATAAATCTTTGAATGACCGGTGATATGTTATCAAACTTCACTATGGAGACACGTATTCTATTGATTGTTATTATTCAATGAAAAAATATATCTACAATTTTTACAGCTTCATTTCCCTCCATACAGTCTAAGAATACAGATGACAAGGTATGTAAAGCATGTGTTGACTTTGCCCAGAAAAAAAGACATTTTAGTCATTTAAAATTATGTTAAATAATCGTAAGCTATTCATAACTTTGCCTCTTTGTTCATGAATTTCAGTCACCTTTACTTGCTATACTTGTCATGCTTCTGATGTTGAGGAACTCACTTTTCTTGCATCATCTCGTGATGGCAAGCTTTATATTATCATTCAAGAATATATATATATACATATATATATATATATATATATATATATATATATATATATATATATATATATATATATATATATATATATATATATATATATATATATATATATATATATATATATATATATATATATATATATATATATATATATATATATATATATATATATATATATATATATATATATATATATATATATATATATATATATATATATATATATATATATATATATATATATATATATATATATATATATATATATATATATATATATATATATATATATATATATATATATATATATATATATATATATATATATATATATATATATATATATATATATATATATATATATATATATATATATATATATATATATATATATATATATATATATATATATATATATATATATATATATATATATATATATATATATATATATATATATATATATATATATATATATATATATATATATATATATATATATATATATATATATATATATATATATATATATATATATATATATATATATATATATATATATATATATATATATATATATATATATATATATATATATATATATATATATATATATATATATATATATATATATATATATATATATATATATATATATATATATATATATATATATATATATATATATATATATATATATATATATATATATATATATATATATATATATATATATATATATATATATATATATATATATATATATATATATATATATATATATATATATATATATATATATATATATATATATATATATATATATATATATATATATATATATATATATATATATATATATATATATATATATATATATATATATATATATATATATATATATATATATATATATATATATATATATATATATATATATATATATATATATATATATATATATATATATATATATATATATATATATATATATATATATATATATATATATATATATATATATATATATATATATATATATATATATATATATATATATATATATATATATATATATATATATATATATATATATATATATATATATATATATATATATATATATATATATATATATATATATATATATATATATATATATATATATATATATATATATATATATATATATATATATATATATATATATATATATATATATATATATATATATATATATATATATATATATATATATATATATATATATATATATATAACTAGGTACTGGTCCCGATTCCGGGATTTGGTACCACTTTTCGGTACCGGGATCGGGATCGGGATTTGGGACTTTTGGCTCATCCCTAACAAGACACATTATTTCTTAATTGAGAACCAACGATAAATAAACTCGTATTAATGTAATCGAAATCCAAAAGTGTCTATTGTCAACCAAGCAAGAAAAGTGTTTAACCATCTTTGCCATTTATATTTACATCTAGATTTATAATTAAGCAAGAAAAGTATCTAACCACCTTTGGCATTTATATTTACATCTACTTTATAGTCTAGACACAAATTAGTATCTAATTAAGTATTTCTACAAGAATGATAATTTTGCCAAGATGTCGTACAAGCATTGTTTTTTTTTTTGTTTTTTTTTTAAACAAGAAAAATTTAACCATTCAATTAAACATTCTAAACAATTTTGTGTAAAGCAGAAAAACATACGATATTTTCTTAGCCGAATAGCATTTATTTAAATATAAAAGTATTACGTTCATATACTTTCTGCATAGCCGCCAATGGCACAACTTACATTAATTAAAGGGATAATGGCATACGAATGTAACCACCTATGACAAAATGGTTATGTAATGTAGTAACCTACTCAGGTGGCTATGTAATGTATGCACCTATGTTTTTTTGGCTATACTATGTAAGGACCTTTTTATTTGGGTCAATCAATGTAAGGACCTATGTATTTTTTTTTTGCTATACTATGTAAGGTCCGTACATATTTTACATAGTATAGCCAAAAAAACATAGGTGCATACATTACATAGCCACCTGAGTAGGTTACTACATTACATAACCATTTTGTCATAGGTGGTTACATTCGTATGCCATTATCCCTTAATTAAATTAAGACCTTGGTCATCAACATAAAGTCATAAATACACCATGATATTTGTGACCATACAATTTGAAGTTTTAAAAATATAATGGAATTATTTATAATTTAGATTACAAAAGGATTAAGGGCTTTTCCTGGATAACAAATCTTGGTGTTCTTGTTCCTTAATCTTTACTTTTATCTTGTTTTTATTAGATCTTTACTTTATTTCGCATTATCTCTTGTTCTTTGCATTATTTCATCTTTTATTTACGATTATATTTGTCCTTTAATTCCTCGTTTAGTCGACATAAATCTTTTACAAGTCCTTTATTTAATACGCATCTTTGAAACTCATTATTTAACAAGCCCTTAACCTCACGAACAAAAGTTTGGTTACATAATTAATCTAGGTCTTCAATGTAGATTATCTTAGGTAAATTTTTGACCAAAATAATTTGGCGCCCACTGTAACAACCCTCAAAATCCGACTAGGACAATTTACTTGGATTTATCTAGATATCTATCCCTAGAGGTTTCTTAAGAGATTTGACCTTTTAGACATCTAGGGCATGGTGATATTTGCCCTCTAGTTCAATAGAATGCCAAAAGGAAGCCAGTTGCCTTAGAAATGCCATAAACAATATCTATAATCATTCAAGACAATCTCAAGTTATAAATTAGTTCTAACTGAACTTGATGAAACGTCAATGAACCAAAAACTTTATTTCGAGAATTAAGTTACAAAAATATTTGTACAAGACTCACAAGCTGTGACAACAACCAACAATCTTATAAATATCCAACAATTCCAACACCAAGCTAATTAAAGTACATATGAGCACAAAAATATAATGACTATCTCAAAATTTTATTTATAAACCTTATGCATACAAAAGTGTTGAATAATAATAATAAGCGAATATATAAGTCTAATAAAAATACAAGATTAGAACTAATGAGTTAAGTAATAAATCAAAGACACAAAATGTATATATATACATATAACATACGGATATATATATATATAAACACAAAATATATACATATAACATACGGATATATATATATATATATAGGTACACAAAAATATGGCTTAAAAGTCTACCAAGTAGTTATCTTGAATGTCCATACTTACTTACAATTTATACAAATACATACATTACACACATACACTTATATTATACCTTTAAAATTCAAAAATCCCCTCCATTTCCCTTAACCCAAAACCGGCCCCCATATCCCAAAACCCTTTACCCAATCAAAAATTAACTACACTCTTTATTCTTACACTTCCAACACTCCAACCCTTCACACACACACTCAACATCACTCTTCCATCTTCCCAACACACACACTCATCTCTCTCTCCCAAAAATCTCATTATTCCTCTCAAAAATCTGCACTTTCTCTTCTCCTTCTCTTCTTCATTTTCGTGAGCAAGCAAGCCAAAAATGAGGGTTAAATCTTAACTAAATCAACTATAATAATAAGGATTTACAAGGGATTAATCAAGGGTTAATACAAGCTAGGTTTAAGGGTTATTTCAAGCTTGGATTAAGGGTTATTAGGAGCACATAAGCCACGAAATTTATGCCCAAAATCATCTTCAAAACCGAGTTCAAGAAGGGTATAAATCTCCATCTCTTTGTTTAATCTATCTTGTTTTTGTATATATTAAAAGATCTTTATCAAAAATCATGTTTTTCTTTGATTTTCTTCTTGATTTAAACTCAATGAGGGCAAGGTTGATAGATCCTTATCTCACATGTTCATGCATGTAAAGATCTAGAGAAAGGATTCAAGGATTCAACACAAACAAGACCCAAGAGTTAGTAGTTGTAAGATTTGTTGCTAAATGGGTTTAAGGATTTGATTAAATCTGATTTTTAATGAATATTATGAGATTATAATCTGTGATTTTTCAATAAAAAGGAGTTTTCAAAAAGGATATAAAAGTTTATAGCTTGTTTGTATGTGTAATGGTTAGATCTAAACATGCATGCTTAGATTTGCACTAGTTTTGATTGATTTTGATTTTGGAAGTTGAGATGGATTATTGATGATTTTGAATCTGCTATAATCAGTATATTTGATGTTAAATTCATACAAAAATAACCAACAAATATGTTAGTGGTAATTTAGAGTGCAAAGTAAGCAAACCAAGCCATTGGTTGGTTGTTTGGACCAAAATACAATCTGACAGAATCACAGTTTTCACTTTGGGCGGATAAACTGAGCATGTGACGACCGATTCAGGCAGATGTAGTAGGCGATTCAGGGAAAGTTGTCAAAATAAAAGTTGTAGATAAACGAGTTAAATTTAACCACCAACTGGAATCACTCAAAAATACTGAACCAAACAAAAGATATGATTTTTCTACTAAAACTGGTCAAAACTGCATTTTTGTCTGAATATTTTATCAACTTTAACAATTTTTATCTCCTAATCCATAAGGTTCCAGGAGGCCATACTTGGTGGAAAGTAAGTACAATGTGTCCTAAACTTAAAATAAAATCATGGAATTTTTATTAAGAGCAAAACCCAAAGAACTTTTATAAAACTTTCGAGTATGCAAAACAGTGACTGTTTTGACCACTTCCACTTGGAAAAATATTTAGAGGTAGTAAACATTCTTTATAAATTAAGCCAAAATTCACAAAATAAGTGGACACATATAGGTTATTGTATAAAAATCAGGAGGATCCAAATAATTCGGTTTAACCCCAAAACAGTAGCCAACATTTCACAAAAATGTGAAGTAAAAGCAGAAAATTCTGAAGTAAACCAATAATTTGTGTAATGGGCTAAAAGATACACTAAGGACCATAATGGGCTAACCCGGCCCAAATAATAAACCCATTTGAACCATAAATCAGTAGGCCCACTGGGCCTAATAAACCATGTAGCCCAATAACCAATATGACCCATTAAGCACATAACCCAAATAAGGTTAAGCCCAATAACTAAATTAAGCCCAAGTCACCTAAAAGCCCATAACACTTAGGCCCAATTTGGTAATGGCCCATAACACTTAGGCCCAATTTGGTAATGGCCCATAACACTTAAACGAATTTCATAAACCCGGATAATCATAAGATATATCGAGAAGTATGTGAGTTTGAAAGATAAGCGAAATCAAGGTAACACAAAAGATAATTAAGTGGAATGGACATAAGTAATTACGTTAACCAAACTATAAATGATATCACAAATGCTAATTCGTGCTAAAATCGGTTACACATCAAATGATGAATAAGGATAATATAACTTAATATGGCATTCTCATATGATAACCTAAGATGCCAAACGAAACCACAAATGAAGGCAAGTTACCGAAATTCTAACCACTTATAACTACATATATAATGAAAGTGACCTTTTGCACCATCAATCTTTACAACCAAAAAGATGCGAATACTAGCAATACACTTGGATCCCATAATTGATGACAACATAATGAAAGTGACATTTCTAAGTGATGGCTTAAGATAGGAACTTACGTATATTAGTCCTCTCATAGGGATAGTCTTGGCTTTGAAATGTGGTTGAGGACCATGATGGAATATATGATCAAGGAAGCTATAGATGGGAAGTATCCATTTTGGATAAGTAGATATAATGCTCGGCATATCAAGGTGAGTCATAGCCCCCTTTCAAACTCTTTTATGTGTTTTACTTTCGGGGTGAAAAGCATGATAAATAAAATTGCTTTATATATATGAATGATTCTTGAAAGAATGATTATGAAATGGGATATATTGTATGTTCAATGTGTTATAAGTTATATGATGAGCTTGAGTTCTGTCAAACTGTATCACTTCAGTACACTACTATTAACTCCGAAAGGGGAGGCCTGTAGTTAGAGGGTTGCGCAACTAGGAGTCGTCCACTCACCCACTAAAATAGGTAACGGTGGAATGTTGGTTGCCTTTGTGGCCACTTTCATTGCCAGTCCGACCCGAGCGGTGCTCTAATCTACTTTATATTAGGCGGTCGTCTCCATGGCACGATCCCCTTTCTTTATAAATTGCACTTGATTGACAGCTTGTGCTATGAAATGAAATATTATGTTGGTTGGGACAGGAAATGGTCTTAGTAGTGGCTCAAGCATTTACTCATCAAATTATGCCTTGGGCTAAATATTATTGATATTATTTATGGTTGGATATTATGGATTGAACATACGGTTTGGGTATTGGACCTCATATGGAATCTTGAAGGTTGTTGAAGTTGGCGATATTGAAATGTTGATGACCGAATGTTTTGATGTATGACTAATCGATTTATATACTTTTTCTCTCACGATAAATTTGACAAATGAGAACTTTATAATTTACCATGGATTCTCAACTCTTTGAAATGACGTTATGGTATTTTGAAAACTTGATGGTTTGATATGGAAATTTTCGCCGATCATACGGTTTGGGTATGTTGATATCTAATAACATGTTTTCTAAGTGTTTAAAATGGTTAGGTAACGAGATTTACTTAAAAACTATGCACTCACCAACTACGTTTTCGTAGTTGACACTTTTTCTTCATGCTTTTCAGGAATTAGCGTAAGCTTTGAGAAATTATATGCATCATGATTATTTGCATTGCACTTGGGAGTCAAAGATCAAACCTTGTGATGGGCAATGGAATCCGCCTTGATCATTGTAGTATATCATCTCATGTATTTGTTATTTGTTTTGTGGACTCAATATCCAAGTATGGTAGACGTATTGTACTTGGAAATTGGTTCACATGCTTGTACATTGTAAAATTATTTTTATCAAATAAAGCTATGGTGAATGTTATCTATTATCCTTTGTTTTGAATACTCGACTTTCTGTACATCTCATCGTTCCGCCTTAGTTGGGGTGTTACACCCACCGTGGGGCAAAAGGTGGTTTCAATCGATTAAAATTTTCAATTTTTATCAAAGAAAACCAATTTTCCGAAATTAATACCGAAAATGTCAACTCAACCAACTAACTCTTCGCAAACTGATCCTGTTATTTCTTCTTCTATGATGGTTGCATGCTTGATCGCAAAAGCACCAGTGGAGGATGTCAACTGTTGGGGGGGGGGGGAAGCTGACTAGTTGGACTAGTAAAAAGCAGCACACAGTGTCCATCTCCACCGCTGAGGCAGAATATGTCTCTGCAGCGAGCTGTTGTGCCCAAATTCTTTGGATGAAGCATCAGCTTGCTGACTATGATTTGGAATTTTCCAAAATTCCAATCATGTGTGATAATACAAGTGCTATTGCTATTACACACAACCCCGTTCAGCACTCTAAAACTAAGCATATTGATATTCGATATCACTTTATTCGTGATCATGTCATGAAAGGAGATATTGAAATCTATTTCATTCCTACTGATGATCAAATTGCTGACATCTTTACTAAACCTTTGGATGAAACTAGATTCAAACTGCTTATCAGCAAGTTAGGAATGCTGAATGGTGATTCAGTGAACTGACTCAGTCAGCGAGCTGAAGAATTCTCATACTTAATGAGAATTTTACATAATAGGTCCCTCTATTGTGTAAGACATGCTGAGTATGTCTCAGCATGTGACCCACCTTGATTTTAAAACATTTTTTTAATAAATGCTCTCAGCACTCAACTTCTTTTTCTTATGTGCTGAATAAAAGTGCACTTAATCTTATTAAATGTTTTTCTAAACCTTAAATCCCTCTTAAAAAACATAGGATATTTTTGAAAACTTGATGGTTTGATATGGAAATTTTCGCCGATCATACGGTTTGGGTATGTTGATATCTAATAACATGTTTTCTAAGTGTTTAAAATGGTTAGGTAACGAGATTTACTTAAAAACTATGCACTCACCAACTACGTTTTCGTAGTTGACACTTTTTCTTCATGCTTTTCAGGAATTAGCGTAAGCTTTGAGAAATTATATGCATCATGATTATTTGCATTGCACTTGGGAGTCAAAGATCAAACCTTGTGATGGGCAATGGAATCCGCCTTGATCATTGTAGTATATCATCTCATGTATTTGTTATTTGTTTTGTGGACTCAATATCCAAGTATGGTAGACGTATTGTACTTGGAAATTGGTTCACATGCTTGTACATTGTAAAATTATTTTTATCAAATAAAGCTATGGTGAATGTTATCTATTATCCTTTGTTTTGAATACTCGACTTTCTGTACATCTCATCGTTCCGCCTTAGTTGGGGTGTTACACCCACCGTGGGGCAAAAGGTGGTTTCAATCGATTAAAATTTTCAATTTTTATCAAAGAAAACCAATTTTCCGAAATTAATACCGAAAATGTCAACTCAACCAACTAACTCTTCGCAAACTGATCCTGTTATTTCTTCTTCTATGATGGTTGCATGCTTGATCGCAAAAGCACCAGTGGAGGATGTCAACTGTTGGGGGGGAAGCTGACTAGTTGGACTAGTAAAAAGCAGCACACAGTGTCCATCTCCACCGCTGAGGCAGAATATGTCTCTGCAGCGAGCTGTTGTGCCCAAATTCTTTGGATGAAGCATCAGCTTGCTGACTATGATTTGGAATTTTCCAAAATTCCAATCATGTGTGATAATACAAGTGCTATTGCTATTACACACAACCCCGTTCAGCACTCTAAAACTAAGCATATTGATATTCGATATCACTTTATTCGTGATCATGTCATGAAAGGAGATATTGAAATCTATTTCATTCCTACTGATGATCAAATTGCTGACATCTTTACTAAACCTTTGGATGAAACTAGATTCAAACTGCTTATCAGCAAGTTAGGAATGCTGAATGGTGATTCAGTGAACTGACTCTGTCAGCGAGCTGAAGAATTCTCATACTTAATGAGAATTTTACATAATAGGTCCCTCTATTGTGTAAGACATGCTGAGTATGTCTCAGCATGTGACCCACCTTGATTTTAAAACATTTTTTTAATAAATGCTCTCAGCACTCAACTTCTTTTTCTTATGTGCTGAATAAAAGTGCACTTAATCTTATTAAATGTTTTTCTAAACCTTAAATCCCTCTTAAACAAACATAAGATATTTTTGAAACTAAATGTTTCTAATGTAACTATGTTGGTGACGTGGACGTATCATAAATCACATGTTTTAAAATTCAAACTGAAAAGTCACCTCGATTTCTTCCTTGATCACGTCATCTGTCTGCACATGACAGTCTCTGCGCGTCTGATTGACAGGTAATGTCTGCAAATACGGCGTATACTCGAGTATTTGTGGATAAAATTTTCTTTTCCTTTATTAATACGTTACTCACAACGTATTAAATATATATATTTATATACTAATATTATGTATACATTATATTATTTATATATATATATAAAAGCAGTTGATAACAACTGTTTATATTTCGAAAAGAAGAGAGAGAAACTTTTCATACCTTTTCGTGTGTAAGGTTGTGGCCCACCACCATACCCTATATAATCTCGATTATTTCTTTCACCACACTTTACGCACACAAAAAATCTTTTCATATCCTTTCCAAACAAACAACTCTAATTTCTCTCTCTCTCTGTTCATCTTCTTCACTTCTCCGTTATCTTTTCCGATCAAAACTCTTAACACAAAAATGGCATCTTCATCTGAAAATCCTCAAATCGTTGAATCTTCAACAGAAAATGTTGAGATTCCTTCTTCTTCAACCCCCATCGTACAAAATCCACCGGTTCCTGAACCACAAGTTCAGGAACAACCACCCATCACTTATCTAAACTCTCCTGAATATGTGCCAGTGAATGTAACTAAATCTTCCAAAATCTCCTTTCTCCCCTCTAAGATGATTTTGAAGCCCAACAATCATCTTGGCACGTCTGAAGTACCAAAAGGTACAAAAGGATATAAGCCAATGCTGGATTTTATCCATGCATCTCCTGCAAACTATTGCATTATGGCGAACCCATAACTCATTTTTGTTCATCTTCTGAGAGAGTTCTGGTGGACTTGTGAGTATGATGATGACT
Organism: Erigeron breviscapus; assembly: GCA_034093135.1. NCBI lineage: Eukaryota > Viridiplantae > Streptophyta > Magnoliopsida > Asterales > Asteraceae > Erigeron > Erigeron breviscapus. The sequence continues at coordinate 103,040,168 of CM067167.1, read as the reverse complement.
CAAAGTCCATTACTGGCACCGTCCGTCAAGGGGAGAAAACAATAACAATCACTCCGGCATCTCTTCGCCAAACTTTGAGGCTGCCACAAGAAACTGATGATAACAAATTTGTGGAGCCAGCAAGTGATGATGAGTGGAAAGCATGGTTGCCTTCCATTGGGTATAATTATAATTTAAAGAATCCTCCAGCGATCCCAAGCAATCCATTGAAGCAAAACCTCCCTGGGATCTGGAGAGTACTTTTCACCCATGTAATTCAATGTATGGGTGGAAATTCTGGGTCTTACAACCAGGCATCAACAACATCGATGCCCATGATTCATGCCCTAGCTGAAGGCAGGAATGTAGATTTTTCTCAGCTAATCTTCAATGATATGAAGAATAAGATCAGCATGAACAATAGATCTCACATAGTGCCCTTCACAAGATTCTTCTCTCTTATCTTCAAGGAGGCGCTGGGAAATGAATACGTGCTGCCAAAAGCTGATAAAATTCCTACAGCGAGGGTTGGCAACAACATTTACAAGCAACCTGCTGAACACCTGGTTGCACGTCTTACCTCTCACATTAAAGAGGTACTTTTCTCTCTTGATCCTATTTCTTACCCGAAAGACAGCGATTGGGAGTCAGCGCTTCCTATTGATGAAGTGGCTGAACCAGTCGCTGTGGATGCTAGTTTGCCTTTAGAGGCTGGTTCGCTGGAAAACCCCCCAGCGACCTCCCAAGCCTCCAAGAAGCCGACCAAAAGGTCATCCAAGGCAAAATCCTCAACCCCATCAAATATTCAATCTTCATTCTCCGCTGACGTCCCAAAATGTAAGCGGAGTGTACCAAAGGGAAGCCAAGTTACCAAGGTTAGGAAGTCCTCAACGCCCAAGGACACTAGTACCCAAGCCGACCCATCAGCAGCCTCCCAACAAGCTGTTGACGAGATAAAAGGGAACACCGAGCAACCACCTCAAACTTCTGTAGGCGAGGTTGGTGAAGAGATAGGGTCACCCCAACCCACTAGAGGTCAAAGTCCAGATCCACCAAATACTTCCCCTTCTTCTCAAATACCCTCTGAGTCGTTGTCAGCAGCCAGATCACAGGTGATGCTAGAGACAACACATTCTACGGCCGATGAGGTCTTGGTGCAACAACACATTGAGACTGAGGCATCAACTAACCCTACCCCTATTTCTGTTTCAGTCTCGGAAACTGTTAGTGCAGGGACCGAGATAAATATTTCACAATCAGGTGCTGAAACTGATGAAGAATTGGGCAGCGAGTTCAGTCAACAATATGAAGACGCTGAAGTTAAACTCGCTGCCACTGAAGAAAAGGAAGGAGATGAAGTGACCAGCGAGTACTTCAATGAAGAACTTAGGTTTGAGATAGTCAATCATGCTCCTCTCCAATTTGATGCCTCTTTAGTCCCCTTGCCAGACATGCCTCCTCCTCCCTGCTACTCTCCAATGCCCACTGTTTATCATGAGCCAGTTGGGTTCTTTGAAGAATATTTTTGTACTCCATCTCCTGGGCATGAAGCAAAGATTCCTTATGAGGATGAGGAAATTGATGAAGAAATTATCATGGAAGTGCCACCACTGCATCACCCTGACTTCTTTGGCATTCCATGTTCTAAGTATCCTGTCTCACTGAAGGATCTTAAAGTTCCTTCTCCCAAGGAAGCAAAAACCGCCTTCACTGCAGTGAACTTACCTGGCTTGGATTATGTTGAAACATACAAGTTGCAGGAGATTTTGAGAAGGTTGCAAGTTGTACAAAGTCAGGGAAACAGGCATGGTTATTTGTACGCCTGGCTAGTTGATAAGATGGCTGAAATGAACTTTGGGGCACTTGCAAAGTTTCAAGAGTTGGCTGCTGGAAATGATGATTTAAAAGATGCGATTTCTACTCTTAAGGGAATGGTGTTTGGGATTACAAAGAATCAAGTCACCCAAACCAGGTCCAATGAGCAACTCTTCAGAAGAAACCAAACCTTGCTTCACGAAAGCATGAAGAGGGTCAGCACCTCCAACTCCTCCATCTCTGCCTCGCTGGATAAATTAAAAGAAGAAATTCATTCAGCAAAGGCTGCTGAAGTGCCTGGACTCTTGCCAGCACTAAATGAATTATCTCAATCCAACATTCTTTTCACCGCCCAACTCCGCCAACTCACCAACACAATCACCTCATTCTCTAAATCCCAAGACAACTTTCTTTCCACCCTCACTACTGAAATTTCTTCCCTCAAAACCCAATCACTAAATCAAACTCCTTCTCAAGCCGCTGCTGATAGAAAGTTGTTAGAGGATTCTATCAGCAGACAAAACAAACTTGAAGAAGAGGTTGGCTCTTAAGGGCATGATGAGAGAAATGCTGGGACTCCTCAAGAAAGAAAAGGTGGAAGTAGCTAAGTCTTCAGCTACTTCCAAGGTGGAGAAAAATGTTGAGGAGGGTCCAGCAGCTGAAACATGAAAGTGATAGCACTCCTCAAGCTCCCCACATTGAAACTCAAAAAGTTGAAAGTGCTGAGAAGGTTGTTGAACCGGCAGCCACTGTTGAGGGGGAGAATGTTGAAACCGAAGCCGCTGAGACTGTGCCAGAGACTGTCGAAACCGAAGTTGCTGGGAAAGTTGAAACCAAAGTCGCTGAGAATGTGCCAGCGACTGTTGAAAAAGGAGATGTTATTATTGCTTAGGATGTGCCAGCAAGTGTTAAAAAGGAGCATGCTGCTGAGAATGTACCAGCTAGCAGTGCTAAAAATATTGAAGTATTTTAACCAACTCCTGAGTTCCAAGCTGCACTTGCAAAGAAATATGCTGAAAAGGGTAAGGCTGCAATTGCTAGTAAGCCACCCAAAGTACCTAAAATAGCAAGGGACCAGGGAGAAAAACTTATGTCTGGAGCCTTTCCCAAGCCAGCAGCATCTCAAGAAACAACTGCTGACTTGACTCCTGAAGAAGTTGTTCTTTAGGAGGAGCTGAAAAGCAAGAAGAGAGAAGAAGAGCTCTCTCAAAAGTTCATTAATGAGCAAGTTGTGGGTGAAGAATTAAAAGATGTTGATGGTGAATTTAAAATGATTGCTCAGCATACAAGTGGCCTTGAAGCTCTAAGAAAGAAAGAAGAGGAGTTCTATGCCAGAAAAGCTCAGCTGAAAAAGAACTTTGAAGAAGGCAGAGAGCGCTACCTCAAGTCAAGAGAAATAAGGCAAAGGCCTGAAGAGATCCTGTCTGTCAGGGTCACTTTAACTAGAAAGGGGATGAATCTTCATCTCCAAAGAGAAGGTGTGGCCAGAATGCTTATATTGGAAGAGGTCACTAAGGATTCTCTTGGGCCAACTGAATGGATAGAGATTTATAAATTGATAAAGGATAAGACAGAAGTAAGTTACAAGCCGCTAATTGAATTAGCAGGGGAACAGATAAAGAAAGTGCGTCAAATGGAGAAAAAGTACAAAATTAAAGACTCCCTGCTCAGCGCTGCCAGACATCCATTCCCTCCTCCTCCACCTCCATCAGCGAGAGCTGGATCTAAAAGGCCAGCAACTGCTTCTCACTCCTCTCAGCTTCCCACCATTCTAAGAGCAATTCCCATGTCTGATATAGATGAAGAGCCGCTGCTGAATTTAAGAATGCCTTCAAGAATTCTCTTTATGGATGGTGTTTATGATGTGAAACTTGGAGGGTTCTGCTTTTGTAATGTCCACGGTCATGAGCTCTTCTTCAGGACCAATGAGATTGGGATTGCCCCTTCTTCCTTCCTTTTAAAGATAAGGAAGTATTGTGTCAAGACATCCAATAATCCCGAGTTCATAAATTTGATCGATCAAGAGTTGCTGAAGCCAGAAAGACAAAAAGATGAAGCATTCATCAAGGCTAAGCAAGAGTCTCAATGGGATTAAGTTGTACTTGTAATCTTTGTAATGTTGTTCTATGTAAAGTTGTTCATCATATATAAAGTCAACATTTCCTCTTTTTACTTGTTGAGCTTATGAGTTCAAGCATCTTCTACTCAGCTAAGTCTCCTCAGCGAATAGGGAGAGATTGTTGAGTCATGGATTCGCTGAGGAGACTCAGCGCGGAACTTTGTCAGCGACTCCTCAGCGATCTTCAATTATCTTCAGAGTTAAGGATAAGTTCAATGACTCACCACCAAAGTTTGTAAGTCAAATATAGGCGGGAAAATGAAGATAAGAAGACTGGTCCCCAAGGACACGTGTTGATAAAGTAGAATGAAGACATGTGACCTTGTACCAAAATGGTACTAAGGTATTTCTCTTTCATACCCGATTTGGAAACAAACAAGATGAAGATAGAGACACCTGCAGAACAGTCTTACACACCAATAGATGATCGACAACCTTCCTTGTGTCAACATCTAATGGGCTGTCATGTGATGCCTTCTCTTATCCTATATAAGGCATCACTTGACCTAGCCGCACTCTTGTTGGTGTGTTCCACATTTACACTTAGTGTGTTTTACATCATTGTAATATTGTTAAGTTTTTAGTGTGTCAACAACTTAACAATTATTTCTCTTTTCTTTCTTTCATAAACCGACCATGTATTCACTGTTTAATCAATGTTACTTATGATTAAACTTATTTACTTTTCTGTCTTATGTTCTTAGAGTAATTTACATTAGTTGTTTATTACTAATCTGTGCAAACTTGGGACTTTCAATCTAGACTAAGAATGATGTTTTGTAATCATTTCTTTCTTTTTATTTAAAAAAATTAAGATTTAAAAAGTGTAAATTAGTGAGAATTTTTCTATAAATATTAATATAATAATATAATTGGATAATGATTATTAGGAATATGATGACATAAGCGAGAGTCAATTTGATGAAATCGAACGATGTGATTGGTTAATAAGTCATTAGTTCAACTGTCTTATAGTATATATATATATATATATAGATTAATATATATATATATATTATATAATAAATTCGATATATATATATATATCTATATATATATATATATATATATATATATATATATATATATATATATATATATATATATATATATATATATATATATATATATATATATATATATATATATATATATATATATATATATATATATATATATATATATATATATATATATATATATATATATATATATATATATATATATATATATATATATATATATATATATATATATATATATATATATATATATATATATATATATATATATATATATATATATATATATATATATATATATATATATATATATATATATATATATATATATATATATATATATATATATATATATATATATATATATATATATATATATATATATATATATATATATATATATATATATATATATATATATATATATATATATATATATATATATATATATATATATATATATATATATATATATATATATATATATATATATATATATATATATATATATATATATATATATATATATATATATATATATATATATATATATATATATATATATATATATATATATATATATATATATATATATATATATATATATATATATATCTATTCTAATAAATCATCTACTTTCAGTTATTTAGTGTAATAATCTTTATTTTATTAACCTTTTCAATTTCAGTATCTATAAGTTTTACACCTAATAAATATTAAGTTAAAATTAATCGAATAGATAAAAAATGTTTTTTGGAAATTTTGACTTCACGAAACAATATATTCTTCTATTTTAAAATTAAACATCATAAAATTATTATGAGATAGTTAACATAGATTTTAGACCCGTGTCCAATACTGGACACGGGGTTTACGACATTATTAATGCTAAATGCTTTGATAACAATTAACTATGAACATTATTAATGCAAAAAATTAATACATATAAAGTGAGAAAATCTAATTCTAATTTAATATTTATATATATGGATAAGGAGTGTAGTCTACATTCATTGCTATAAAATTTTAATAGTTTTTTAAAACTCTAATATATATCTTTAGGTATAGAATTAGTCGTGTAGATTTATTTATTTCTACAATAAAAGTCAAGAAAAGTCAAAATTAAAAATTAGAGGAAATTGAGAGGTGTAATTGGTCAATAAGCTATTTAATTAATTAAATGATGAAAAATTAAAAAATTTCTCAAGTTGATGCTAAAATTGTAAAAATATAAATTAAGTATTTAGGGCTAAAAGTGTAAATTAGTGAGAATTTTTCTATAAATATTAATATAATAATATAATTGGATAATGATTATTAGGAATATGATGACATAAGCGAGAGTCAATTTGATGAAATCGAACGATGTGATTGGTTAATAAGTCATTAGTTCAACTGTCTTATAGTATATACTAGATTTTAGACCCGTGTCAAATACACGGGTTTTACAACATTATTAATATAAGAATTAATATATGAAAAAAAGATCGTATAAATGTAAAAATATACTTAAAAAAGAATTGAGATATTAAAATGTAATACTGAATGTTAAATAGAAGATTCCGTATCTTAGATATAGTTTGATTACAATTACCAATAGCAACTAAAATATTGATATAAATATTAATATAATAATAATTGGATAATGATTATTAGGAATATGATGACATAAGCGAGAGTCAATTTGATGAAATCGAACGATGTGATTGGTTAATAAGTCATTAGTTCAACTGTCTTATAGTATATATTAAGATTAAGATATAATTACTTTCTTTTCGTTAGTCATGGTTATTAAGAAGAATAAGAGTAACAACTGTAATATAAACATAATAAGAATTATGTACCTTCTTGTTCTTCTTGTATTCCATATACGGTTTTGAGTCTAATATGGATTTGAAGAATGGAAAGGAAGGAGAGATGGACGGATTTGGGATTTGAAGTATACGGAAGAGAAAACTGTCTTATAGTATATATTAAGATTAAGATAAAATAGTTACTTTCTTTTCGTTAGTCATGGTTATTAAGAAGAATAAAGTAACAACTGTAATATAAACATAATAAGAATTATGTACCTTCTTGTTCTTCTTGTATTCCATATACGGTTTTGAGTCTAATATGGATTTGAAGAATGGAAAGGAAGGAGAGATGGACGGATTTGGGATTTGAAGTATACGGAAGAGAAAACTGTCTTATAGTATATATTAAGATTAAGATAAAATAGTTACTTTCTTTTCGTTAGTCATGGTTATTAAGAAGAATAAGAGTAACAACTGTAATGTATATAAACATAATAAGAATTATGTACCTTCTTGTTCTTCTTGTATTCCATATACGGTTTTGAGTCTAATACGGATTTGAAGAATGGAAAGGAAGGAGAGATGGACGGATTTGGGATTTGAAGTATATGGAAGAGAAAACTGTAATGTATATAAACATAATTTCGTGGGATCTGATTCTATGGTTTATATAGAAGAATACATATCCTAAATATACTCAGATTACAATTACAAATAACAATAATGAATATTATTTACTTTGATTACAATTAGAACTGTTTAAAGAAAACTGTAATGTATATAAACATAATAAGAATTATGTACCTTCTTGTTCTTCTTGTATTCCATATACGGTTTTGAGTCTAATACGGATTTGAAGAATGGAAAGGAAGGAGAGATGGACGGATTTGGGATTTGAAGTATACGGAAGAGAAAACTGTCTTATAGTATATATTAAGATTAAGATAAAATAGTCTTGATCATTGTTAAGCATCTAAAATAAATTAAAAACACAATTAATCTTGTAAAGATCGATCTGTAAAAACATGTAGATAGTGACTCTTCATCGTAGATCGTGCAGAAGGCAAAAAGAATTTTAATTCCCAGGTTGAATATATAAAAATAATAGAGTGGGGAAATAATTATTCTTTTAATTGCCTGGTTGAATATATACAAAGATTTAGTAAGAGTTGTACCTCAATAAATGAAACGCCCAAATCAAATATCAGTTGACATACTTGTTCATTAGCCAAAATCATATCGAACTCAACGATCTATTCATTTGATATCCGATCCATGTTCAACCATGAAATATATTTATTATTAATACTATCCAGAATTTTTTATATTTAGGGTTTAAAGTTTTAGAGCATGATAACCTGTTGTGAAACTAATAATGAGGGAATAACAAGAGAGATGGAGAGAAGAGAATTATTTATCATTATCATTATAGGAGAGATATATATACACATATACAGGCTTGAAGTAGGCTCCAAGTAAATAGTAATATTGGAAACTGTATCTCCCGATAAACATCCATGATTCAATAATATATTCATTTATAATACTCCCCCTTGGATGTTTATTATACAATACGCTTGGAGTTGTTGCCCTAACTTCCCATTCCCAACTAGCAAAATAAATAAAATAAAAATAACTACAAAGCTTTAGCTATAAACTCCAGTTACAAGACTAACCCTCGGTCTCAGCTACAAATTAAATAACTACCGGGTGCAAGCTATCAACTTTAACTACCGGGCACTCCCGGTTTTACCCAAGGTCTTGAGTTCGATCCTTAGGGATGACAAAACCTTGGGGTTTTTTCCTCTGAATACTTGTAACGGCTCATGGTCAACATCTCGTTGTATAGAGTACGTGCAAGGCTTCACCATTATACGGTGAGGTTTCCCCGATTTCGTATACCGACTGAATGTTCTAGAAAAAAGAAGGTAAATGGGTAAAAACCTTCTAGTCTCATGTAACTCTTTGATACCCAACGCGTACACCGCATAGAAATCATGTTTGGTGACTTACCATTATCACATATATTTCACAAGATATAGTTTCTCTACATTTAAATTTGTAATTTGCAACCTTTATTTATGGGTTTATATGGTCACGTGACCATAATTGGTCAAAGTAGGAAGATATGAAATCAACCAAAATCTGTTTCTTTGTTATTACTTATTAGCATATGAATTTATATCTATATCTATATTGAGATTAAATTTTAAGCACTTTTTCCATTACCAAAATACCCCTGTACTAAACACGCTCCTTATTATCCCTTCTACTCTCCATTACCTAAACACACAGACACACAAAAAACTCTTCTTACTCCCTCTCTCTCGCCACCAACTTCCGCCGCCGGAGTCATCACCACGAGCCACCGCTGGATTCATCGCCACCAATATGTTAACCAAATCGGCACACACACGCTAAATCACAACCCCTCTTTCTCTCTCTCGCCGGATTCATCGTCACCAATCACCGCCGCCGGATTCATCACCATCAACAAGGGTTTTTCTTTCTGTTATTATTATTAATTTCTGATTAAATTGTTGTACATCTATATTATTATTATTATTATTATTATTTTATTTTTGCAAGTTCATATGTATTGATATTTGTTTTTTGTGTATGTATATATTTTCTACTGTACATATTGTTGATGGAAAAGGATGATGAGCTCGAGATGATGAAGCCCATGAGTCGTGAAGAAGTTATTATGCTTATGTCCAGATTCGATTGGCAGGCTTCCAAACCCTCATGAATGTAAGGTAATTTCTAATTTGGAATGTTTCTCAATTACAAATAAAAAAAATTCAATTACGTTAATTGAAACAAAAAATGCAACTATAACAAAAAATGAGCTTGTATGGTATCTTATACTTCAAATCTGCACTACGTGAACTGGTTTTCATTTATACGTTTTTTCCAGCGGTATGGTTTCATCGTTTTTACTCATGTACTTTTTATTTTATTTTAGCCGAAGAGCCCTAAATGGTTGCGAGTTTATATTGATCTGCTTACCCAGATCTTCACTCGGTAAGTTTATCATTAGCAAGTCGTCGTCATGTTAGCGGATCTATATTCCGAATGAAAACTGTAATAATTTTATAGTTTTGTTAGATGTTGAATCCCATATGATTGTTGTGATATTTATAAATTTGTAATGTTAGTCTTTTTCTTTCTAAAGGTGTAGATGGATAAAATGGTGTGCACTAACAGATAAGTGGCTGAATATTAGTGAGGTACATTTCATTTCTAATAAAGATTCATTAAAAGTTATAGATTATGTATATGAAATCTGCTAAAATGTTATGTCATGTTAAAATAGACTCTTATTTAATTGGACTACTATATGGAATTTTAGCTTTGGTAGTTGTGTGCGCATATATCATGGCAAAATGATGCAATAAATCGGATGCAACATCACAGGAAGAAGTTTTACATTGTGTGCAGGTATCTTAATATTATGAGCATTTATTCACTTGGTCCATCTAACCACGTCTGCCTAATAAGTACAGGTTCTTTTTCTTACACAGTTATAACTTCATTTTTTGTATAAATAACAAGCAACTTTTATGCCGACAGTAGACGGAATATGTATTTGTGAGCCCATGAAACATTACCCGAAACAAACCACTTACTTGGAACAATTAAGCCTTGAATAGGACTCTGACTCTAAACATGCCTTAAATCGCCCTTTTAGGACTTTGTCAGGTGCATTTGGTTTATCCATGGACATACGTTTCTTTTATTCTTTATATATTTATATTGTATTCTATAATTACAGAACAATGACATAATACTATAGACCTGAGTTTCACCATCAAAGCTCATTTATCAGTTGAATTTTGAGTCGGTGATAGTTACGTAGTAGAAGAGCTACTCAAAAGTTAACTTGGCCTTTAGCACTCTTTTTAGACGGTTTAGTTAGTTAGCACCCCTTAACAAGGAACATGTGACTTTAGTCTTTTTAATATAGGTTACTTATTGTTATTTCAGACGACCTATTTGTTGTATCTAAAACAGGATTTGCAGTTTCCCGTGCCTACTCGACTGTACATTATGTCCCCTATTTGCTGTCAACTACCAAGTTTACACTCCCTTTTTTGCAACCATGGCTAACAACCGACCAATTTACATTCCCGAACCTGCTCAGTTAGCTCGGATTAACCCATTATGACAAAACTACTATTTAAAAATGTGTCTGTTACAATTTCGTTACTTGATCTGCAGAATACGGTGGAGGTCTTGGAAGACGCTGAATATAACAGGGGTGAACGACTAAATCAATGTTATTCTTAATGTTGATTCTTAAGTGTCATATGCAAAATTACTCATTTCAGTACAATCAAGCCTTTTGCATCCTTCAACAGTGAATTTACATTTTTTTTGTTTGGAAATTCTTTGTAAAAACCCGGTTATTTTGAGACTCCATGTTTTTTTTTTTTTTTTTTTTTTTTTTTTTTTTTTTTTTTTTTTTTTTTTTTTTTTTTTTTTTTTTTTTTTTTTTTTTTTTTTTTTTTTTTTTTTTTTTTTTTTTTTTTTTTTTTTTTTTTTTTTTTTTTTTTTTTTTTTTTTTTTTTTTTTTTTTTTTTTTTTTTTTTTTTTTTTTTTTTTTTTTTTTTTTTTTTTTTTTTTTTTTTTTTTTTTTTTTTTTTTTTTTTTTTTTTTTTTTTTTTTTTTTTTTTTTTTTTTTTTTTTTTTTTTTTTTTTTTTTTTTTTTTTTTTTTTTTTTTTTTTTTTTTTTTTTTTTTTTTTTTTTTTTTTTTTTTTTTTTTTTTTTTTTTTTTTTTTTTTTTTTTTTTTTTTTTTTTTTTTTTTTTTTTTTTTTTTTTTTTTTTTTTTTTTTTTTTTTTTTTTTTTTTTTTTTTTTTTTTTTTTTTTTTTTTTTTTTTTTTTTTTTTTTTTTTTTTTTTTTTTTTTTTTTTTTTTTTTTTTTTTTTTTTTTTTTTTTTTTTTTTTTTTTTTTTTTTTTTTTTTTTTTTTTTTTTTTTTTTTTTTTTTTTTTTTTTTTTTTTTTTTTTTTTTTTTTTTTTTTTTTTTTTTTTTTTTTTTTTTTTTTTTTTTTTTTTTTTTTTTTTTTTTTTTTTTTTTTTTTTTTTTTTTTTTTTTTTTTTTTTTTTTTTTTTTTTTTTTTTTTTTTTTTTTTTTTTTTTTTTTTTTTTTTTTTTTTTTTTTTTTTTTTTTTTTTTTTTTTTTTTTTTTTTTTTTTTTTTTTTTTTTTTTTTTTTTTTTTTTTTTTTTTTTTTTTTTTTTTTTTTTTTTTTTTTTTTTTTTTTTTTTTTTTTTTTTTTTTTTTTTTTTTTTTTTTTTTTTTTTTTTTTTTTTTTTTTTTTTTTTTTTTTTTTTTTTTTTTTTTTTTTTTTTTTTTTTTTTTTTTTTTTTTTTTTTTTTTTTTTTTTTTTTTTTTTTTTTTTTTTTTTTTTTTTTTTTTTTTTTTTTTTTTTTTTTTTTTTTTTTTTTTTTTTTTTTTTTTTTTTTTTTTTTTTTTTTTTTTTTTTTTTTTTTTTTTTTTTTTTTTTTTTTTTTTTTTTTTTTTTTTTTTTTTTTTTTTTTTTTTTTTTTTTTTTTTTTTTTTTTTTTTTTTTTTTTTTTTTTTTTTTTTTTTTTTTTTTTTTTTTTTTTTTTTTTTTTTTTTTTTTTTTTTTTTTTTTTTTTTTTTTTTTTTTTTTTTTTTTTTTTTTTTTTTTTTTTTTTTTTTTTTTTTTTTTTTTTTTTTTTTTTTTTTTTTTTTTTTTTTTTTTTTTTTTTTTTTTTTTTTTTTTTTTTTTTTTTTTTTTTTTTTTTTTTTTTTTTTTTTTTTTTTTTTTTTTTTTTTTTTTTTTTTTTTTTTTTTTTTTTTTTTTTTTTTTTTTTTTTTTTTTTTTTTGTGATCGTCTACTATATCTTATCGGGTTTTTAAACAAACTATTTTTTTACGGATTATTACATGTAATAAACTGTTCGTTTCCTTTGTTTGAAGTCGATATATCATGGTAGTTTTTACGGAGTAACACAAGTGTTTGCTTTGCAATTATCGTCGTCGCATCTCCTCGCATGTTTTGTATTGTGATCACTGTATAGCCGCTGCAACGCGCGGGCACCAGGCTAGTAATACAATAATTACAACAATAATATAATCATATATTAATATAATGATACTCGTAATATAAATTTAAAGGTACTCAATGACGTGGTTGGTGTATATTCGTCATGTTTCAGTCCCCATTTTAATATCGTTTAATGAAAAAATTATTTTGTTGTTTTCTAGCTATTGTTTTATATATAAGTAATACTATAACTACTAAGGAACCCTGAATGATTTAACTTCAGTCTCTACAATAATAATGAACACAATCACATATCCTTGTAGCATATCTCTATGTGGTACCAAAACAACCAGAAACACAAAAATGGCAATTGCATTCTCTGTGACAGCCATGTCCAGGCCGTCCGCTGGAAGCACGTACTCTACAAAAGTCGACATTGGTGTTGTAGTTGATGCTCCACCACCAGTACTGCCATTGCTTGAGTTCTCTCCAGACTCATTGCAATATGAACAAGGCAAGGTGGGAGCCGTGCCATATGGCAGTGTATCATCCGAGTCATCAGTTGGTGCCATGGAGTACTTGACTGGCATATTAACATCCAAGGTTTATGACGTCGCAGTGGAGTCGCCGTTGCAGCATGCGACAAAGCTGTCGGAGAGGCTAGACACGGATATATGGCTGAAGAGGGAGGATGCCCAACCGGTTAGTGCCATTGTTCCCTCTGTCTCATAGTAACTATGTATCGATTATTATAATTTCGTTTGTTCTAAAATAAGTACCGTATCAATTTCTAAAGTAATTTGCACACTAATTAATGTTATGACTTCACGTTAAATAATATAATTTTTATTAGTTTTAGTTTTGTTATACAAAAATGATTAGCGGCACAGTTTATTGTTCGTCTACCTTCTATTTCTATGTATTGATATGAACCATAACTAAGACCCTTCTTATAACCCTCACTTCTTCCACTATTCATCAGCTTTTCTCTCTCCTAGACACCCCAAGAACACCCCCCTTCTTATAACCCCACTTCTTCCCCACTTCTTTTTTTTATTCACGACGTAAACTACACAAATCAGGCCCCACATCACCCATTTAGCTGTGTTCAAGTTTGGAAGAAACACCAAGACGCCGGCCGTGCTACCAGCGTCTTCGGCCAGTTTAGCGTCAGCCGTGCGTCGGACGGAGATGGGAAGTGTTATAAGGAAGGGCCTAATAATTAAATCTATCACACATCATACATTTGGTATATAATCTTTAGTAGTTGTCCCTTGGGTTGTCTTATTAAATCAGGTGTACTATATTTTTGTGTTAGTTTGCTTCATTTTCTTTTTCTTAAATAACTTTATTACTTATTATTATTATTTTTATTTTTTCTAGCGTCACATCATTATTTTTTCAATTTATATTTCTTTTAATTTCACTATTAAGTACTAACCATATTTTTTTCTCATCTAAGAAAAAAAAAACATAATTAAAAAACCGATTTTATTTGTCAACCTTGTCAAAAATAAGGTGAGAAAAAACTTGGGAACGACCTAAACTTTTAATGGTCACTTTTTATTAAAGGATATTTTACTTTCAAAAACACATGTTACAAGAAAGAAAAATAGTAAATAAGTTATTAAACTTATTAATTTGTAATTTGTCACGTTTGTAAATGAATCACGTGTTGGAGGTCTTGCCAAAAGAGAAAACTATATATCTGGTATTTCCTGGTCCCACGGCCTGCATATATGTCGAGAAAATACATTATTAGGGGGAGGAATGGTACCCAATTTGATAAACTTACCCAAATCATCTTCCAATCAAAACCTTCCAACTCACAACTACCCAATTCTACCCAATTTTTACCCAAATCACTTGCAATACACATACCCAATTCTACCCAATTTCATTTTCTTTTTCATTTTTTTTATTAAATTATCAATTTAACTATATAAATATAAATACTAAATTCAAACATTCATTAAATAAAAACAAACATTACATAATAGTATTTCACTTTTCACTTGTTAACAAAACTAATTGCAAGGACTAAAAATGTTCAGATTGAAAGTTTATAGATTTTACATATATATTACAAAACATTGAAATTAAAGGGACCAAACTTGGTCATTTATAAACTCTTTGTCTTCTCAAAATTATTACCTGCAAGTTATTATACTTACATACATAGATATATATATATACAGTATAAACAAAGAAAGGAAGAAAAGAAAAATAAAAAAGAGGACCGTGGGGGGGGGGGGGGGGGGGGGGGGGGGGGGGGGGGGGGGGGGGGGGGGGGGGGGGGGGGGGGGGGGGGGGGGGGGGGGGGGGGGGGGGGGGGGGGGGGGGGGGGGGGGGGGGGGGGGGGGGGGGGGGGGGGGGGGGGGGGGGGGGGGGGGGGGGGGGGGGGGGGGGGGGGGGGGGGGGGGGGGGGGGGGGGGGGGGGGGGGGGGGGGGGGGGGGGGGGGGGGGGGGGGGGGGGGGGGGGGGGGGGGGGGGGGGGGGGGGGGGGGGGGGGGGGGGGGGGGGGGGGGGGGGGGGGGGGGGGGGGGGGGGGGGGGGGGGGGGGGGGGGGGGGGGGGGGGGGGGGGGGGGGGGGGGGGGGGGGGGGGGGGGGGGGGGGGGGGGGGGGGGGGGGGGGGGGGGGGGGGGGGGGGGGGGGGGGGGGGGGGGGGGGGGGGGGGGGGGGGGGGGGGGGGGGGGGGGGGGGGGGGGGGGGGGGGGGGGGGGGGGGGGGGGGGGGGGGGGGGGGGGGGGGGGGGGGGGGGGGGGGGGGGGGGGGGGGGGGGGGGGGGGGGGGGGGGGGGGGGGGGGGGGGGGGGGGGGGGGGGGGGGGGGGGGGGGGGGGGGGGGGGGGGGGGGGGGGGGGGGGGGGGGGGGGGGGGGGGGGGGGGGGGGGGGGGGGGGGGGGGGGGGGGGGGGGGGGGGGGGGGGGGGGGGGGGGGGGGGGGGGGGGGGGGGGGGGGGGGGGGGGGGGGGGGGGGGGGGGGGGGGGGGGGGGGGGGGGGGGGGGGGGGGGGGGGGGGGGGGGGGGGGGGGGGGGGGGGGGGGGGGGGGGGGGGGGGGGGGGGGGGGGGGGGGGGGGGGGGGGGGGGGGGGGGGGGGGGGGGGGGGGGGGGGGGGGGGGGGGGGGGGGGGGGGGGGGGGGGGGGGGGGGGGGGGGGGGGGGGGGGGGGGGGGGGGGGGGGGGGGGGGGGGGGGGGGGGGGGGGGGGGGGGGGGGGGGGGGGGGGGGGGGGGGGGGGGGGGGGGGGGGGGGGGGGGGGGGGGGGGGGGGGGGGGGGGGGGGGGGGGGGGGGGGGGGGGGGGGGGGGGGGGGGGGGGGGGGGGGGGGGGGGTTTTTAGATAGAATTGGGTTTTCAATGTGGTTTTAAACAACCAAATTTTTAATTTGGTTTGAAACCAAAAATGAAAAATCAAACATTACTATTTGCCGCTACATTTTATGATTCACAATGAAATCTTTTAAAACATTTTTTGGATGTGTTATCGAGTCCATGACAGTGATGTGCTATCCACATATGAGTCGCCATGTCGGTGTATATGGTCCAAATTGTTGTCGTTATTTTGGGCCTCATTTTGGCCTGGTGATGGTTTGTGTTTTTATACCTTTACCATTTAAGGCTTATCGCTAACATTATACGAGTAATAGAAAGTGTAAATAAAGGTCAAACTTTTACCCACACGGACGTAAAATATATGTCAAAATAAATTTTACCTTTGTGACAAATTTTTCCTTTGTCATTAAAAGGTAAAAAGACATCCTCTAAAGTTCAAGTAACTTTATTAATAATATTTAAAAAATCTTGACCTTTAAATTAAAATCAAGGATTAAGATTCAATAATGACTTTTTAATTTTAACCATTGATTTTAATTCACCGGTTAAAATCCCATAACTTTACCTATAAAGTTCATTTGAATTTTGGAGGGTCTCAAAAATACTATTAACAATCAAGAATTTTTTTATTAATTGCATACATGATACTTTTGTTGTAGTGTCAAGTGTAACCAACATATATAAAATGCATAAGAGAAATGAAGCTTAACTAGTCAAATGAAGGCACTGAACTAGCTTCAACAGCATTTTTCAATCATAATTTAAGTCAAGTTTAGCATATTGGCAAGTTTGATGAATTGGAAGTCTGTAATTTATCTTAATTATAGGATACTAGCTAACTGGTATTTCATCAGGTTTTCTCTTTCAAACTTCGTGGAGCATACAACATGATGGCAAAGCTTTCAAAGGAACAGCTTGCACAAGGTGTCATATGCTCTTCTGCCGGCAATCATGCCCAAGGGGTTGCGTTAGCAGCCAAAACGTTAGGCTGCGATGCAGTGATCGTTATGCCAGTTACTACACCCCGAATCAAGGTTGGTTTAAATTAATTTCATTTTGTCTTGGGAAAATCATATGAGTTTGATGCTTTTTGATAATTGATATACATTATATTTTTATTTATATTTTTGTGTCAATGCTATGTTTAGTGGGAGTCGGTTAAGAGATTGGGAGCAACGGTTGTTCTTGAGGGGGACTCGTATGATGAAGCACAAACATACGCCAAGAAAAGGGGTATAAGTGAGAAGCGCACCTTCATTCCACCTTTTGATCATCCAGATGTAATCATGGGTCAAGGAACTGTAGGGATGGAGATCATGCGCCAATTGCAACGCCCGGTTCATGCCATATTTGTTCCTATAGGGGGTGGTGGCTTAATAGCTGGTATTGCAGCCTATGTAAAAAGGGTCTCACCAGAGGTGCACAATATATTTACTATATGCAGACAATACTTTTTTTAATCGTGATTTTATAAATAGAAGACCTCTAGCAATTAAGAGTTACAAGAAGAGTGTGAGTAATAGCTACTCAAGTTAAAGTCTGAAATGTGCATATATACACAGGTACGGATCATAGGAGTAGAGCCTGCTAATGCGAATGCAATGGCTTTGTCGTTGCACCATGGTCAACGTGTCATGCTTGATCAAGTGGGAGGCTTTGCAGACGGTGTTCCTGTAAAAGAAGTTGGTGTAGAAACTTTTCGCTTATGCAGAGAGCTAATTGATGGAGTAGTTCTTGTCAGTCGCGATGCTATCTGCGCATCCATAAAAGTATATACGCCTACTCTACTTTATCTTAATTCCATCAGTTTTTATCCTCAATTATTCTCTCTTTTAGCCTTTTAGGGTAAAATATATTACAAGAAATTTGGTTTATTTTTAGTTAAAAGGGGTTTTACTCACAAAAAGAAGTAACGAAGACCATCTTTAACCCACCACATTGAATTCTCCGCCATAACTAATAGGTGGTTATAAGTGCCTAATTCTCTGCTTTTCAAAACTATATAATGATATATAAATTTTTCTTGAAGGACATGTTTGAGGAGGAAAGGAGTATTCTTGAACCAGCAGGGGCTCTTGCTCTCGCTGGTGCAGAAGCATATTGCCGATACTATAACATCAAGAATACAAATGTCGTAGCCATAACAAGTGGAGCCAACATGAATTTTGATAGACTGAGACTCGTGACAGAGCTAGCAAACATTGGTAGGCAGCAAGAGGCCGTGCTTACTACTTTCATGCCAGAGGAACGTGGAAGCATTAGACAGTTCTGCCATCTTGTAAGTTAAAGACTTTTCGTCTTTAATTTTTTTTGTATGGTGTTGATAATAGTGAATTTTTCTACAGGTTGGAGGAATAAGTATCACAGAATTCAAGTATAGATACGACTCTAACAGAAGCCGAGCTCTAGTTCTATACAGGCAAGTTCATTTTAGTTAAAAACTTGTAGTCGAATTAAAAGGTATTGTAACTAATTATTAATTAACCTGCCCGCTTGATTTTGGAACGTGAAAACAGTGTTGGTGTTCATACTAGAGGTGAACTCCAAGGCATGATGGAGAGAATGAAGTCATTTCAACTTGAAACTATTGAGTTCACAAACAATGACATGGTTAAAGATCATTTACGGCATCTGGTAGTTATTGATTAACCTTTTTTTGGGTTCAATGTTTTATATATGTTGTTTGGTTCTTTCATATCTATTAATGACTAAATTACCATTGTGAATCTCTAGATGGGTGGTCGATCAAATGTTGAAGATGAGCTTCTATGTCGATTTGTGTTTCCTGAAAGGCGTGGGGCTTTAGTGAAATTCTTAGATGTTATTAGTCCTCGTTGGAATATTAGCTTGTTTCATTATCTTTCGCAGGTCAGCTTTACATGACTTTTATATATTCATCGATCGATAAACCATATATATATATAAGCTTAGTAACTAGAGATCGATTCTAATATATGTCTGGTTTCGTTGTTTAAAGGGAGAATCGGGTGCCAATGTACTAATTGGGATTCAAATTCCATAAATGAGTTTCGAAGTTGTGCCAACGATCTTGGATACAACTATGAAATTGAAACTGACAACCAAGGATTCCAGCTATTAATGCGTTGATCGAGGAATAATCTTGGTGATCATCGACCAAGAGTGCATGAACTTGTCGCGAGTTTCAAGCTTTTTCTTGTGTTGAGGGGGTCATGCTTTTACCCTCAATATATGATGAACTACTTCAATAAGCGGGACCGAAAGGTCTCCTCGTCACTCGTCCTTCTTTATGTCAATTTCCGATGGGAGGTTCATTTAAAACAGATTAGTATGAAATTAATATTAATAATCTGCCATCTTAAAAGATCATAAACAAATTAAGTCTCAAGTTGTATTACATTTGCCATTCCGGGAGAAAAATAAAAATATATAAAAAAAATGGTGTATTATACGAGTATTTAAAGTTGACGAAGAACATAAAGTCACAATTGACGATGTGACGTAGACTTGATTCAGAGCCACTAAGGCCTCTGCCAACTGTCGACACCATCATTCCTCTTCCTCACTGCCACATCAGCTTTTCTCTCTCCTAAATCACCTCTTTCTCACTCACTACCAACTCTACCTCTTCCTCGTCTCTTCCTTAATTTAAAATAAAACATTATATTAATAAAAATCATAACTAATATAAATAAATCATTACATTATAATTATAAAGAGTTAATTTCAAAAATCGTCCTTGTGGTTTTACCAAAAAATCACGTTTCATCCTTTAAACTTCAAAATGACACTGGTAGTCCTTTATACGCGGATAATGGTCACGTTTCGTCCTTTAGTCGACCGTATAAAGGACGAAACGTGTCCATCATCCGTTAGATTAAAGGACGAAACGTGACCATCATCCGTTAGATTAAAGGACGAAACATGACCATTATCCGCGTATAAAGGACTACCAGTGTCATTTTGAAGTTTAAAGGATGAAACGTGATTTTTTGGTAAAACCACAAGGACGATTTGTGAAATTAACTCAATTATAAAACATCATATTAATAAAAATTATTTGACTTTTAGAAAACTTTGAATATCTAAAAATCCTTTTTATAGGGACTAAATATGTTAACTATTAAAACTATTTAAATATAAAAGTAAATATGAAAAACATTTATAAAGTTGTAAATCTTAAAAGTTGTTTTTATCTCCTTCTTTCATAACCTGCAACATATATATACATTTAATATATTTATTTTATAATCGATCAGTAGGATAAAAAAAAAATTCAATCTAAAAAAATTTTCTTTTGTTTCCGGTCCCACACACACTCCCCTCTCCTCCGTCCTTCCCCTTCGATCCATCGAAGCCTTCCATCGACGAGCTCCACGAACCACCCCCTGCCAACGGTCTCCTCATCGACGGCTGTGTCGAAGTGCCTGTCGACGAGGCGTTGGCACCGGCCTAAAGCAAAGTGTTAAAATTATATGTCTAATATAAACTTTAGGGTTATATTTGAATATTCTTCTAACTTCAGGGTTGAGTATTGTGCAGGTATGTTATTGTTGATACTGGAAGGACTGGTTTTGCACAAAGGGAAAGAGGAGGGAGGAGTAGTGCAAGCTGTCAAAGTTATGGAGTATAAATACTCCCTTCAACCCGATTAGGGTTTTTAGATCTATTATTAACACTTTTATATATTTTTCGTTTATATATTTTCTCTCAAATATATTCGAGATATTTTCTTTGTAATCTGATTGATTCGTCTTAATCAATCATTTGGTTGATCGTCTTGATCATATTTCTTTGTAATAATCGAACATTATAAGTCGGATAAATCTAGCCGACTGATTATTTTAATCGAATAATAAAACAACCATTAATAATAATTGTTGGTTGATTGACCTTTGAGTTCGTTCATGGTATCAGAGACAGGTTACTCTGATTGGTGATTTTTGATTAAGGTTTTTCTGGATTTAGGGCGTATTTCGGTTTCGAAACCCTAGATCTAAGAAACCCTAATTTTTAGGGTTTTCTGGTTTACGATCTTGTTGATTCCGCTGCTTATTGTTTCAGATCTGACTTCTTCTTGACTAAGTGAATCAAGAAGAAAATTAGGGTTCCTTTATTTCAGCCAAGAGCACTGTATTGTTGATTCTTCTTCCTTTATCTCTTTTTAACTGTTTTTTTTATTTCAATTCTCACAAAATCATTTGTGTTAATACTTGACCGGTCTCCGTGAGAGGCTTGGAATCCTGTCACTGGCACATTTGAGAGATTGAAATTATTTTCAAAAATATATATATATACATATAAATCTTGTTTATTTTGTTTTATATTGCTTATGTTTGATCATACTTATACATACACACACATACATCTATATATATAAATATATATATATATATATATATATATATATATATATATATATATATATATATATATATATATATATATATATATATATATATATATATATATATATATATATATATATATATATATATATATATATATATATATATATATATATATATATATATATATATATATATATATATATATATATATATATATATATATATATATATATATATATATATATATATATATATATATATATATATATATATATATATATATATATATATATATATATATATATATATATATATATATATATATATATATATATATATATATATATATATATATATATATATATATATATATATATATATATATATATATATATATATATATATATATATATATATATATATATATATATATATATATATATATATATATATATATATATATATATATATATATATATATATATATATATATATATATATATATATATATATATATATATATATATATATATATATATATATATATATATATATATATATATATATATATATATATATATATATATATATATATATATATATATATATATATATATATATATATATATATATATATATATATATATATATATATATATATATATATATATATATATATATATATATATATATATATATATATATATATATATATATATATATATATATATATATATATATATATATATATATATATATATATATATATATATATATATATATATATATATATATATATATATATATATATATATATATATATATATATATATATATATATATATATATATATATATATATATATATATATATATATATATATATATATATATATATATATATATATATATATATATATATATATATATATATATATATATATATATATATATATATATATATATATATATATATATATATATATATATATATATATATATATATATATATATATATATATATATATATATATATATATATATATATATATATATATATATATATATATATATATATATATATATATATATATATATATATATATATATATATATATATATATATATATATATATATATATATATATATATATATATATATATATATATATATATATATATATATATATATATATATATATATATATATATATATATATATATATATATATATATATTATCTTTTTTTATATTTTGTGTTAATTGTTTCTTGTTATCTGATTAATAATGGCTCCTGATACTGGTAGTGGTTCTAAAACAACTACTGTTAGTGGTCTTGATTTTGGTGATCCTTTATATCTTCATCCTACTGATACTAGTGGTGCTCCTATTCTGTCTTTTAAGTTGACTGGTACTGAAAATTATAATGTTTGGTCATGTGCTATGATGCTTGCTTTAGAAACTAAAAATAAAGTAGGGTTTATAGATGGTTCATGTGAGAAAAATGAAGATGATCCTGTTTTGGCTAAACAGTGGGATAGGTGTAATTCTGTGGTGTTGTCTTGGATTTTAGGATCTGTTAGTCAAGATTTGTATATGGGACAAATATTTTCTAAAATTGCTAGTGAAGTTTGGAGTGATTTAAAAGAAACCTATGACAAAGTTGATGGTTCTGTTACTTTCAATCTGCATCATAAGATTAATACATTGAGTCAAAATGGTTCTTCATTGTCTGAATATTATCATAAATTGAATACTTTCTGGAAACAGTTTGATGCTATGGTGAAATTGTCTGTATGTACTTGTAAAGTTGCAAAAGAATTTAAAGCTCATCATGATTTAATTAGATTAATGCAGTTTTTAATGGGTTTAGATGAAATGTACATGTCTGTTAGGAGTACTATTCTTACTAAAGATCCATTACCTAATGTGAAATCTGCATATGCTTTGTTATCTAGAGAAGAATCACATAGGAATGCTAGTTCTGTTAATCATGTTAAACCTAATAATTCTGCTTTTGTGTCTAAATTTAATGATACTAAAAGAAAATTTGTTAGGAATGAGAATTTGGTTTGTGCTAATCCTGCTTGTGGTTTAAAAGGTCATACTATTGATAAGTGTTACAAATTAGTTGGATATCCAGATTTTAATAAGAAAAAATCAAATTATCAAAATAGAAACTATAATAGCCATAATGTGGTTAATGAAAGAAATAATTGGAATGATAAGTCTGATGTAAATGGACAATGTGCTAAAACTGTTGTATCTGATAATTCTGCTAATGGTAGTTTTCCTTTTACTAATGAACAAATTACAAAGCTTATGAGTTTGTTGAATGAGAATCAGGATTCAAAAGGGAAAACACAAGCTAATATGGCAGGTACATTGTTTAATGCTTTTATGTCTTCTACTTTCTTTAATTCTAATGTGAAACTTGATACTTTGATAAGTTTGATTAATTGGATTATTGATTCTGGAGCAAATCAGCATATGTGTGCTTCTGATAAGAATACGATCAATGTTATTGATGTTTCTGAACTAAATTTAACTGTTAATCATCCTAATGGAACTTCTGCCAAAATTACTAAAATTGGTGATCTAAGAGTTACTGAAAATATAACCTTGTTTGATGTTCTAGTTGTTCCTGAATAATGTAAACTTGTTTTCTGTGCATAAGGCTAATAGGGACAGCAAATTGTTTGTTGGTTTTACTGAGTATGCATGTTATATTCAGGATTTGAGAACAATGAGAAGTTTGGGGACTGGTAGAGTTCATGGAGGTTTATATTTGTTAAATACTGGTAAGTCTTATGCTAATACTGCATGCTTGAATTCTTTGACTAGTTGTCATGTATCTGCAGAAATGTGGCATGCTAGATTAGGACATCCTTCTTATAAAGTGTTAAGTGTCTTAAA
Source organism: Erigeron breviscapus (assembly GCA_034093135.1). Classification (NCBI taxonomy): domain Eukaryota; kingdom Viridiplantae; phylum Streptophyta; class Magnoliopsida; order Asterales; family Asteraceae; genus Erigeron; species Erigeron breviscapus. The sequence goes on along the minus strand of CM067167.1, from coordinate 103,015,841 downwards.
AGATAAACTTGATTTAAGATTTATTGATCAAAATGCACCTTGTGATACTTGTCATAAAGCTAAACAAATAAGGGAACCTTTTCCCTTAAGTGAACATAAAACTGTCAGTGTTGGAGATATTATTCATCTTGATGTTTGGGGACCTTATAGGAAACCAAGTAAGGAAGGTTTTAAATATTTTTTAACTGTTGTTGATGATTTCTCTAGAGCAGTTTGGGTTTACATGTTAAAAACCAAATCTGAAGTATTTGAAAATGTCTCTAATTTTATTACAATGGTTGAAACTCAATTTGGAAAGAATGTCAAGGTTATTAGGTCTGATAATGGGACTGAGTTTGTTAACTGGAATATGGACAAGTTGTTTAAACAGTTTGGTATTATACATCAAACTACTTGTGCTTATACACCCCAACAAAATGGGGTGGCTGAAAGAAAGCATAGGCATTTGTTGAATGTGGCTAGGGCCCTTCTTTTTCAGGGAGGGATTCCTTTATATATGTGGACTGAATGTGTATATGTTGCTGTGTATTTGATAAATAGGACTCCTTCTTCTTCTATGTTAAAAGGAAAAACTCCTTATGAGATTGTTTTTGGGTTTGAACCTACTTTGTCTCACTTAAGAGTATTTGGATGTTTGTGTTATGCTACAATCTTGAATAATGATAACAAGTTTTCTAAAAGAGCTGAAAAGTGTGTTTTACTTGGGTATTCAAATTCAAAGAAAGGATATAAGCTTTTGAGTTTAGAAAACAAAGACATTTTTTATAGCAGAGATGTCAAGTTTTATGAACAAATTTTTCCTTTCAAAATGGGAACCAACAGTTTAATTGATAAAGATTTTGAAATCTTTTTTGACAGGATTAATGAGAAGGTTGGCTCCACTGTACCCAATGATGAATTTTTTTTTGAAAATCCTGAAAGTGATGGCAGAGCCACCATTGACATTGGTAGTATCTCTGAATCTGCCAATGACAATGGAGGCACAGCAACACTTGAAGAAAACAATAATATAATGTCACAAGGTAGGGATGATAATGGCATTCCTGAGGGTATTCATTTAAATGATATTGGTATCATTAATGAAAACATTCCAGTGGAGGCACCTGATCTTAGAAGGTCAAATAGAACTTCAAATTTGCCTAGGAACTTGAATGATTATGTGCTTGATGGTAAAGTAAGATATGGTATTGACAAGGTGGTTAATTATTCTAATTTGAGTTCTAATGTGTTCAGTTTCTTGTCTAGTATTAATAAAAATATTGAACCAAATACTTATAATCAAGCTGCTAAAGATCCTAAATGGATTGAAGCAATGAATCTTGAAATGGAGGCTTTGTATAGGAACAATACTTGGGTTTTGACTGATCTTCCTTTAGGGAGAGAACCCATAGGATGTAAATGGGTTTATAAAATTAAGTATAAATCTTCTGGTGAAATTGAGAGATATAAAGCTAGGTTAGTGGCTAAAGGTTATAATCAAAAGGAAGGTATAGATTATGAGGAGACTTTCTCTCCTGTTGTGAAAATGGTCACTGTTAGGTGTCTTATTAATGTAGCAGTTCAATATGGTTGGACTTTATATCAACTTGATATAAACAATGCTTTTTTATATGGTGACTTATATGAAGAAGTTTATATGGAATTACCTCCAGGATATTTTTCTAAAGATGATAAAAGAGTTTGTAAACTTGTTAAGTCTTTATATGGACTTAAACAAGCTCCAAGGCAATGGAATCATAAACTAACCAATGCTTTAAGTGAATATGGTTTCATCCAAAGTAAAAGTGATTATTCTCTTTTTACTAAGACTGATACAAATTTGTTTATTGCTCTTCTTGTTTATGTTGATGACATTGTCATCACTGGTAATGACAATTCCGAGGTTGAAAAGGTTAAAGGTTTTTTAAGGACCAAGTTTCTTATAAAGGATTTAGGAAAATTGAAGTATTTTTTAGGCATTGAAGTAATTGATACTTCACAAGGAGTTTGCTTAACTCAAAGGAAGTATTGTATGGATCTCTTATTTGAATATGGTATGCTTGGTTCAAAACCTATGAGAACACCTATGGATATGAATCTTGTTATATCTGATAGACATGATGATTCTGATCCTTTTATTGAAAATGTGACCTTGTATCAAAAAATTATTGGGAAATTGATCTATCTTACTATCACTAGACCAGACATTAGCTATCCTGTGCAGTGTTTAAGTCAATATATGCATGCTCCTAAAGCTTTTTTTGCTTTTTTTTTTTTTTTTTTTTTTTTTTTTTTTTTTTTTTTTTTTTTTTTTTTTTTTTTTTTTTTTTTTTTTTTTTTTTTTTTTTTTTTTTTTTTTTTTTTTTTTTTTTTTTTTTTTTTTTTTTTTTTTTTTTTTTTTTTTTTTTTTTTTTTTTTTTTTTTTTTTTTTTTTTTTTTTTTTTTTTTTTTTTTTTTTTTTTTTTTTTTTTTTTTTTTTTTTTTTTTTTTTTTTTTTTTTTTTTTTTTTTTTTTTTTTTTTTTTTTTTTTTTTTTTTTTTTTTTTTTTTTTTTTTTTTTTTTTTTTTTTTTTTTTTTTTTTTTTTTTTTTTTTTTTTTTTTTTTTTTTTTTTTTTTTTTTTTTTTTTTTTTTTTTTTTTTTTTTTTTTTTTTTTTTTTTTTTTTTTTTTTTTTTTTTTTTTTTTTTTTTTTTTTTTTTTTTTTTTTTTTTTTTTTTTTTTTTTTTTTTTTTTTTTTTTTTTTTTTTTTTTTTTTTTTTTTTTTTTTTTTTTTTTTTTTTTTTTTTTTTTTTTTTTTTTTTTTTTTTTTTTTTTTTTTTTTTTTTTTTTTTTTTTTTTTTTTTTTTTTTTTTTTTTTTTTTTTTTTTTTTTTTTTTTTTTTTTTTTTTTTTTTTTTTTTTTTTTTTTTTTTTTTTTTTTTTTTTTTTTTTTTTTTTTTTTTTTTTTTTTTTTTTTTTTTTTTTTTTTTTTTTTTTTTTTTTTTTTTTTTTTTTTTTTTTTTTTTTTTTTTTTTTTTTTTTTTTTTTTTTTTTTTTTTTTTTTTTTTTTTTTTTTTTTTTTTTTTTTTTTTTTTTTTTTTTTTTTTTTTTTTTTTTTTTTTTTTTTTTTTTTTTTTTTTTTTTTTTTTTTTTTTTTTTTTTTTTTTTTTTTTTTTTTTTTTTTTTTTTTTTTTTTTTTTTTTTTTTTTTTTTTTTTTTTTTTTTTTTTTTTTTTTTTTTTTTTTTTTTTTTTTTTTTTTTTTTTTTTTTTTTTTTTTTTTTTTTTTTTTTTTTTTTTTTTTTTTTTTTTTTTTTTTTTTTTTTTTTTTTTTTTTTTTTTTTTTTTTTTTTTTTTTTTTTTTTTTTTTTTTTTTTTTTTTTTTTTTTTTTTTTTTTTTAGATTGGGGGAAATGTGTGACATCCAGGAAATCTGTTACTGGTTTTTGCATTTTTTTAAATGATTCATTGATTTCCTGGAAAAGTAAGAAGCAGAAAACAGTGTCTAGGTCTTCCTCTGAAGCAGAGTATAGGGCCATGGCCACTGTGACTTGTGAATTGGTATGGATTCTTAACATTTTGAATGACTTAAGAGTTAAAAATTTGTTGCCTGTTACTTTGTATTGTGATAATAAATCAGCTGTTTTGATTGCAACAAATCCAGTTCTTCATGAAAGAACTAAACATATTGAAATTGATATTCATATTGTAAGGGAAAAAGTTAGTTCTGGTATGCTTAATCTTGTTAAAGTTGATACCAATGATCAAACTGCTGACATTTTTACAAAGAGCTTATGCATAAGGCAACATGATTTTTTGTTAAGTAAGATGAACATGATTGATCTTTTTTCTGCCTAAAGTTTATATTAAGGGAGGGTGTTAAAATTATATGTCTAATATAAACTTTAGGGTTATATTTGAATATTCTTCTAACTTCAGGGTTGAGTATTGTGCAGGTATGTTATTGTTGATACTGGAAGGACTGGTTTTGCACAAAGGGAAAGAGGAGAGAGGAGTAGTGCAAGCTGTCAAAGTTATGGAGTATAAATACTCCCTTCAACCCGATTAGGGTTTTTAGATCTATTATTAACACTTTTATATATTTTTCGTTTATATATTTTCTCTCAAATATATTCGAGATATTTTCTTTGTAATCTGATTGATTCGTCTTAATCAATCATTTGGTTGATCGTCTTGATCATATTTCTTTGTAATAATCGAACATTATAAGTCGGATAAATCTAGCCGACTGATTATTTTAATCGAATAATAAAACAACTATTAATAATAATTGTTGGTTGATTGATCTTTGAGTTCGTTCACAAAGGAGTAAATGCCAGAATTCATTTCTATGGTTTGCACATTTTTATCGTTTTTTATTAATTAACATTCGATTTTACACTTGGTTTTTTCTACCCCGCTCATTTTCCAGTTTAATGGACATCGAATTTGTCCTGTTAAGCCGTTCACGTGTGTTGCACATTAGCTAGGTATTATGGGGTTTTTTTAGAAAAAAATTCTTTTCGTGAATAATTATCACAAATCGTCTATGTACGTAGTTGTTTTTTTTTCTCACAATTTTTTATTTTGTTTGCTTTAATTTTATATTTAAAAGTTCTTTTCTCACAATTATCCATTTTTTCCCTTTCTATATTTTAGTCTTTCTTCTCCTATTTTTTTTATTAATTATCATAAACCATATATAAATATAACAGAATTTTCAGTAAATAAATCAATAGACATGTGGGTTCAATGGTTAAAATATACTCGTAATAAATTGTTCCTATATTATTTATCTATAATACCTTATAAACCTACCTCCAGAAATCGCAAATCAGGAATTGAACTACCTAAAATACCTCTCTACTTTATTCATTAACTAGATTATTACCCGCGTAATACGCGGGAAACATATATAATTAATGACATGTTAAATTTTTATAATATCATAAGTAGACAAATATTTAACCAAGTAAGAATTAAACCACTAAAAAACATGAAGTTACATTAGCGATCGTTTAGATTTCGGTTAACAATAACCAGACAGTTGAAAAATGGATACATCATCTATTAGAGGTCTCGCAAAGTAAGGTTGTTTTTTCTTTGGATGTCTTTCATTCATCCGGATATGTCTGCATTGTCATTGTACTTGTGCTTTAACGTTTTGCTCGAATAATTTTGTTATACACTAAAATTACTAAGCAGTTTAATTATCAATTTATATATCGCATGTTTTGTTAATCTAAGTTAAAATTATGCATAATATCATTGCAGTTTTCATACAATTATGTTTCTGATATATAATTGTGATAGCTTACTATAGACTCCACATTTGTTTTTTAGTTCTTTATTAAGAGGGCCGGTTTGACATCCGGTCCGGTTTTTAAAACATTGATTTAATAAAAATGTTATATGATAAAAATCCTATACAAAAATCCTTATAACCAAATTTTATTCGTTATATGATAAAAATCCTATATTGAATAAAAACGTATTACATTAAAAAAGAAAATTTTATTGTAAAAAAATTAAAAATTAATTTAAAGATAAAAAATGATGTAAAATATAAAAATATTAGTTTCCATAATTATATCATTAAAAACATTAATTATTAATGTCTACAAACTTAAATAAGGAAATAATAATAATTTAAATTTATTAAAATAAAATTAAATCTAAAAAAGTTAAATAAGGTATATGACATCATCATTTGATCTAATGGTTCTAATTAAAAGTTGAACTTCATCTAAAGGTCTATACTTCTCCAATTATGAATTAAGGTTCCTCTTTTATATATATTTAGAGATTTAAACATCTCCCCTTAATATAGCTATAATACTTTTAATGAAATAATTACAACATAAATCCATCAATCCTTAAAATAACTACACTACACCCTTCAACATCAATTACTTTTACATTCACCACAATTGCCGCCTCCGCCACCCGTCGCCGGCTTGCCGCCACCACCACCCCGCGCCGCCACCACCATCGACGCCGTATTGGGCGGCTATATGACTCGTATATATAATATTATTATTAATAATAAAGATAACAAGATTAATAAACTAACATATACAAATCCAAGGAAACATTTAATCCTGGAAAATAATAGTTTAGAATCTTCATTGTTATAAATCAAAGCGAAGTTTATATATCCATATTAGAACAACAATATATTTATACATCATGTATTTCAAAAAACCCAAATACATGTACTTCAAAAAAATCCCAAAATTTCCATATGCGTATAAATATGTTGATGGAATTTTTTTTTACTTTTCTTAACTATAATAATAAAGAAAATTGTCAAAAAATGTATAAAAAAGGAAAAGGTTTTCGTGAGAAAGACAAAAAAGATTTATTTATATTTATATTTATAATATAGAAAGAAAAAAAACTTATCAGAAATTTAGTTTTTTCAATGATGATTTTTGAGAAAATGACAAACTACATTCGGTAAATGAGAATCCAGATTATTATGTACGTGAACTTGATTTACTTTCATGTAATAAAGCACGTGAACTGATACGAGGTTTTATCTTTTCATAAATTCATGTCTTGTCTGTTTCAATTATTTCAATTATTTGGATAAGGACTGTGTTTTATATGTTGCAAATGAAACAAATATCTCGATTAAAACGTTTAAAGTAAATGACACAAAAAAAGACTAAAGTAAGAACAAGTCCAAAATTGCCTAACTAAACTTCAAATATTATGTGAAGCTGTATATGCACCAAGTTTTATGATGTTTTGTGTCTGTTGATGTTTGTGTTTATTGTTTTTGTTGATTCGTTACTCGGGGTAAGTTTGGGACTACATCAAAAACATAAAGGATAATGAAATATGAATGTAACCATATATGACAAAATGGTTATGTGATGTATTAACCTACTCGAGTGGCTATTTGATTTAATGATCTATGTAGTTTATGCTGCCGGGTAACTTCCAGTTGTAACAGGTAAATGCCACGTCACCCGCCACATAAGATGCCACGTCATTCCATTCATATTCATCGCTTACTGTATGACTGTACACTGTAATATGAATTTTTGTTGAACCATTTTAATCTCCTACATCTAAAATTCAAGACCAAAATTCATCACCAATTATCATCCGATATCATGTACTACAAAACAAAATTTAGTTCACAAAACAAAAATCACTTCCCAATCGTAACACAGTTAGCCCCTCACTGTCCGATTTACATAAATGGTTTTTTAATTATTTTTTTTAATTTAATGATAATGATAGATTTAAATAAATGGGTTTTCTAATTGATTTGTGTTTGGGGAAAGTAAGAAATGGGAAACAATTGATCGAAGACCAGATTTGTATGATTGGAAAGTTAACAAAAAGAGGGATTGGTTGCCAAAATCTGCAGTTGATTGCCGGAAACTGCTGCTGGTTGCCGGAATCGATTTGCTATTATTTGGAATTTGTATATGCATAAACAGTGATTCAAATAGGCTAAACAAAGAAACAAATAGGTAGATACAAGTAAATGAAATGAACTATTATAAAGGTGGATCGGAGACCACAATTTGGGATGGGGTGTGGTGGCTGGTAGGTTTCGAAGGGGAAGATCAGAAGTGTGAAGATAAGGATGAGGTGTTGGTCAATTATTTTATTTTTACAGATGTATAAATAAATAAATGAAATTAGTTATTCAAACTCCACATCATCTTTTATCACGTGAGTCAATAGCCACGTAAGTGAGTTTTTAAATTGAAAATAGAGTGGTAACCGGCTACCTGTTTAGCTGGTCACTCGTTACATCACATAGCCCAAAATACATAAGTTATTACATCAAATAGCTAACCGAGTAGGTCACTACATCACATAACCATTTTGTCATAGGTGGTTACATTCATATTTCATTATCCCAAAACATAATGGTGTAAAAATTGATGGCATGAGCTTTGTTGGTGTGTTTTTTTTCTCATGTCTCATATGGTTATAAGTGACATGGATCTTTTTACTTCTTTTTTAGTCCTGTCAACTAATGTTTCAGGGGAATTTATAATACTCGTATATAGTATTGGTACATTTAGGTTTGTTTTTGTAATATTGGCTTCTAGCACCTTGTTACTTGTCATGTTAATATATTTTTTCCGTTCAAAAAAGAAATAATCTAGTAAGGTGAATAAATTGAATAAGTGGTTAATCTTAATTAAGTTTAAGTGTGTATCCAAATTCCAAAATTAGGATTTTCCTTTTAGATCGTGCAAAGTTGAAAGTAAAATACCATGCCTAACCATACAAATATTTAGTAGTTCTTAGGCGATCAAGGTTCTCCTTGAATAAAGTCTTGAAGAAAATCGATCATACTATACGTAGCTTGGTCTACGTGTAAGCTCGTACTAGCTATCCAAATTGAAAGTATTTTATTTTATTGTAAAAAAAGACTAGCTAAACAAAATCTCACAAATTCTACACTTTTACAAATCGTTCAGATTGAGCGACGCGATGCGTGATTTACTCTTAGCAGTTTAGCATGTAAGTGAGTGAGTCCACATATTTTTAGCCCATATAGGCACACTTTCTTAGTTTCCTTAGGCCTAACCCAACCCTTACTTTTTTTCTCACTTTTTTCTCACTGTCACATCACCATTACATCACATTTTTCTCATTTCATATACCAAAAAATACTCCGACTACCAACCATATCTATTTCTCGTCTCTTTCTTTTTTTTTTCTCAAATAAATTATTACATTTGAAAAAAACAAACTCCCTTTTTATAATTATTAGTGGATGAAAATAGAAGCGGACCCACTTAAACTTTTTCTGCCATTTTCTCACATTTTCTCACAAGGAAACAGCATGTGATTTTCTTGAGAAAATGCATAAGAAAATTGTTATGCCAATCATGTTCTTAAAAACACTATAAGAAAATGGTGAGAAAAAAATGCCGCTGGTTAAGGCCTTATATTTACCAGAGTGTCGATGTTAGAAAGCCTTTTTTGCTAATCTTAGAGTGAATGTATGTATTCATTTTACATGAGTTAATTACTCTTAGGATGATGGCAATGGTCTAGGCATGGGGCTAGGCATGCCCATGCCTAGCGGCAAACACCGCCGCCAACGTCAAGGCATGGGCTAGGCATGAGTGATTTCGGCATAAGCGGCAATGTATGCCGAAATCACTCATGCCTAGCCCATGCCTTGACGTTGGCGGCGGTGTTTGCCGCTAGGCATGGGCATGCCTAGCCCCATGCCTAGACCATTGCCATCATCCTTAGGATGATGGCAATGGTCATCTCCATGCCTAGCCATGCCTAGCAATCCACCAATAACACACCTCCACATCATTCCATGCCTAAGTCATGCTAACCATGCCTAACCCATGGCAACCATGCCTCCCCATGCCTCACCATCTCTTTACTATTTTCCTCCAATCATATCCACTCTCTCTCATATCCCTCCTTAAATCATTAAATATATATCTCTCTCTCTTCCATGCCTAAGCGGCAATCCATGCCTGAATCTCTCATGCCTAGCCCATGCCTTGACGTTGGCGGCGGTGTTTGCCGCTAGGCATGGGCATGCCTAGCTCCATGCCGCTCCCATTGCCATGGTCCTTAGCACTCTATATTGCTAGTCAATATACAGTATTAGGAATCGAGAATATTCCATGTACATAGATCTGAAACATCACAGGATTAACAACAATTTGATTTCCATTACAACAAATAATTATGATTATGTTGTAATTTTGGCACACCAAATAACATCTATCATCACCTGTATCTATATCTATATCAAAGATCAAAAATCTGGGTAACAAGATCAACAACACCTCCTAAAAATTTGGGTAACAAGATCAACAATTAATAGAAAATCATCTTTGCTATGGATAATGAATCTAAAGATTATATATACAAACATAATGATAAAAATAATGATAACTATTACTCGTATTATAAAAATAACAACTTTGGGCTATTTTTGTTGTTTTTCTTTCTGTACAATCTCAACAAGAGTCAATTTACATTCTTTGTTGTTTTTAAAAATATTCACTATCCCTAAAAATCAAATATCTTTGTATCAATTACCTACATCACTTGACGCCGACGCCATCACCATCCGTCGACGCCGACATATCGCAACTAATATCATCGCTGCCACATTGCGCGGGTACTATGATCGTTTATATATACTATTCTTAATGACGAACGGTTAACAATGAACCATTGTGATTTATATTGACCATGCCTCCAATTACGGTTGTGTTGATTGGCTTTGTCTCTTAGTTTGATTCTCACACCTTAGCTAGCTATTTGTGTTGGTATACCGCTTCCTAAAAGTCATAACTATCTAACCTATTTGACCATATTTACAATTGTAGCCTAAATATAACTTTATTTACAATTGTAGCCTAAAAGATAATTGATTATCTGCGGTATTAGTTTTAGGAGTAAATTACAATTTTGGTCCCTGTCGTGGGTTAAAAATTACGGTTTTCATCCCTAGGTTTCATAAATTACCGTTTTAGTCCAAATAAGTTTGCTCCGTCCACGGTTTTGGTCCAAATTGCAAACGAGCGTTAACTTACCCGTCACGTGACCTGCACGTGATGGGTATTTTAGTCCTTTCAATAACACAGGGACCAAAAATGTAATTAACTCTAAACTCATTACATCTATCATCACCTGTATCTATATCTATATCAAAGATCAAAAATCTGGGTAACAAGATCAACAACACCTCCTAAAAATTTGGGTAACAAGATCAACAATTAATAGAAAATCATCTTTGCTATGGATAATGAATCTAAAGATTATATATACAAACATAATGATAAAAATAATGATAACTATTACTCGTATTATAAAAATAACAACTTTGGGCTATTTTTGTTGTTTTTCTTTCTGTACAATCTCAACAAGAGTCAATTTACATTCTTTGTTGTTTTAATCATACAGCCAACTAGCCATACCCCCTTTCCTCACGTCCTTTCTCTATTATACATACTCCATGCCCCCCTTTGACAGTTTATCCGGTCATTGTTTTGAGAAAAAAAGTAAAAGAGTAAAATAAAACTAAATAAAGTTTCAGGCTATAGTTTCGATCGAACATCTCAATCGATTTCATAAGTGGCTATAGATCTGTGGTTTCAATGGGTTTCAAGAATTCAGTTCGTGGGTTAGATCGTTGGTTTCAACAAAACCAATAACGCAAATCTCATCTTTATTCCCTTGATCTCTACATACACCAAATTGAGTTCATCGAAATACAAGAAAAACACATAACCGGAAAAGATCCAAGAAAAAACCATTGCCGGAGCCGTCGAAGAAACCTCCAACCAACCACTATCAGCCACTATATTCCGTCAAATCTAGCAATACAGTTGCAGGTGATGATGATGATGATGTAGAGATAGATTGGATTGTTTTTATAGATTACATGAGATGTTTGGAATGGATTTGGGTATTTTTCCTATATTTTTTTAAAATTATTTTAAGATTTATATAGATATTATGAATAATTAGTTGTATTTTTGTTTCCTGAGTAGTTGAAATTTTTGGGGATATTTAAATATTATGATGGTGATAGAGAGTAGAAGATATTATTGATTTGAGAATTTTAGGATGTTGATATGAGTATATATGTTTGATTTGTATTATTGAATCATGATTTTTAATCTATATAGATATAGATCCAGATAGATGTTGAAGATGATGATAGATGTAAGAAGTTTGGAGTTAACTACGCTTTTGGTCCATGTGATAGGTAGAAGACTAAAATACTCATTATGTGCAGGTGATATGATCTCATAGTTAACGTTCGTTAGTGATTTGGACTAAAAGTGTTGACGGGACAAACTTATTTGGACTAAAACAGTAATTTATGAAACCTAGGGATGAAAACCGTAATTTTTAACCCACGACAGGGACCAAAATTGTAATTTACTCTAGTTTTAGTTTAAGAATATCATAATTGAATTAAACTAAACTTGGAGTCCACTTCCTTCATTTTTTTCAAATTGTCCATGAAAGTAACATACTGGGTTTGAAACATCTTAAACACCTACTTTAAATAATAGCCGGCAGTCGGTACGTTGGCAAATAGCAACATTAAAATAGAAGATCATGCGTTTCATACAATGTCATTGATGCATAAGATACATATAATCCTTAAATAATCATCTCTACACATGTTTAAATTACCCACAACTAAATATTATACATATCAATCATCCAATTTAACCTTGTATTGAATAATAAAAAACTAATACTATATCATTCATTTTCTAAGATTATAAAAGGTAGCATATATGCTTCACTTAAGTATTTAAAGCACAACATTTTCAACTTCAACTTGTATCCCTGGATTCTTTACAATTAACAACAACAATGGCAATTGTTTCATGTCCTTGTAACCTATCTACACTACCTCTCAGCCACAACAACACGACCGTTAAAACAAGGCGTCCGGTAATGGTTGCATTCTCTATCACTGCCATGTCGAAATCATCTACAAACCTGTATACTACTACTAAATCTATAGTCGGTAGCAATACTGCTTCACCAAGGTCAACATTGCCTCAATTCTCTCCAGATTCATTGAAGTATGAACAAGGTAAGGTGGGAGCTGTCCCAGATGGTGATGTAACTGATCAGTCGCCGATTAGTGCAATGAAGTACTATACTGACATATTAACCTCCAAGGTTTATGATGTGGCTGTGGAGTCGCCGCTGCAGCATGCTGCAAAGCTGTCCGAGAGGTTGGGTGTGGATACATGGTTGAAGAGAGAAGATGCTCAACCGGTAAGTAGAACTACATTATTTTTTTGGTCCCCATCGCATAATGTTCATGCATGTTTAATTAACGTCAATAATCATATTTAATTAACTTCAATAATCATATTATATTTCCTGGTCCCCATCTATGCGTATTTTATTAACTTCAAGTCTCCAACTAATTATATTATAAGCATCGTTGACTCAGCATTGCTAAAGAAATTCTAAACGATCAGAAATCCTCTCAGGCTCAAGCGAATAATAATCAAAGTGATCAAATATGTCTAGCATATTAACTTGTGATTTTAAATGCAGGTTTTCTCATTCAAACTTCGTGGAGCATATAACATGATGGCAAAACTTCCAAAGGAACAGCTCGCACAAGGTGTCATCTGTTCTTCTGCCGGTAATCATGCTCAAGGGGTCGCATTAGCTGCCAAGACATTAGGCTGCGATGCAGTGATCGTTATGCCAGTTACTACACCTCGGATCAAGGTTTGGCTTTTGGTCATTTAATTTCATGCTATGGAAGTAACTGTATTCTATTTTGGCTAACCTTTTTGATCAATTCATTCTAAATGATGTGTTCAGTGGGAGTCGGTTAAAAGATTGGGTGCGACAGTTGTTCTTGAAGGGGACTCGTATGATGAAGCACAGGCGTACGCCAAAAGAAGGGGTGTATTTGAGAATCGAACCTTTGTTCCTCCTTTTGATCACCCAGATGTGATCACTGGTCAAGCTACGGTCGGAATGGAGATTTTGAGACAACTGCATGACCCAATTCATGCCATATTTGTGCCTGTAGGTGGTGGTGGCTTAATAGCTGGTATTGCTGCCTATGTAAAGAGAGTTAGACCAGAGGTACATATTCCTTTTGCAATGTCCATTATAACACATATTTTAGGTAGGTAAAGACCTCTTTAATCAAATACTAATTAATAAACCTGTATATACAGATTCGGATCATTGGAGTTGAGCCTGCTGATGCAAATGCAATGGCTTTGTCACTGCACCATGGCCAACAAGTAAAGCTTGATCAAGTAGGCGGCTTTGCAGACGGTGTGGCTGTGAAGGAGGTTGGTGTTGAGCCTTTCCGTCTATGCAGAGAGCTGATAGATGGAATAGTTCTCGTGAGCAATGACGCTATCTGCACATCCATAAAAGTAAGCCTATTCTCCAAGTAGTTCTTGTCAGCAATGACCTGAAAAAAAGATATTTTTGCCCAGTTTTAAAATCCGCCTTACCCATCCATTTTGCCAACTCTAGTCGTGTGCCGGTATCATCCTTAGTTTTGATACTATACATGAGCTAGTTGAGCATTTCATGCAACAACTATTATATCTTTTTAGGCTAATATATGTTTGTCTTACAGGACATGTTCGAGGAAAAAAGAAGCATTCTTGAACCTGCAGGTGCTCTTGCCCTTGCTGGTGCAGAAGCATATTGTCGGTACTATAACCTTAAAGATGAAAATGTTGTGGCGATAACCAGTGGAGCCAATATGAACTTTGATAGATTGAAAAATATAACAGAGCTGCAAACTGATGCGTAAATCACGCGACAAACGACAGCGGAAGACTATTTTTGGTATTTTCTGGTTTTATATGAAACAAACAACAAACAAGACAATAAAATAAAATGATAGATAAAGAATCCACCACCAAGATTCGTAAAGGCCAAGCCACCGGAATCAAGGATAAAGGAAACACTCCGCCCCACCACTATAATCGATAAAGGTCTAGCCACCACGATTACAGATAAAGGAAACCGAAGATTTAGACCTCACCACAATATTTGATAAAGGACGAACCACCACAAATATTGATAAAGGGGTCACTCCTAACCACCAAGATCAAAGATCTCTAAAGGTAAAAGAAGATTTTAAGAAATAGAGGTTGCTCTATTAATTTCATTCAACATAAAAACTATCTTACAATGAGAAATAAAGCCTCTATTTATAGCCACATGCTATTACCTAGGAAATAACGAAATACAATAAAATAATCAAAAAGCTGTCATGCGCTAAGGACAGCCACTAATTTATTAACCAATAAGAAATGGACAGAGTAGGCTTCTAGAAACATTCCCCTGCAAGTGGTCCCACAATACCGTTAGAAACGTCGTTGTCACACACGCCTTCCTTTCAACAGCTGTCATTCTCCTTTATTGGGTCCACAGACATGGGACTTCAGTGGGGACTTTATTATCTGGAAACTGGAGACAAAAATCTGGACTTCCACTGGAGACAAAATCTGGAGCACTTCACTGGTGGACCTTCAGTGTTGGTCACTGGAGCATTCATCTGGAGCAGTCATCTGGAGCTGGTCACTGGAGTGCTTCACTGGTGGATTACCAGTGTTGGTCACTGGAGAATCTTGCCACTGGAGAAGTGTTACTACTGGTGACTGGACTGGTTCAGAAAAGACTTGTCTGAAATGTGCCACTGCTTGTAGAATCAACATGGCTTGTTCAGATGGCATTATCAGTTCAGTTTCCTTTAGTTCAGCTAGCTTCTTCAGTTCGCTGGGTTCCTCCAGTTCAGTGAACCTGGACATTTCCGCATCATTCTCCCCCTCTGAAAAGAGACTTGTCCTCAAGTCTTCGAGGTACTCATCCTCCAGATAAGGCATCAGATCTCCAACATTAAACGTGCTTGAAACTGCCATATCTCCAGGTAACTCAACCTTGTAAGCATTATCGCCATATCTCTCCAGAATTTTGAACGGACCTTCAGCTCTGGGCATCAGTTTACTCTTTCTTTTTGCTGGAAACCTCTCTTTTCTTAGATGCACCCAAACAAGATCACCTGGTGCAAAACTGGGCTGCTTTCTATTCTTGTTTGCCTTGGCCTTGTAACCGGCATTTGCTTTCTCTATTATGGCCTTCACTTCTTCATGAATTTTCTTTATTTCTTTTGCTCTGGTTTCAGCTTCAATACTTGCCTTCGGTTCAATCGAAAATGGAATTAAATCAATGGGAGTCAGTGGATTGACACCATAACAAACTTCAAATGGGGATTTACTGGTAGAATAGTTAGGAGCTCTGTTGAAAGCAAACTCAGCATGAGCAAGCTTCAGATCCCAATCCTTCAGTGTCTTCTTCACCAGTGTTCTTAACAACATACCATTCTTTGATGAAAGAAAATCCAAGAACTCTTGCTTCCAGAATTGATAACAATGAATATCGTCTGGAAAGTGCATCAACAACAACATTAGCCACTCCAGCTTTGTGTTTAGAAACAAAAGAATAAGACTGCAAAAATTCCACCCATTTTGCATGTCTGGCATTAAGCTTGTGTTGACCATTAATGAACTTCAGTGCTTCATGATCAGAAAATAAGACAAACTGTTTTGGCTTCAGATAATGTGACCAGTGAGTGATAGCACGAATAATTGCATAAAATTCCTTGTCATAAGTGCTATACTTCAGTTTAGAACCATTGAGCTTTTCACTGAAATATGCAACTGGACGCCCTGCTTGTACCAGAACTGCACCAATACCTACTCCACTGGCGTCACATTCTAACTCAAACAACTGATCAAAATCTGGCAAAGATAGAACTGGAGCTGAACTGAGCTTTTCCTTCAGTGACTCAAAAGCCAACTGGGCTGACTTAGGCCAGTCAAACACATCTCTTAAATCATTAACATGTTCAGCTTCAGATTTTGAATATACCAGAATATCATCAAAATAAACAACAACAAACTGACCAATAAGTGGCCTGAGGACTTCATTCATCAGTCTCATGAAAGTACTAGGAGCATTAGATAAACCAAAAGGCATTACTAACCATTCATAAAGGCCTCCTTTAATTTTGAAAGCAGTCTTCCACTCATCTCCATCCTTCATTCTGATATGGTGATAGCCACTTCTGAGATCAATCTTAGAAAACACACTGGAGCCATGTAACTCATCAAGCATATCATCAAAATAAACAACAACAAACTGACCAATAAGTGGCCTAAGGACTTCATTCATCAGTCTCATGAAAGTACTAGGAGCATTAGATAAACCAAAAGGCATTACTAACCATTCATAAAGGCCTCCTTTAATTTTGAAAGCAGTCTTCCACTCATCTCCATCCTTCATTCTGATCTGGTGATAGCCACTTCTGAGATCAATCTTAGAAAACACACTGGAGCCATGTAACTCATCAAGCATATCATCAAAATAAACAACAACAAACTGACCAATAAGTGGCCTAAGGACTTCATTCATCAGTCTCATGAAAGTACTAGGAGCATTAGATAAACCAAAAGGCATTACTAACCATTCATAAAGGCCTCCTTTAATTTTGAAAGCAGTCTTCCACTCATCTCCATCCTTCATTCTGATCTGGTGATAGCCACTTCTGAGATCAATCTTAGAAAACACACTGGAGCCATGTAACTCATCAAGCATATCATCAAAATAAACAACAACAAACTGACCAATAAGTGGCCTAAGGACTTCATTCATCAGTCTCATGAAAGTACTAGGAGCATTAGATAAACCAAAAGGCATTACTAACCATTCATAAAGGCCTCCTTTAATTTTGAAAGCAGTCTTCCACTCATCTCCATCCTTCATTCTGATCTGGTGATAGCCACTTCTGAGATCAATCTTAGAAAACACACTGGAGCCATGTAACTCATCAAGCATATCATCAAAATAAACAACAACAAACTGACCAATAAGAGGCCTGAGGACTTCATTCATCAGTCTCATGAATTTTCTTTATTTCTTTTACTCTGGTTTCAGCTTCAATACTTGCCTTCGGTTCAATCGAAAATGGGATTAAATCAATGGGAGTCAGTGGATTGACACCATAACAAACTTCAAATGGGGATTTACTGGTAGAATAGTTAGGAGCTCTGTTGAAAGCAAACTCAGCATGAGCAAGCTTCAGATCCCAATCCTTCAGTGTCTTCTTCACCAGTGTTCTTAACAACATACAATTCTTTGATGAAAGAAAATCCAAGAACTCTTGCTTCCAGAATTGATAACAACAAATATCGTCTGGAAAGTGCATCAGCAACAACATTAGCCACTCCAGCTTTGTGTTTAGAAACAAAAGAATAAGACTGCAAAAATTCCACCCATTTTGCATGTCTGGCATTAAGCTTGTGTTGACCATTAATGAACTTCAGTGCTTCATGATCAGAAAATAAGACAAACTGTTTTGGCTTCAGATAATGTGACCAGTGAGTGATAGCACGAATAATTGCATAAAATTCCTTGTCATAAGTGCTATACTTCAGTTTAGAACCATTGAGCTTTTCACTGAAATATGCAACTGGACGCCCTGCTTGTACCAGAACTGCACCAATACCTACTCCACTGGCGTCACATTCTAACTCAAACAACTGATCAAAATCTGGCAAAGATAGAACTGGAGCTGAACTGAGCTTTTCCTTCAGTGACTCAAAAGCCAACTGGGCTGACTTAGGCCAGTCAAACACACCCTTCTTCAGACAATCAGTGATTGGAGCCACAACTGTAGAGAAATTCTTGATAAATCTTCTATAAAAAGATGCCAGTCCATGAAAACTCCTGACTTCAGTAATTGTAGTTGGAACTGGCCATGATCTGATGGCTTCCACCTTTGAGGGATCCATAGAAATTCCTTCTTTTGAAACAACATACCCCAGAAATATTACACTCTCTACCATAAAATCACATTTCTCCAGTTTACCATATAACTGGTGTCTTCTCAGTAAATCAAACACATCTCTTAAGTGATTAACATGTTCAGCTTCAGATTTTGAATATACCAGAATATCATCAAAATAAACAACAACAAACTGACCAATAAGTGGCCTAAGGACTTCATTCATCAGTCTCATGAAAGTACTAGGAGCATTAGATAAACCAAAAGGCATTACTAACCATTCATAAAGGCCTCCTTTAATTTTGAAAGCAGTCTTCCACTCATCTCCATCCTTCATTCTGATCTGGTGATAGCCACTTCTGAGATCAATCTTAGAAAACACACTGGAGCCATGTAACTCATCAAGCATATCATCCAATCTGGGAATGGGATATCTATACTTAATAGTTATATTATTTATGGCCCTGCTATTAACACACATTCTCATCGAACCATCTTTCTTTGGGACCAGGAGAGCTGGAACTGAACAAGGACTCATGCTTGCTCTGACATAACCTTTGGCAACCAACTCATCTACCTGCCTTTGCAACTCCTTTGCTTCAGTAGGCGAACATCTATAAGCAGCTTTGTTTGGAAGAACTGAACCTGGAACCAGGTCAATCTGGTGTTCAATTCCTCTTACTGGCGGCAAACCTTCAGGTAGGTCTTCTGGGAAAACATCAGTGAATTCCTTCAGTAGAGACTTCAGGAGACTGGGGACTCCAGTGAACTCCTTCTCTTCAGTACGCTCAAGCACCAGTAACATCATAACTGGAGAGCCTCCAGTTAACTCTTCTTCTACTTCAGTTTGAGACATAAATAAAGACTTGCTGGGCGGTTCCTTCTTATTAATTTTCAATAATTCATTGGGTTTTAAAGAAGTCAGAGTGACCTTCTTCCCACTTACAAATAATGAATAAGAATTCATACGACCATTATGAAAAACATTATTATCAAATAACCAAGGTCTACCCAGTAATATATGACAAGCATCCATAGGAACAACATCACATACAATTTTATCTTGATAAATAGATCCAATGAAAAAAGGAATAGTAACTTGTCGGTTAACTTTTACCTCAGATCCTTCACTGAGCCATTGCAACTTGTAAGGACGAGGGTGCTTACTGTAGGTAGTTCCAGTTTCTCTACCATGTAAGTTGACGCAGCATTAGCACAACTCCCACCGTCAATGATCAGATCACACACCTTTGCCTTTAACAGTACATCTGGAGTGAAAAATATTCTCTCGCTGGGCAGTATCAGTTGCAACTTCATCAGCATGCATCACTCTTCTTACCACTAGCATCTCTCCAACATCTGCACCTACATATGCCTCTTCACTTCATCTTCATCATACACTGGTTCACCTTCTTCAGTATCAACATCTGGTAAGCTTTCAATCTCCTTAGCAGTGAGTGCTCGCTGGTTGGGACACTGCGCCTGGAAGTGACCAAAGCCATGACACTTAAAGCATTTTCTTCCAACTGGTTCTTTTGATCCTCCAGTTTCTTTTTCCTTTCCCTTGAAGGATTTCTGGACAGTTTCACTGGGCCTGGTAACTGGTTGACTGGAACTGGAAGTAACCTTAGTGAAAGGTTTGTACTGGACCTTCTTCTTCAGTTGCTTTTCAATCTGGAGGGCCAGTTTGCATGCACCTTCATAAGTCCAGATGGGCTGCAATTCCATCTTCTCAGCAATGGTAGCATTCAACCCACCAAGGAATCTGGCGATAGTATGCTCTTCAGTTTCTTTGACACCAGTTCTGGTCTTCAGTTGCTCAAACTCCCTAATATACTCCACCACTTCTTTAGCACCTTGCTTCAGATTATTCATCAGTAGATACTGATCTTGCTTGTACGACTGAGGAATAAATCTCTTCTGCATAACTTCCTTCAGTTTGGACCAGGTCTTGATTTTACTCTTACCCTTATATTCTCTTTCAGATTTCATATTATCATACCAAGATGAAGCATACTTTTTAAGCTTAATAATGGCAACCTTAAAACTTTTTTTTTTATCATCATAGCCTTTTATTTCCATAATCCTATCCATCACCTGAACCCATTCAAAATATTCTTCTGGGTTAGAAGACCCATTAAAATCTGGTGGATCTATCTTAATGTCTCTAGTATCATTACCCTTATGTCTCCTTCGTCTTTCTCTGGGATGTGGGTCATCAGAATCACTAGAGTTTCTGGGTGTACTATCAGATCTTTCACTAGGACCTTGAGATTCAGAATCTCTTTCACTGGCAACAACATGGTCTCTATTAAACCTTAAACCACCATCTTCTAACAGATTAACAACTCTACCAAGTGCTTCTTGTAGATCTTCAATCTGCCTATCTCTCCTAGCATTATGAGCTTCTTCTAATGTCATATTTCTTCTAAAAGCCATTAATATTCAACCAACTTAATAGATCTATATCAGCAACAACTAGATCTAAACAATCAACAAACAGATCTAGAAAACCAAACTCAGATCTGATTAAATCGAAATGAGATCTAATCAAACAATACTCCAACGGACAAAAAGATTAAGAAACCTTTTTCAAACCTGTCTCTGATACCAAATTTGATGCGTAAATCACGCGACAAACGACAGCGGAAGACTATTTTTGGTATTTTCTGGTTTTATATGAAACAAACAACAAACAAGACAATAAAATAAAATGATAGATAAAGAATCCACCACCAAGATTCGTAAAGGCCAAGCCACCGGAATCAAGGATAAAGGAAACACTCCGCCCTACCACTATAATCGATAAAGGTCTAGCCACCACGATTACAGATAAAGGAAACCGAAGATTTAGACCTCACCACAATATTTGATAAAGGACGAACCACCACAAATATTGATAAAGGGGTCACTCCTAACCACCAAGATCAAAGATCTCTAAAGGTAAAAGAAGATTTTAAGAAATAGAGGTTGCTCTATTAATTTCATTCAACATCAAAACTGTCTTACAATGAGAAATAAAGCCTCTATTTATAGCCACATGCTATTACCTAGGAAATAACGAAATACAATAAAATAATCAAAAAGCTGTCATGCGCTAAGGACAGCCACTAATTTATTAACCAATAAGAAATGGACAGAGTAGGCTTCTAGAAACATTCCCCTGCAAGTGGTCCCACAATACCGTTAGAAACGTCGTTGTCACACACGCCTTCCTTTCAACAGCTGTCATTCTCCTTTATTGGGTCCACAGACATGGGACTTCAGTGGGGACTTTATTATCTGGAAACTGGAGACAAAAATCTGGACTTCCACTGGAGACAAAATCTGGAGCACTTCACTGGTGGGCCTTCAGTGTTGGTCACTGGAGCATTCATCTGGAGCAGTCATCAGTCATCTGGAGCTGGTCACTGGAGTGCTTCACTGGTGGATTACCAGTGTTCGTCACTCACTGGAGAAGTGTTACTACTGGTGACTGGACTGGTTCAGAAAAGACTTGTCTGAAATGGGCCACTGCTGGCAGAATCAACATGGCTTGTTCAGATGGCATTATCAGTTCAGTTTCCTTTAGTTCAGCTAGCTTCTTCAGTTCGCTGGCTTCCTCCAGTTCAGTGAACCTGGACATTTCCGCATCACAAACATTGCTAGGCTGCAAGAACCCGTGATTACTACTTTCACACCAAATGAGCCAAAAAATATTAACAAATTCCACAAACTTGTAGGTACACACCCACTAAAGTACCACAGTAATTTACTACAAGAATTAAAGGTATAAGAACAAAAGAGACAACAAAGGATTACTCCCGAGCTTCTTGATGTGTTGAGGACTCTTAGCAAGTGCCAAGTTGTTTTACAGCAGTAACTTGAGTTCAGGTAGTTGTGTGTTAAACTTACAAGATGTATGTATATAACTATTTATTGATTATGATTGCATTGTAGTGGAAAAATGAGGAAAAAATTGTAAAATCATCATCAAATTATTAATAACTAGCCAAACTAAAGCATTCATGTACTTTTCACCTAATAAAAGAATCAAAAATTGTAAAATCATCATCAAATTATTAATAACTAGCCAAACTAAAGCATTCATGTACTTTTCACCTAATAAAAGAAATTCATTTCTGTATGACTCTGTCTTAAATGTTGCTATTGAATTCAAATTATCCTTATATTTATAGTATTTCATCAGCATGTATAGCATTTATCCATTATTATCAGTAATGCATTAATCTACTAAAATGTAAGCTCGTACTAGGTGACGGGCAGAGGTTGCAATCCCAACCTCTACTTATGAATTCATCGATTTTATTTGTGTTTTATCTCAAAAGTTTCATATGGTTCGAGTCAAAAAGTAGCTAGAAGGAGATCGGGTCAAATGGGTTGAAAAGCTCCCAAAGTTGGTAGTTCTAATTTATACAGCCTCTTAAAATGTAATTTGGACAAAAGTTCAGATTAGTATAGTAATACAAGAATTACATAATGCATTAGCTATTTACAAAAAATATTATAGGTAACCACAACCTGAGATTAAAAACGGCTTAATTAGACTTGAAAGTTGTTTTGACTTATTGCCCAACCCGCTTAACTCAACCATTAGTGTTCGGTATCACTGCATCAGAATTATCATTTAAGTGAAACAGAAACAAGTTACCTTGGGTTTGGATGTTTGGTGGTTGCATACTGCTTCCTGGCCCCGAATGTTGTCAGATTTTGTATTCAAATTCAAACCTTGAGTAAACTTGTTATTTTACAGTTTGTTGCTCTCAACAGAGTAAAGGCTTAAGAAAAAGAGTTATTTTTGTAAATATTTATATACATTCCTTTGATCAATATCAGAATGAGTACAACATTGTTTAATCTCTGCGAAAAACATAAGCAGTAGAATTAAACGAACACTTGAAAGTTAATGAATGAACAATCAACTTGCAAGCTTAAAAGCATCAATAAAGAGACCATATGTGAAACCCATCTTGAAATTATTGAGCAAAGCAATGGGAAACGTCACCTTAGGTCTACTGTAATAGAACCTGGTGACGTACTCAGTAAGAAGCACACAAACAACAGCCGCTATAACATCATTGACACCTAAAGCTCCAAACGACAGTGATATCGTCTGTGCAACATAAAACCCACCAAGTAGGGATATGCCCCCGAAAAGTGCTCTTCTAGACGGGCTTTTGAAGTAGTTTCTTGAAATATCTGGAACAAGCCGAATTATGTCTATTAGCCGCCTACGTCCTCCGTCAGTGTCTTGCACAGCTTTAATTTTCGAAAACTTAAGCAATGATGGCCGTGAAGCAATACTAGAAAACTTTGCCGTAGGATTAGAGTTGAATCTGATCAGATCTATTGACGTAAGGGTTGTACAGATCGCCATTCAAACTCAGACGGGTTTCCCTGAAAGAAACAAAGAAACGTGTTCAGGTTTGAAAAAAGAAATCATCTAAACCTTATAACCAAGCCAAGTTACACAATTCAATCATGTGACCGCTCAAGCTCCACATTATGTCTAATTTCATCTGGTAACGATGAAAGTGTTAATCTTAAACACGTCAAAGACAATGATAACCGCTACTAAGTAGAGTTTTATTGAAACAAAACAGTATAATTTCTGAAGGAAAAAACACAAGTTGAGTCATGAAAAACACACACATGTTTCTTTTTCTTTCACTTGTATAGTTGAATCGTATGAATATCGCTGTTTATATCCCAAATATTCACTACTCACTGCCTAATTACTACAAGGGTAACACAGATAATACCCCTTCGGGTTATTGTTATTTGTTAACTATAAACCAGTTCATTTTTGTTTGAAAAATCATTTTTTGAGCTAACATAGCAAATTAACCATAAGTTGCTTGCTAACTATAACCATAAATTAGTTAAGATTAATTATAACAATTAATTTCTAGAAAAATAGCTGCTTTTTGGTTGAAAATCAGCTATAGCCTTAAAATGGGCGGGCGAGTCTTTCACTCAGATTTACTAGACCTAATATGTTTACCTGAAACCTAATGATTTAAGAAATTAATAATAAATAAAAATTAAAAATTGGGGATTCAAGATTATATATATAAACACAGAGAATTAGTAGAGATACCTTAGAATTAGAGTATGAGATATGAAGATTGGCTGAAAGGATACATCCAGTTAGAACTTCAGAAGCAGGTTTTTCTTGTAAATTGTAATGATAAGTTTTGGGCCAACAACACCTATGACTTGTAATTTTCAATGTGGGTTTATTGTCCAGCCCATTCAATCCGTTAACATAGCCCAAAAAGTATAATCCAATGAGATTTAATATATGTTTTTACTTATCTTAGATGGGATATTTAATGAATTTATTATTAAATTTATTTAAATCTTGTGTCTAAAATATTGTTGCTATAACCCATAAATTGTTATCTTTATATTTATGGTTGTGTTTAACAATGTTAAAAAGTTATATGAAATATTTAAGAGTATTATTATTATATATAACAATTTAAGTAACATTAAGGGTGTGTTTGATTGCATCTGAATGGAATGGTTCAGCAATGAATGATGAATCAGTCAGCATTCAGTATGTTTGATTTGACATATGAACTGAACGAGGGAAAAAGAAATTCTGAATGATTCCATATCTAAATCCTTCCTTAACCATTCAGTTCACTAGGTTTACCCCATTACCCCTTCCTCTATTATGAACTCTCTGCCTCTTTCATCTCCCTCGCATCCTTCCACGCCTATCTGTGCCACTCTATTTTACCTCCTACTTATTCTAGGGGTGTTCGTGGTCCGGTTTGGTCCGGTTTTGACTAAATCTCAAACCAAACCGACATTTCCGGTTTCAACATATATCAAACCAAACCAGACCAATTGTGTTCTCAAACCGGACCAAACCAAACCATATAAGCTGGTCCGGTTTGGCCGGTTCCGCGGTTTTGAGTTCCTTTTATTTTTCTTTTATCCCCAAACCATGTAAGGTGACTTCATGAATGTATGCATTTATATAATGTGTGTGAAATATTTTTACATAGCTACTGAGTTTTTAAAACCATACTTAAGATACCAAAAGTCCAACGTGATATATTTATATAGTTACTGAGTTTTTAAAACCATAATTAAAATACCAAAAGTCCAAAAGAGTGTTAATAATATATTGTATATGTTACTAAAGTTTGTAAATGTTAAATAAAATACCCATAAGAATATATTCAGTAACTTTAATATATATGTGAAATAAATATATTAGATATATATATATATATATATATATATTTTTTTTGGTCCCGTCCGGTTTTGACGGTTTCTTCTTTGTTCAAACTGTAACCGGACCAAGGAACCCGGTTTTTAAAAACTTAAACCATCAGACCAAACTTTAACAACTCAATCCGACCAAACCAATCCATATACCCCGGTTTGGTCCGGTTTGACGGTTTGATGAACACCCCTACTATATTCCACACAAATTCAATAACATATGGGGTTTGTTGTTTCACTAGATTGAAGGGGGACAAATCTCTATGAGAATCGATCCAGTTCCTTCTGTCATCTCAAGGTCCAAATTATTGATTTACAAATTCACAAAACAAAAAAGCTTCTTCATTTTAATTATTTCTTGCTTGGGTATTCAAAGTGCTTTCACCGATTAAAGTTACCCAATAATTTTATTTGTTAAGGATTTATTCTTTCTATTTCTTTTAATTATTTGTTTTCTCTTTTAATCGAATTATTTTATAATGCTTGTCTTCCAGATTGTTCTACCATTGGCTTTGAGTATATAATTATTTACCATTCGACTTCTATTGAACGAGCAGAGCAATAATAACTTGTAAATATATTATTGTAATATATTATATTACTTATTATTATTGTTATTATTATTATTATTATTATTTATTATTATATTATTATAAACATCACTTTCATTAAAAATTTCATAGAACTTACAAGAAATTAGAGGGGAGCCGCGATACTATCTGAGCCCCCACTCCTTCTAGCTATAGCAAAACTAATCCTATGAAAAATATGAGTAGAAGCACGCGCCCCAATGTCTTGAGTCACGGAGAACTTTCGGATCCTTTTCAGTAGGGCCACTGAATCCTTCTCAAGTTCCTCCAAAGGAAGAGAAAGAGAAGGGGAGAAACCCATATCCAATGGTAGCACACTTAGCCTCATACTTGACGCGTTTACGTTGTGCGGCTTCAGAGACCACACGACCAGGCACAAAATCAATCATACCAGTTTGCGTCAAGGGAGATGACCCTGTGAGATCAACACATACATCAAGCCCCCTGTCCCATGAGTATAACAACACGTCAGCAGGACGTAAGCGATTGTCACTGTCTCCACTAAGCCCGATATCAACTTCTTTGCGGACTGAAATCCCCGATCGAGTGCAGATGTCAATAAGGGTGTCGCGAACTACATTATGTCGATGTTTAATACCAATCATACCAGCACAAGATACAGCATGGTCCCCATAAATATCACCCGCAAAGACCTTTGAACAAGTTGAGCACGGCATGTGAACAGAGAATAGGGGGATGCCAAGTCGATAACATAATACACATCGGTAGGTCCTCGCATTCATAGTCTGGCCTAACCCAGAGATAGGAACCACCCTAAGCCAATCTGAAGTGTAGTCCTCCATTTGAGTTTTCCATAAGGCCATCTGTCGAGTAGATAGGGAAAAGGTAGTCATTATTATTATTATAAACATCACTTTCATTAAAAATTTCATAGAACTTACAAGAAATTAGAGGGGAGCCGCGATACTATCTGAGCCCCCACTCCTCTAGCTATAGCAAAACTGATCCTATGAAAAATATGAGTAGAAGCACGCGCCCCAATGTCTTGAGTCACGGAGAACTTTCGAATCCTTTTCAATAGGGCCACTGAATCCTTCTCAAGTTCCCCAAAGGAAGAGAAAGAGAAGGGGAGAAACCCATATCCAATGGTAGCACACTTAGCCTCATACTTGACGCGTTTACGTTGTGCGGCTTCAGAGACCACACGACCAGGCACAAAATCAATCATACCAGTTTGCGTCAAGGGAGATGACCCTGTGAGATCAACACATACATCAAGCCCCCTGTCCCATGAGTATAACAACACGTCAGCAGGACGTAAGCGATTGTCACTGTCTCCACTAAGCCCGATATCAACTTCTTTGCGGACTGAAATCCCCGATCGAGTGCAGATGTCAATAAGGGTGTCGCGAACTACATTATGTCGATGTTTAATACCAATCATACCAGCACAAGATACAGCATGGTCCCCATAAATATCACCCGCAAAGACCTTTGAACAAGTTGAGCACGGCATGTGAACAGAGAATAGGGGGATGCCAAGTCGATAACATAATACACATCGGTAGGTCCTCGCATTCATAGTCTGGCCTAACCCAGAGATAGGAACCACCCTAAGCCAATCTGAAGTGTAGTCCTCCATTTGAGTTTTCCATAACGCCATCTGTCGAGTGATAGGCTCCGTCTTTGAGTGTTTCTGACCATTTGAATGTTCTTATCCATTTGAGTTTCCTAGCCATTTGAGTTTTCTCCATTTGAGTTTTTATCCATTTGAGTTTTCCTGGCCATTTGAGTTTTCCATGGCCATTTGAGTGTTCTTCAATCATTATTGTTATTATTATTATTATTTATTACATATTATTGTTATTATTTACAAATCCATCCACTTACACAAAGGTTAGAATGGTAATTTTATTATTCAGAATATCATTCAAACAGAATCACATATATCATTCAGATTTTTGAACCATTCAGACTTTAGAATCATTCAGCACTAAATGATTCTGTGTTATCAAACACAGCCTTAGTTGACATAAGCTAAGAAAACTACAATTTCCTATTCCAATCTCAATTTTATTTTATTTTTTTGTTCTTTTTGAACGACAAACTATGCTACTTATACTTCTTAACAAACTCGAATGAAACCTAAAACTTCACAAAAATAATTGAAATTACATTGCTCCTAAGATTTGAACCCAAATGGAAGACTCATCATACAAGTACCTTATTAACCCCATTGGTAATTAATTAATGGTAAAAAGAAAATCGTTTATTAAAGTAGCGTGGTTTGAATCATTAGTAAATAGTCTGCCCTTTATAGACAGAGACAATCAGACAAGAATATTAAGCACATGATGATCCGACCATACTACTTCAACTGGAAGAAAAAAAGTTAAAATGATACTTACTCCATGGATTTTAATCAGTTGTAAATCAAATAGGACCGCACCTACATAATGCGAGAAAATGTATAATTTTAACATAGATACAAAACTAATTACCATAGCTATACGCGGTACGTATATCAAATAGTTTCGTTACAAAAGAGACCTTATTTACATATTTTGGTCACTTGTATTCACATCGACACTTTAAGGGCCCCCATTAAACATTAGAACTTAAAAGTATTATGTGTATATTAATCATAATATTGGCGTCATATTTTAAACTTGGTGTTAGGTATAATTCAAACTTTTCTAAAAAAGAATAAAAATATGTGTTGGTTTTTGTCATCAAATATTATCATAAGCTTGTCCCGATATTTCGTGGAATTCTTACCCAATAATGTTTATTTATATAAATATATAAATATAAATATATGGGTTTTGCAGATGATTAAAAGTATTATGTGTATATTAATCATAATATTGGCGTATCTTTATTCATAATATTATATTCGCAAAATCTGTATAAATATCAAATTGTTGAGTAAGAAATAAGTAAATGGGTAAAGAGTCAACTAGCTTTTACTCACCATTTACTGATTTTTTAGGCACAGGGTAACACGACCAGAAAAAGGTCAACCCCACCAGAGCATTAGCGGCGACGTCGCCGCTAATGCTCCCACCGACATGCCTGCAATAATGACTGACAACGTCGGCTCCCAAGATGCCACGTCGCAAGCATTAGCGGCGACGTCGCCGCTAATGCTCCGACATAGATACTGTTAAGGTCCTTTACGTCGGATCATATAATTGGGAGTAAACGATCTATATATATTGCAATCTGCATTCAATAGACTTTCATTTTCATTCTCAATTCTCAATCGTTATATATCAATAGACTTCTCAATCGTTTATTCTTTACATAACAGGTATATATATTATGAATATAGATATTATACTTATGTGTAATTATATATATAGTTATTGTACTAACTATACATATAGTATGGATACCATCGATATGTTGACTTGTTTACTTTAATTGTTTCAGATGGATAGTTTGGAGGATATTTGGGCAGACCCAGAAAACGTACGTATCGAAGTGCCGGATGATGAGTTTGAGACACCTGATGCAGACGGTGTTTTTGACTGCGAAGCTGGAGACTTAGAAACCGAGGAGGTGTTCGCTTCCTTCGAAGAATTGACAGAGTGGGCTCAAAGAACAGCACTGGAGTTGGGTTATGTTCTAGTCATACGGCGAACGAACACCAACTCGTTAAAGGTGGTCAATAAAGTGACACTAATATGTCAGCACGGTGGAAAACGCGATAAAAGGTTAACTGGGGCCGTTAAACGGTCCACCAAGATAGGCTGCCCCTTTACTCTGGTAGGCCGCCCCGGGTATGATGGTGGTTGGAGGGTCACTGTCAAGGACTGGAAACACAATCATGATCCAGCTACCGATCTGCAGGGGTATGCATACGCGAGACGGATGACGGAAGAAGAAAAAGAATTTGTGGGAAACCAATCGGATCGCGGTTTGTACCCACGCCAGATCCTGGTAAACCTCAAAAGAGAATTTACAGGAAACCGGACTCGAAGAGGAGACATTACCAACTTTCTGAAATCGAGACGGAAGGCGGGCCAAGCAGGGCATACTCCAATGCAGGTACAAACATCATATTAGTGATTATGTACTACGTTGTTGGAAGTGACTTATTTACTATATTTTGTTCACCTGTCGCAGGTTATGTTCTCACTGCTGCAGGAGAAAAATTACATTTACCAGTTTACTACAAATAGTAAAAATGGACGGTTGGAGAACCTCTTTTTCATGCATCCAACATCAATGACCCTATGGCGCGCATTTCCCTGGGTTATTGAAATAGACGCCACGTACAAAACCAATGTACCATAGCTATACGCGGTACGTATATCAAATAGTTTCGTTACAAAAGAGACCTTATTTACATATTTTGGTCACTTGTATTCACATCGACACTTTAAGGGCCCCCATTAAACATTAGAACTTAAAAGTATTATGTGTATATTAATCATAATATTGGCGTCAAATTTTTAACTTGGTGGTTAGGTATAATTCAAACTTTTCTAAAAAAGAATAAAAATATGTGTTGGTTTTTGTCATCAAATATTATCATAAGCTTGTCCCGATATTTCGTGGAATTCTTACCCAATAATGTTTATTTATATAAATATATAAATATAAATATATGGGTTAAACATTAGAACTTAAAAGTATTATGTGTATATTAATCATAATATTGGCGTATCTTTATTCATAATATTATATTCGCAAAATCTGTATAAATATCAAATTGTTGAGTAAGAAATAAGTAAATGGGTAAAGAGTCAACTAGCTTTTACTCACCATTTACTGATTTTTTAGGCACAGGGTAACACGACCAGAAAAAGGTCAACCCCACCAGAGCATTAGCGGCGACGTCGCCGCTAATGCTCCCACCGACATGCCTGCAATAATGACTGACAACGTCGGCTCCCAAGATGCCACGTCGCAAGCATTAGCGGCGACGTCGCCGCTAATGCTCCGACATAGATACTGTTAAGGTCCTTTACGTCGGATCATATAATTGGGAGTAAACGATCTATATATATTGCAATCTGCATTCAATAGACTTTCATTTTCATTCTCAATTCTCAATCGTTATATATCAATAGACTTCTCAATCGTTTATTCTTTACATAACAGGTATATATATTATGAATATAGATATTATACTTATGTGTAATTATATATATAGTTATTGTACTAACTATACATATAGTATGGATACCATCGATATGTTGACTTGTTTACTTTAATTGTTTCAGATGGATAGTTTGGAGGATATTTGGGCAGACCCAGAAAACGTACGTATCGAAGTGCCGGATGATGAGTTTGAGACACCTGATGCAGACGGTGTTTTTGACTGCGAAGCTGGAGACTTAGAAACCGAGGAGGTGTTCGCTTCCTTCGAAGAATTGACAGAGTGGGCTCAAAGAACAGCACTGGAGTTGGGTTATGTTCTAGTCAGACGGCGAACGAACACCAACTCGTTAAAGGTGGTCAATAAAGTGACACTAATATGTCAGCACGGTGGAAAACGCGATAAAAGGTTAACTGGGGCCGTTAAACGGTCCACCAAGATAGGCTGCCCCTTTACTCTGGTAGGCCGCCCCGGGTATGATGGTGGTTGGAGGGTCACTGTCAAGGACTGGAAACACAATCATGATCCAGCTACCGATCTGCAGGGGTATGCATACGCGAGACGGATGACGGAAGAAGAAAAAGAATTTGTGGGAAACCAATCGGATCGCGGTTTGTACCCACGCCAGATCCTGGTAAACCTCAAAAGAGAATTTACAGGAAACCGGACTCGAAGAGGAGACATTACCAACTTTCTGAAATCGAGACGGAAGGCGGGCCAAGCAGGGCATACTCCAATGCAGGTACAAACATCATATTAGTGATTATGTACTACGTTGTTGGAAGTGACTTATTTACTATATTTTGTTCACCTGTCGCAGGTTATGTTCTCACTGCTGCAGGAGAAAAATTACATTTACCAGTTTACTACAAATAGTAAAAATGGACGGTTGGAGAACCTCTTTTTCATGCATCCAACATCAATGACCCTATGGCGCGCATTTCCCTGGGTTATTGAAATAGACGCCACGTACAAAACCAACGTGTACAACATGCCGCTTGTTGAGATTGTCGGTATGACTTCAACGGGCAGGACCTTCAGTTTAGCCTATGCTTTTATCGTAAACGAGCAAGAGGCGAATTATGAATGGGTGTTACAATCTCTCAAGTCCACCCTTGTTGAAGGCTTTGCCGTTCATGTCGTTCTAACTGACAGGGAGCAGGCCCTGATGAGAGCATTGAAGGTTGTTATGCCGGAAGCGAAACACCTGCTATGTAGGTTCCACATATGGCAAAACATAATCAAACACTGCGAACCGGCGTTGCGGCTGAAAGATATGACCATTGAAAAGCTTCGCTTCTACTGGAGAACAGTCTATGAATCTCGGACAATTGACGAGTTTAAGGACAACGAGAAATGGTTAAAGAAAAAATTGGCAGATTTTCCTGGTGTCTACAGGTACCTGAACGAGAATTGGTTGTCCCCGTACCGAGAACAGTTTGTGTCATGTTGGGTCGATGAACATCTCAACTATCATAACCACACCACAAACAGAGTCGAGGCCGAGCACCACCTGCTGAAGGAAGAGCTGAAGGGGAAATGTACATTTACTAGAATCCTCCATATTGTTGATTCTGTCATGATCGGTCAAGAGACAGAAATAAGGGGGCAACTGGGTATAGCAAGGGAACCCTGTTGGGTAGACACAACTACAACTGTATGAAGGCCCTGCTTGGAAAGGTTTCACATAAAGCTTTGGACATCATGGCTGATGAAATCGTTCGCTTAGACCAAAAACTTAAAAAACAGGTGAAAAAGTGCGGGTGCAAGGTTCGGTTTAGTTGTGGGCTACCATGTGCCTGCAAGATTGCCGAGTACATGCAGCGCGGTAAGTATGTTTTAATACCTTTTTTTTAACATAAAGACATAATGTCGTATACTTATTGATATCCAAAAATGCAGGGACTCGTATTCAGCCGGAAGTGATAGACCCGTTTTGGAGAAAGCTTGATTTAACACCGTCGACATGCCTACCAGGAAACGACCACTTAAAAGACGGAGACGATATAGAAGCTATCCATGAAGTCGTAGGTGACCTTAAGAGTTTCTTGGTTGAGCAACCCAAGGCCCAACGGAAACATTGGTTGTCCAAGATAAAGGACATGTTTAAGCCAGGCAACACACAAGTTAAAGATCCTCTCGTTCAGAAGAGCACACGCGGAAGACCAGTCGGGTCGAAACAAAAGGCGCCAAAGGTAGACCAAATACATCAACTTCTATATTGCTGATTAAAGAAAAAATATATAACTACCTGATTTTAAGTAACTGTTTTTTATTAATGGTGTAGGTGCCCGATCTGAACAAAAACCCACCTGGGCTTCGGAAATCCAAGTCCAGTCGACCGAGGGCTGAAGAGGTCCCCATGACTCCTCCCTTCA
The DNA here is from genome assembly GCA_034093135.1 of Erigeron breviscapus. Classification (NCBI taxonomy): domain Eukaryota; kingdom Viridiplantae; phylum Streptophyta; class Magnoliopsida; order Asterales; family Asteraceae; genus Erigeron; species Erigeron breviscapus. The sequence goes on along the minus strand of CM067167.1, from coordinate 102,982,273 downwards.
CCGACCCTTCCTCCGGAGCCTCCACATACGGAGAGGCGCAGCCCGCCAGACGCAGTGAGTACGCGCACACCAAATCACGGTTCGCGAACACACCTGACTTTTTTGATGAGCCGCAAGGTGCGCGACACAGTATGTACGACCCAACCCAGAACTTCTTCAGGGAGCCGTCCCAATCCTATGGGGTCAACGACACACAAAACTTCTTCGGGGAGCCGTCCCAATCCTTTGGGGAAAATATATATACATTCGGGGAGCCGTCCCAATCCTATGGGGTCCAAAATTTATACGGCTTCGGGGAAACGTCCAAATCCTATGGGGTCCAGTCTGACCAGCCATATTACAGCTTTGTTGATGACTTGTTCCGGGCACCACCGACACAACCTACGTATGCACCCATATATGAAACAATGGATAGGCCGGTGTCAGAGTCAGAGCCAGAGTCAGAGGCCAGTTGGGTTGGGTATGTTGCGGAACCAATGAACGCCAGGCTGTCCCGATCTTACGTATGGGCACTACCAGAGCTACCCGAGTACATTCGACCTTACGTTGTCGGCGCACAGGATGTCTTAGGAGATGGTAGTTGTGGATTTCGAGCTACCGCTGTTGCTTTGGGGCTAGATGAGAACCACGGTTCAGAGTGGGTTCGTATGCAGATGCTCGAGGAGTTTGAATCTGACCTCGAGGGGTACATGCGAATGTATGGGGATGAGGGCCCACGCATATTGGAGTCGCTGCGAACCTCTTATTATAAAAAATGGCGAGACAAAAAACATTGGATGAGTAAAGTGTGGTTCCATATCCTCCTGGCCAATAAGCTGGGTATAATAATCAACTGCATAAGCCTACGTGACCCCCGCACAGTATTCCCGATGCAACATGGCTTGGATCAATTAAAGTTGGCTCAACCGATATCTATTGCTCTTGTAAATCACGAAGGCCATTTTATTGCTGTGGAATTAGCAGGTGATTACCCAATGCCTTACAAGAATCCAGAATGGAGTCACTACGCAACCCCGCCTGCACGTGCAGTGGCATCAATGTACGAACATCGAGAACAAGCGTTTCAAGAATGGATGTATGCACACTGCCCAATAATACCACCTGGGCCTCCTATTGTTATAAATGATTAAATTCATTACATGTTGTATATATTTTGGGTATAATAAACATTTTATGTTGTATTATGAATGGTGATTCATTTTATGAATGGTCAAAGATAGATTGTATTATGTTTTTTTTTTTTTGTATGTTTTTTTTTAATAAATATTTGTTTTCCAATAAGATAAATATTATCTTTTTATATTATCTTATTTAATCGATATTTTTTTAAAAACATCATAGTCAAATATAAACTTACATTACAATAATACATATTCAAAATAATACATAGAAAACTTAGATAAAAATTATACATATTCAAAATAACGATATAAAACTTAAAAAAAAACTACATATTCAAAATATTACATAATTTTTCTAACGGAAACCGTCTTCAGCTAGCTCTTTATAATATGTCGCAAAGTCGATTTTTTTTCCAACCAACTTTAGCAGTTTCTCAAGTTCAGAAGTTATTTCGTCGATACTTGGTAATGTCGTTTCAAGATATTCGTTATGCTGCTCTTCACTTATAATGATTCTGCTGCCACTTTTCCTTATTTCTTTTATTTTCTTCTTATGTTACAGCTTCCTTTGTTCCATAAGAAGCTTACAATCATTAATTTTGTGGTAAAGTTCATACCCGTCCTCTATATCCTCTTTACATTGCGCTTTCAATGCATGAAATGTTACCGTAGGAGGTGATGATGGGTTAGATGACGATGAAGAAGCCATAACCTTTGTTAAACCTCGCCTGGCCGGAAAATAGGTTGATGGCCGGAATATAGAGAGAAAATGGTTGATGTGGGTTTTTGTTGTTTGAGTCGTCTGGCTTCTTTGGCTGGTATAAAAAGAAAATTAAGTTGGCGCATTAGCGGCGACGTCGCCGCTAATGCTCCCTGGTGGGGTTATCCCTTTTGCCCTGGTCGTTCTACGCTCCTCGTTTTTAAGCTACAAGATATATAGATATGTACAATCTATAAACTAAATTATATAGTGAAATAATGATGGTGAATAAAAACAAAAATCGTTAGAGCATGACGTCGTGAGCGACACGACCAAGGCCGGGATTCTCCACCGAACAACAAATTACTAGTCTTATTATCTTACAATATACGGATTATAAGTATATATATCACACGATTAAATTAATTTTATTATATGAAAAGTGAAATTAAACAGGATAAATGAATTATAAACTTTTGAATCTCTATCTCTACTTATAAGTGAAAAGATGAAGCTTATGTGTATTATAATGAAGCCTTCCATGTTATTTATAATCCTACACTAGTTACTAGCATTGCTTATGTGTCCTAATTTAACTACCTTTCATGATTTGCATTTTGAAATCAAATGTTCAGTGTGTGAATGTTAAAATTTTGAAATTTAATATACTATTTCAATTGTTATTGTTATTATAAACTAAATTATATAGTGAAATAATGATGGTGAATAAAAACAAAAATCGTTAGAGCATGACGTCGTGAGCGACACGACCAAGGCCGGGATTCTCCACCGAACAACAAATTACTAGTCTTATTATCTTACAATATACGGATTATAAGTATATATATCACACGATTAAATTAATTTTATTATATGAAAAGTGAAATTAAACAGGATAAATGAATTATAAACTTTTGAATCTCTATCTCTACTTATAAGTGAAAAGATGAAGCTTATGTGTATTATAATGAAGCCTTCCATGTTATTTATAATCCTACATGTTACTAGCATTGCTTATGTGTCCTAATTTAACTACCTTTCATGATTTGCATTTTGAAATCAAATGTTCAGTGTGTGAATGTTAAAATTTTGAAATTTAATATACTATTTCAATTGTTATTGTTATTTAAAAATTTAAAATATTGAAATAGTCAAACATTAGAATTAGAATATGAGTCACGCATGATTTTCTCACTTTACTCTTTTTTTTAAGGGAGAATTGCAAATATTCCCAAATATCATATCAAAATTACAAATATCCCCAACTCAAAACTTAAATAACAAATATACCCATTATTTTCTTCTAAACACATATTTATCCATTTATATTTATTTCATCAAATAAATTTTATATCATGACCATTATACCCTTTTCCATTAATAAACTATAATTCAAGCATATCTAAACTCCATATATACATAACCGAACCCTTTTTCATTAGAACCTATCCAAAATCATTAGTCAACCACACCAATCAGTTGTAGATTACCAGGTTGCAGAAATAATATTCCAAGCTGCATCCCACCCAACCAAAATGAAAAAAAATCACTGACTTTTTCTCCCATTTTTTAATATTAAACATATATCAAGTGATAATAAGATTCAATGAAATGCTAAATGAAATACAGCACATGTTAAGATTCTATCTAATAAAGATGATACGTTTATATGGAATTTGATTATCTCATAAATGAAAAAGAACAGCGATATAATAACATAGGATCATAATTCAAACTTACATCACCAAAGAATGATACTTTATTGTAGAAGAAGAAAAGTAAAACTTACAGTAAATATTGGCGCCAGATTAGTGATTGAGAGCATTGTAATAACATTGGAAAACATGATTTATTTTAAAGAGAAGTCAAAGAGCCCATGAAATTAGTTGTCTAAATAGATAAGGGTAAAATTGTCTAATCCATAAGGTTGGGTATATTTGTTATTTAAGTTTTGAGTTGGGGATATTTGTAATTTTGATAGGATATTTGAAGATATATGCAATTCTCCCTATATTTTATATCAACTCATAAAATAATAATAATAATAAATAAATAAATAAATAAAAAAAATAGATTGATGGGAACTCTTTAATCTCATGTACCAAATTAGTATCGACATAACCGCATAGTGTCAAGGTAATTCAACCAATTCAATTTAAAATTGAACCCAAGTTGCTCTCAGAAAGTGATAACGGGTAGCGAACTCTTCTACGAAGAGTTGGTTTTCATCCCCAATCAATTATACAAAACGTCTGTATGTTAGCGATCATGATGATATGCTTGTTTGTTTGGGGCTGAATGCTAGCAATCAGTTTGCTGGATGCTTTCATTTGTGCTACTTTAGTTTAAATAGTTACTATTTAATTTTATATGTACGTGAATAGGTGAATTACTTTTCACTACAAATCGTTTTATGAATAATGCATTAATTTTCCCCAAGTATTGCATAAAATTGTTGAAATCGTCATCACTAGTAACCTCTAGTATATTAAGCATGTACATGGGTATGTTTGGCACTAGTAGCTGTAGCTTTTAGTTGGAGCTGTAAGCTGTAGCTTTTAAGCAAAGCTGTTAGCTAGAGCTTTTATTTTTTAGAATTGTTTGGTATGGTAGCTGTAGCTGCAACTTTAAGAGGTATTTGTGTACTTTTAATGACTAAAAGCTTCATCGAAAAGCTAAAGCTCCTGAAACGCTACTTCAAGAAGCGTTTCATTTTGGAGTTTTCTTTCAAATAAAAGCTAAAGCTAGTTGCATCCAAACAAAGCTTTTAACATAATAGGAGCTTTTTGTTCAAAATTAAAAGCTAAAGCTCCCCAAAAGCTCTTGAAAAGCTCTTGCCAAACATAGCCATAATGTTATTAACTACTTAAATGTAACGTGAACTACATTGTATCGAATAAACAGATAGTTTGAAATGCGTTTGGTATGATCTTGGGAGAAAACAAAGACAAATACGATGACAAAGACGAAGAGTAGTTTATTACTATATTATAATTATTTATTTAATTAATGTAATGTCTTTTTATTAGTGTAATGTTTATTTTATTAACGCCATATTTTTATTTTATTCATGTGTATTTTTATCATCATGTTTAGTTGTAAAAGATAAAATGACTGGAGGAAGTGAAGATATACCGTTAGCAGGATTGTCGTGACGTTAGGCTAAAACAACTGACAAAAGAAATGAAAAGGGCATTATTGAGAGATATGTAATAAGCATGCATTAACAATGAGATTGGTAGCCCATTGGAAAGTTTTTTAACATTGAGTGATTCATGATTTTATTTCGATACGAGTCTCATTTCTCATATTCTTAAAAGTGAATTGATAACTTTTTTTTCCCCAGTAATCCTAGATATTATCTCAAGCATCCATGATTTGTATCATTAATAATAATAATGAAATAATTTGTCATTTTTGAAACATAAAAAGTAAACATACATTAAAGTTGGACTGGGATTTAAACAGGCACCTAAGTAAAGTTGTTCATGTGAGATTTAAAAGGTTGTGTCAACAAAAGTGGCTCGTTCCTGTTTTTGGATTGCAAGTAACAATATAAAATATTAAAAAAGTAAATGTATAAATGGACATATTAAGCTATAAGGAGTGGGGCTACTCCAAGAGGAGGGGACTTGCGCCATGTGACGCCATGTCACCATGAAGAATTTGTTAGAAAAAGAGGGGAGTGGGGCTACTTGCTATGTGGGGGGACTTGTGACACTTGTCACATCCCAATCATTGTTTTTTTTTTCCTTTTCACCTCCATTTTTTTTATAAAAAAATATCCATCTTACTATAAATAAAATACAAACTAACTAAAAACTATTACATAATTATTAAAGTTCAAATACATAATTATTAAAGTTCAAATACATAATTACTAAAGTTCAAATACATGATTATTAAAGTTCATTACACACCATACAACAAAATAAAATACAAACTAGTCGTCATCGCTAAAGTAGGACTCAACGGTAGGCGGCACGTATTCTTCCTCATTCGCCCTCGTGCGGTTCTCCCATACATGATCCACCAAATCAGCCAATAACATGTTATGTGTTTCCCTGCTTCTAACCGCATTTGAGTTCTCTATCCGCTGCTCCATTGGAGTTTCTTGCCTCCAATAATCCTCGTCCAAAGTCGGGTCATGCTCGTAGAAGTCTTGACAGTAAGCTTTGTCTTCATCCTGCAAAATCATGTTATGTAAAATAATACATGTATATAACACGTCATGCATCCTCTCCTTGCTCCAAAACCGTGATGGAAAGCTAATAACTTTCCAACGCTTCTTCAACACGCCGAAAGCTCGCTCAATATCCTTTCGCGCCGACTCTTGTTTTTTCTTGAAGTATTTTCTTTTGTCATCAATTGGGTCGGTAAATGACTTCACGAAGGTAGCATACTCTGGATAGATGCCATCACTCAAATAATATCCGGCTTTATAATAATTGTCGTTTGCATAAAAAGGAGCTGCAATTTATAACTTTAATACGTTAGTTACTATATAATAAGTGTAATGTTGAAGTTTATACTAATTATAATGTCAAATTTTGTAAGTCTAACCTGTAGGTGCCAAACCGGATATAATTTCTTCAAGTATGGGCGACGACTCAAATACGTTGATGTCATTGTTTGAACCTTGCTGCCCAAAATAAGCGTTCCAAATCCACAAATCAGTCGATGCGACAGCCTGAAGTATCATGGACGGCTGCCCAATATCCCCTCGTGTATGCGTACCGCGCCATGCGGTAGGACACATCTCCCACGCCCAATGCATGCAATCAATACTACCTATCATGCCCGGGAAACCATGTAGCTGCTCATGCACATCATAAAGCCGCTGTATATCGCTAGAAGTAGGTCTACGTAGAAAAGTCGGCCCATATATACTCCTAACACCTATAAAAATGTAAATAATATAACCATATAACTAAAATTATATATAAATAAAATGTAAAACTACGTAACTAAATTATAATAAAATGTAAAACTACGTAACTAAATTATAATAAAATGTAAAACTAAAGTTTTAGATTGATACCTTTACAAAAGTTGGCTAGTGACTCTCGTAAAACCCTTTCCGACATCTCGAAATTTTCGTCAAATGAGTCGACGGTACTGCCGTATGCTAGTTGGCGAAGCGCCGCAGTACACTTTTGTATCCCGGTGAAACCTAACTTCCCACGACAATCATATCTTTGTTGGAAATACGTATACTTCTCTTCCAAATCTCTTGTTATTTGCAAAAATAAACGTTTACTCATACGATAGCGCCTCCTAAACTCCCTCGGTGGATATACCGGGTTGTCAACAAAGTAAAAACGCATCAACCGTTCGTTTGCCTCATGCCGTCTACGATCTAGGACCGCCCTTCGCCTAAAACCGGGAACACGCGGTATTGGTGCGCCCCCTCCTCTTCTTCTTCTTCCCTTGCGGCTTCTAACATTGTGTTTATCGTCAAAACGATCGTACTCTCAATAGCCTCGTCTAGATCGGTCGAACCACCACTTGATGAGGAACTAAAAGATGAAAACTCATCGATATCTTCCATAATTGTTAAATAATGTAGTGTATGTTTTATATAATTTTGGGATGTATGTTGGTTTTGTTTTGGTTTTGTGTTGGTTGTATGTAAAAAAGGGATGTTGGTTTATGTATATATAGAAAGAAGAAGAAAAAAAAGGGAAAAGTAGCCGTTGGAGTGGCCACACACGGAAAACAAGGCACGTTCAAAAGAGTTTTTTGGGCGTTCGTTTTTTTCCGCCTGGATGGGTTTTTGGGCGCAATCGGCGGAAGGGAGTGGTGTAGCAGGCGAGGGGGGCGGATTTGAGGGGTTTCTCGCCCCACTCCGTAGAGTCTAAGTAGAACGAAACCAAGTCGTTTGGCATGAGAGGTGGCATGCAATCAGGGAACATACCACCATGCCTCCCTAAATACCTTTGAAGTCACAAATTTATAACATACAATAGGGAGATGGGAATTTTTTGTGGTTGGTATGTAAAATTAGGCATAAAACCCCTTATATCTTATTATTTTAATCAATAAAATACATAGGGTCTAACCATTTATTCATTATAAAATAGATATTAAAAAGTAAGTATTTGATAAGTACTCTACTTAAACTTAAATACAAGACAACCACATATTCATTTTTTTTATACAATATAAAGAAAATAGTTTACAATTTTTATTGTTTAATACTATACTACTCGTAACATGTAATGTACTGGTTGTACTATAATTTCAATTTCAAACGATCGAGTATGTTTGAAGAAATGTTATTTTTCACAAGATTTTCATATTTTCTTTCAAAGAAAATTGACTTCATATTGTGGTAATGCAGTTACCATAGTGTATTTAGTGTATATCTTATCTTATGGTAATGGTTGCTCAAAATAAAATTATACAGCCAAGATTATTCATCTAACTGATAAACTAATTATATATAGGATATATTGAAATATGTATATATCTATACCCATAATTTTATTTAAATTATTATTTGCTTATGTCATACTTGATATTAATTAAATTTATTATTAAAAAGTCGTAATAAGTCTACAAATAAATATATACTTTTTTATTTCCTTTTTCTTAAATTAGTCATTATTTTGGACTCAAAATTTATTTGAAATATTATCAATCTTATTAACAAAAGTTAGTCACGATTTTTACAGTTTTATACTTTTAAATTTAACAATTTTTAGCTTTAACTTTATCAACTGATAATTGTTAATTAATCTTGATTTTCATTTATTTATCTTGAAATTTCAATATTGTTCTTCAAATCAATATATTTAGTTTACAAATTTTATGTTTGAGAATTTATACTTTTTTAGGCAAATTAATAGATTGTTAAATAAAGGACAGAGTGGTCGGACACCTGAGTGTAACCAACTATGATCGAATGTTATGTTGTGTAGTGATTTACGGGATTGTTTAATCATTGTAAAAAACTATGTATTTTGTTCAAATGATGTAAAATATGTGAGGACCTTACATTGTTTATAAAAAATAAATACATAGGTCTTTACACCAAAAAAAGGTCCTTACATTTTTTGAACAAAATATTTAGTTCTTACATTGATTAAACAATCTCGTAGATCACTACATAACATAATCATGCGGTCATAGTTGGTTACACTCTGATGCCCTTATTCTAAATTATTATTAAAAACTAATAATCTACAAAATTATAATTTAGTGTTTCAAGATAACATTTTTTAAATTTGAATTTGTAAGGTTTTATTTATTACATATATTTAATAATTTATTTTATTAACATTTATAGTTTTTGTTCTTTACATTGATTAAACAATCTCGTAGATCACTACATAACATAATCATGCGGTCATAGTTGCTTACACTCTGATGCCCTTATTCTAAATTATTATTACTTATTGTTATCAATTGTTGGTTTGTATCTACAACGTCTAGTTTTCATGTACGAACAATTGTACGTTACAATTTATAGAATTAAATCTCAAAAGATCTCAAAGTATTAATATGCAACAAAGATGACAAAAAAAAACTACAACAAAAATCGACTACAAAAAATACTACAAAAGATGAAATTGAATATATAATTTTAGTGTTTCAAGATAACATTTTTTAAATTTGAATTTGTAAGGTTTTATTTATTACATATATTTAATAATTTATTTTATTAACATTTATAGTTTTTGCATTTTAAAAATCTCGCTATTTTAATGTATAACTTTTTTGTTTTAATTACCACATATTACGCGGAAATAAGCTAGTGCTTCAATACTAAAAAAAAAAAAAAATGAGTCAAAACTTAACATAACAATTGTGACCATTCGAAGGTAAACACATGTAACCCGAAATTTTTCTACATGCATCTAAAGAAAATATAAAAATAAAAAACAAAATAGAATAATATATATTTTTTAATTAGTTTAAAAAACATCTCAATAAAGTATTGGAAATAAAGGATGGCAGTGCTTGTCAATGGTTCGCCTACACTACCATTTGAAGTGCAAAAAGGGGTTAGGCAAGGTGACCCGCTCTCCCCTTTTTTGTTCATTCTTGTAATGGAGGCGCTGAATGTGGTTATGGATCGGGCTGTTAATATGGGTATATTTCATGGTATACAAACACCTGCTGGTGGACCTTGTATATCACATTTGTTTTTTGCTGACGATGCCATTTTTATGGGAATCTGGAGTGAAGGAAATGTTAGAAATTTGAGGAGAATTCTGAGGTGCTTCTATCTAGCATCTGGGCTAAAAGTTAACTACTCAAAAAGTCGCATTTTTGGAATTGGTGTGACTCAGGCGAGTATCAATCAGGTTGCCAGCTCGCTAAACTGCAAGGTGGGTGTGCTTCCCATGGACTATCTTGGTCTGCCTCTAGGTGCAAACATGAACTTGATCAAGCATTGGAAGCCGGTGGTCGATACTTTCAAATCAAGATTAGCACTCTGGAAGGCTAAAACGCTAACCTTTGGTGGCAGGCTCACACTTATAAAATCGGTACTTGGTTCCACTCCTACTTACTATTTCTCTCTTTTCAAAGCACCAAAACACATTATTGATGTATTGGAGAAAATTAGAAAGAATTTCCTATGGTCGGGTGGGGAAGATAGATCAAAGATCCATTGGGTTAAGTGGGAAAGGATGATGGCTTCCAAATCAGTAGGAGGTTGGGGGCTTGGCTCACTTCGGGCATTCAATCTATCTCTGATGTGTAAGTGGTGGTGGAGGGCGAAAGATAATCCAAATGACCTATGGTTCAAAGTGGTTTCTGCATTACATAATCAAAGAAGAACAGAGTCTTTTCTTCCTATTAAGCTCACATTAGGGGGGGTGTGGAAGTCGATTTGTAGCGTTGAAAAGGAGCTGTCATTATATGGGTTAAATCTTTGTGATATGTTTGCGTGTCAAGTGGGGTATGAGGGTGAAAAGTGGACTTGGAAAGAAGATGAATCGGGTGTTTTCACATCGGCTTCTATGAGGAGGAAGATCGAGGAGAGTTATGGTTGGACATTTGAAGAAAGACTGGATAGGAACAATTGGGTCCCTATCAAAGTTAATTTTCATATTTGGAGAGTTTTAATAGACAGATTACCCACAAGATCTAATCTGGTTTCGAGGGGTATGCTGTTACTTTCAGAAAGATGCCCGGTATGCTGGAAAGTGGATGAAAATTCTGAACATTTGACATTCAGATGTGATTTTGCAAGAGAAATTTGGCAGGTCATTATGCAATGGTGTAGGCTTCCTCTTGGTCACTCAGATTCTCTATATAGTTTGCTGGCTCATGTGCAGGCAGCCACTAGCAATGCGAAGAAAAGGAAATGGCTGGACGGAGTTATAAGGATAACCATTTGGTGTATTTGGCTTGCAAGGAATGAATTTATTTTTAAAGGAAGGCCACTTGATGTTGCTGCAGTCGTCGAAGAGGTGAAATCAAAATCCTATCTATGGATTAATAATCGAGCAAAGTCACACAAGCTTGATTGGGGCAGTTGGGGGGTAGCATAATTGTGGAGTTAAGTGTAATCGATTTTTGCTGTATAGGCTTAGTTATAGCCTATTGTGAATGTTGTATATAACTTTGTATATTAATGAAAACTTTTTGACTGTTAAAAAAAAAAGTGATATATATGTGGACTGTGGTACTATTAATTAATTAGTATTAATAGATACTCTTTTAATTAAATGAAACGTAAATGACATCTAAAAAAGGAAAATTAAATCACCAAAGCAATCTAACGGCTGAGATTCATTTTTTTCATCCAAGGGTTATGATTTAATTAAGAAATGAATTTAGGGTGTTGGTTTATAGTTATTGGGAGATAATAAATGGGTGATGAACTGATGATACATTTATAACAGTTTTTATTCATCTACAACAAATACATGTATATTAATGCATAATATATAACCGTTTAAAGCGGTAATTGTTATCTATACTTTTTATTAAAAATAATAGACCCCCTGTTGAAAGTTACAGGGGGGAAATGTCAGAAACACTCTTCATTAAAACAACAACCTAAATACAATACACTCCCACCCTAAATGAAATAAATACATCATCAGTCCCTCATCTTTTAAAATAATTATACTAACCATTATATTAATTACATTTACATCAATAGCCTACACTACTTGTCGTAACTATCATCAGTCGCATTGTCGTCAGTCGCTGCATTGTGTGGACACCATGCTAATAGATGGATAAAAAATATTGTAGATATCAATATCCATAATAAATACGAAGTAAGAAAATAGTGGAAAAATGAAAAGAGGAATCGGGAACGAGAGGTGTGAGCGTGAGCCGCTGCAACTGGATTCTACATTTCAAAAGTCAACATTATCTCTTTTATAATATCCGATATGTTTTAGAATGAAAACGATATTTTATATTTTATTTTATTTTATATACAAACATCTTGTACATAAAACAAGAAAAATGAGATTAAACGTTTAAAATTAGTATGAAATACATATCGACATCTCAATATTAAAAAAAATGATTTTCGGTAAAATTTGTGGATAGATATAGCAATGTACTTTTCAGAACGAATACTGGACTACTAGAGTAAAACCATTTTTCTATGACAATTTGCACTTGGCCGGACTTGATCACGCTTTCAATGAAAATTTTATCCGTGATTATTAATAATTTTCAAATGTTTTAAGTTGATAGAGTATAAGTTTATCTCAAAAATTCATGAGCTTTAGCAGGGACGGAGCCAGAAACTTTCCTATGAGGGGGCAAAAGTTTGAATTTTTTAAAAACTATTTATATATGCTTCATAAAAAAATGAAAAGATATTTATGTCGATACAAACTTACGTGCAGTTTAATTTAGATATGGAAAATGACAATTACATCAATAATGCAAATTAAGTATACCAATAATTTAGAATGGATAAAAGCATGTACTTCACATATTTTTCTTTTCCTCGTATGTTTCTGTCAACACAAAATGAGTAAATGACGATATACCTTTCTTTTTCGGAAGTTTATCCCTTTCATTTAACAATCGACTTATTTAAATTACTTGTCACTTTTAGCATAGATATATATTTTATTAAAGTAAGTAATGGTCATATGTGAAGGGATCAAGTGAGAACAACATATATGGTGAGAACAGTGAAGAACCATTAAAATCATCTCTAAGGGCTTTGCCCTTAGAGTTAAGGGCTACGCCCGTACCGTATACAACCGTCACCATCTCTTGGATCGCCGCCCATCAAATCCATATCATTCTCATATGCGTCCGGTGACAACCCTTTAGAACGGATAAGGGCAACGCCCGTACCGTATCCATACGTTTTCAAACCCATATGATTTTTTTAAAAATTTTATTTTTTATTTTTTTTGGAATGGGTTTTTATTAAAAGAAAATTAAAAAACAAAAAAAAATTTAAAAATTAAAATTAAAAAACCACACTAAAAAGGAGAAAGAGAAGAAACTAAGTGGTTCTCACAGTTTCTCACCCATATTTTAGTTTTCACGTTAACTCTACCCATGGTCATATATCTTAAAGGTTTGGAACATAAGAGTATTAGTAATGGTCATATTACCACATCAAGGCAGTTTGTTGCACAACGATCACACACGACATTTATAACCACATTATTTTTGTAACAATAAATAAAAAATTTATACCTCATAAAAACCTAACACCTGATAAAAAAAAATATAAAAAAAACATTTAATTTGCATATGATCCAACGACCCAACCATCTTAATTTTTTTGAAGGTAGACTAGTCAACACATGTTATATCCACCTATGCCGTCATATGACTCATATCTAAATCTATTGCTGTCTAAAAATTCTACTTAAGATATTTGCTTAAAACGCATTATAGATAGACATATAATATAGTACAATACAAAGTTTTAATATGAGGATTATTCATTTGCACATGAAAATTTGTGTGCAAATGAAGGATCAATTCCTAGCCATTGGATCTTTCCAATTAAATGGCTAGGATTAACTCTCTTTCTCCCCTTCTCACAAAATCGCGTTTCCGGCGACCACCACCACCACCGTCATCTCCGGCGACGGCGGTTCTAACCACCATCATCCCCGCTCAGACCTCCATCTCCGACCACCACTACCACCATCATCTCCGACCACCACCACCACCATCATCTCCGACCACCACGTCCACCACCATCATCTCCGACCACCACCACCACCATCTCTTGGATCGCCGCCCATCAAATCCATACCATTCCATATGCGTCCAGTTTAGAACGGATGAGGGCAACGCCCGTACCGTATCCACCGGAAAACGAACTGACGATCGCCGGAAATGTCGCCGGAGATGACGCCGCCGCTGCCGGAGATGAAGATGACCGCCGGAGATGTCGCCGGAGATGACGAAGGAAGAAGATCGGAGAGGTCGCTGGAGATGTTGCCGGAAATGCCAAATTTCCTTTTGATCTTGATTTTTGATCCAAGGGCTCAAATTCATCCCTTTGTTTGCAACCAAATTCATGTTTGCACATGAATACAACCCATAAAAATAGGATAAAAAGTAAAAATCTATTATTGTTTCTTTATTTTCACAATAATCTTTCTGTTTCTATCTTCTTCTTTTCTTTTTTTTTTCTCTCCTGTTCTTCCCCTTTTCTAATTTCACATCTTTATGTCATTGTTGAGTATTGTAACATCCCGAACTTTTTATTTAACAGTTGACTTGTGCCGTTAAGTCAACATAACGTGTCGTTAAGTCTATTTTAGATTTAATGCTTATATGTGGTTTATGTGTTTTATATGTGAGACTTGAAAGTCTTAATGTATGATATGAAAATATGTTTACGAAGTAATTATATGCCTATTAGGAGTGATTAACGAAGTATTTAGGTAGTATATGGTCCTTAGAGGAGTTTTTGACTAGTAATGAGCTTTATGGAAGTCTAGGGACCAAATTTGACATAGGGTGAAACTCAAAAACGGGTTTAGGGTCACATGAGGAGTCATTTGAGTGTCATTATCAGATCTATTAGTTTCCTCTCAAGCCCTAACCCACCCCCTTTCATCCCTAATCAATTCTTGAGCAAAAAGGCCATCAAAAGTGCGATTTGGAAGTGTTTAATCTAGCCTTTCTCGTTCCCATTGTGAGTTGCAGGTATAGAAGGTATAATTTTATTGATTTCTGATCCTTTTGATTATAAGAGTCATTAGGAATTATAATTGGGCATTAGGGAATCAATTAACGTGTAATTAGTGATGGTTTTGATGAAATAAGGCATGTATGATTTTCCTAAAGGTTGATATGGTTTGGTAAGGCCTTAATATGAAGGATTTGGATGTTTTGAAACTGAGTTTTTGGTCTGGAGAGGGTTGGGTTCGATTTGATGGCATAATCGATTTTGATAGTGCAGAATCGGGGCCAGTTGCGGCGCAACTGGTTTCCAGAAAGATAAGTTGCGGCGCAACTCTATGTTGCGGCGCAACTCACCAGTTTTCAGAAAATGATATTGTTTTGAACCGTAACCTCGTTTTGACACATAGCTTACTCCTGAAACTTGAGTGTGTTCTTAGTTATGAAATTCCAGATTATGGTCTTAATGACTAGCGTATTAATGGTCGTTTACTAATCATAGGTAGACGAGAGTTGTTGCTTTGTTCGGTAACTTAGCTATCCTTTATTGCGTGCTACTTTGAGGTAAGATACACTACTTTGACACGCTGAGGGATTCAACAAAAGATGGTTTTCAGAATATAACTTCTCTACTTACATCTTGTATACTTAATGGTATTCGGGTTATATGGGAGGTTATATGGGATATGTATTTGACTTATGAGACCTGAAATGCAATTCCCTTTATATGCAATGCAAAGTTATGTTATGAAATGATATGCAATGTAATGAAATGTGATGAAGTTATGTTATGAAATGATATGCAATGTAATGAAATGTGATGCAAGTATATGTTGATTATGATGTGCATGTATGTGTGGCTTGGTCATCTAGTTCACTAGACCTTATAGGTTGCCATGTCACGTGCACGTTTAAGGGCCCAAACGTAAAAGATGATTATATGTTATGTTTAGGTAACCTTGTCACCTAAACTATATGTGATGAAATCGAGCTCGTATATATGATGAAGTGTTAAGCTTAACCCGTATTCACCTTAGCCGGGTGGGTGCGTATATGTTGTTGCTTGGGTGGCTCCTAGCAACGTAATTACGTGGTTTGAGTATCTCCGGGTGGAGTGATTACCCACCAATGTCTTGAACATACGGACTACTCCGGGATTGGCTTGCCATTCCTTAACGACACTTGATGGACCGCCGTATGGCTCATCCATCTAGTCGGGTGTGAGGTTTCCGTTAGGTCTTATGACCGCCTACACACAAACTTACACCTATATGATATGCGTGACGTAAGTCACACCTTATGTGATGATATGAAATGACGAAACGATGGATAGGCACGTTTAGGATGATTAATCCTAATATGATATGATGTTGATGATATGATATGATGTTGATGATATGATATGATGTTGATGATATGTATATGTGCCTTTAATATGAAAAGCTGCTTTACCAAGTTTTAATGGGACAAATGATTTATTAACTTAGTGTTATCTTACTTAGCTAATTCGTTAGCTAACACTTGTTTCTTGAAATATGTTGTCCCCTCAGGTTTAGCAAGCTAGATGAAGTTTGATGGTGAATAAAGAGCGAGATGGGTAGATTATATGAAGATGCTTTAGTCACCCATAGACGCTGCTCATTTTAGACATTTGTTCCTTTATGACATTTATGTATTGATATGACTTGTATACGGTTGTTTTGTGTTGGGCAACCGTAGGATTTCCATTTATTCTATTTCTATGATGTGATGAGTAACACCACCTTTTTTTTTATGAACAAATCAAACTAGATTTTATGGTTTGAACTTTTGAAATGTTTTTCCGCATTCTTTAACACCGTTAGGTGAAAAGTTTTTGGAAATCCGTATTTTTAAACGACGGGTGTTACAAAGGCATAGCTAACTGCTAATGCCTTCCTTTTTCTCTTTGAAATACCCATCTTGAATAATGGTGTTCCCTTGAGGTGCCTCAATGTCCTCTCTTTGATTTTGCACTCCGTTCTTTTTAGAAATAAATTTTGTGACTTCAAGACATCAAATTCAAATTTACACAAAAGTTACTTGAAGAAACAGACACCTAGGGCTGTAAACGGTTCTGTTAGCTAGAAATTTTGAACCGTTTTTTGGGTTCGGTTTGATTATCTAGAAATTTTGAACCGTTAATTTCGGTTATCTGCAAATCGGTTACCCGAAAAAATAGGTTAATTTCGGTTCAATTTTCGGTTACCCATTTATTAAAGTCATGCTAATATAAAGTTCAAGTTTTCAATTTATATTAGCCAATTTACATTGTAATTACTGAATTTTCTATGTATAGTAGTCATTTACTACATTAATATTTTGTTTTAATAAATATACATTAATCTAATTTTGAAATACTTTTTTCTAATGTTATATTTATGCAATGCAAGTTTCTATCTAAAAGTATCATGATATAATACTTAAGATGTCCTCTATATGATATTATTAATATTTTTGATAAATATTTTAAACAAAGTTAACAACTTTTCTTAAAAAGATGTTGTATATATAAGACATTGACTTAGAATATCCAAAGCTAATCATAGATTGCGAAAGAAAGTTAGTAAAATTGTTAGAATTTTAGGCAACAAATATAAAAAGTTAACTAAATAGATAGATATGTAAATGATGTATTCATGTAATACATATATGTGTAAATATACATATATATGATTATATGTAGGCATATATCAAATTCGGTTCGGTTCGGTTAACCGCGGGTAATGAATATTAAAAACCGTAACCGAACCGTTATACATCGGTTTTTTTGTTTTCGGTTTTTTCGGGTTTCGGTTTCGGATCACACGGTTCGGACCGGTTTTTCGGTTTTTCGGTTCATTTTTTACACGCATCCACTAACCTCTTCTTACCCCTACCTCCACATATCATGGTTATTAAGACGTGTTTTGTTTAAATCTTTCAAAAGAATGTGATGAAAAAAAACATTTTGAATTTTTTTATGTTAACTTAACGTGATAAGAAACATAATTGTTTTTCTGAAGCGGGCTTTGCCCTTAAGGGTATTATTAAAATGTAGCTGATAAGGGCGATAGGTCATATAAAGTGATAGACCATAAGATGATAGGTCATAGGGGGTGATCGGTAATGAGGTGATCTACCTTATGAGCTCCGCCCTAATCCTTAATGGCTCCATCATGGACTGATTGACTACGTCGTTAGCCGTCATTCTTGTGTGGATATCATCATTCACTAATTTACATGTGAAAACAAAGATTTTATATATGTGTAATTATGCAAGTAAAAACAAAAATAATGAAAATTTAATAGTCGTCAAAAGTATATCGAGTCACATATTTAATGAAAGATGGTCAAATTTTAAGATTACCCATATTTTCTTTTTTTTAATTTTTGAGATAAATTATTTTAAATACTTAGATCAATTTTTATTATTTTAGTAATGAGAAGAAATGTTTGATTCGAAATGATTATCTCGTTCTTTTTTTTTTCTAAGGGTTTTTAATTAACATTTCACTCATACATACGTGTATATATATTAATTATGTTCTATAAGAGATTAAATAAAATCTCGCTATTCAAATATTATGCAAAATATTATTTTCTCTCGGAACATAATATAACACTTAAATTTATACCTTGGACAAGCATTGGACCCCAATATTTAAATGTGATTCAAATATTTGTAATATATCATGATATTTTAAGTAAAATGTAGTTCTTGTCAAGGTAGAATGTAGTTGTCCCGTCGACGAAGCAAATAGTTGCAAATTAAATATTCAATCTATTCTTTTCCCATACAATAATAACTAAACAAACTCCATGACATCGTTTTACTCGACTTACAAGCAAACTATATTTAGAGGTAATAAAGCACCAACCTTTTTTAATAGAAAATATATAAAAATTAAGAATTTTCAAATATCTATATTAATACCCACCAGTAGAGGCGGCCCTGAAGTTTTAAATGTCTCGGCCAAACAGATATAAAAATGCCCTTAAATTCTAGCAAATTCAAACGTATAAACTATTTTTTTTATCAATAATAACTAATCTTATAACAATAAAACTATATATTCACTGTACTTAACAAATCATAATATTAGAAATAAATACTATATTATTTGTTAGTTAACTTATGATTTGTGAAGCTTTCATAACATTTTAAAAACAATTTAGTTGATTAGTTCCTTTTAGTATATAATATATAATCTATAATTTTCAAAATTTTATGCCTCTAGGGATATATGCATCGACCGGGAATCGAACTTGTCCCCCTCCGTCATTAGATCACAGTCGCCACCCCTTAACATTACGCGAAAGCATTTATTTATAAAAGCATCGGGGTGGCAATGTGGCATAAAAGCTCTAAAAATTAGCTAGTAAAATCAGATCACTTCTAAAGCGGCAAAGCCTTTACTATCAATTTTTTCATTCTCCACACTCACAAGCGCAAGCGCGTATCTTACCATCTTACACATCCAAAGCCTGTAAACAATCGCGTGTATTCCCTTCTCCCACATACCGAGCGTGGGTAGAACAAAACTACACTAAAAATCAAGAAATTTATGAGATCACCGGTTAAAGCATTGAAGGACATAACCGTAAGTAAAAAAAACAAAACAATAAAAACAACTTATATTTAAACAAAACAAACATAACATTTAATGTTTATTTTATTATTTGCATGAGCAACTCGAAAACAGAGAACAAAACAAGCGTGGTGGTGCAACCATTTTTCAACAATTGTCAAACTTCTCCTTTCCAATAAATAAACCTATACATATAGAATATATATATATATATATTATATGGGTGTGTATGTATGTATAGTGTTACTTTATGGTAAGGTATCATATTCCAAAATTGATATATGAGAAAATGAAAGCTTAATTGGGTTTTGTAAAGAACCAAAAGTTAAGAAATGGGTTCATGGCAGAATTCAAGAAAAACATCATCTACAAAGCTTTTTTGGGTGATTATATTGTTTATGTGTATAGGTGTATTTATAGGTGTAAAAAAGTTAAATTTGGTTGATGGGTTAAAGAGTTACTCTTTGGTGATTACTTCCTCTGCTTATTCTTCCTCTGTAATTAAAGAAAATGTAACAGTGGTGGCTGAAGGTCCAACAGGGCAAGAGTCAACGGTGGTCAAAGGTGGTGGTGTGGTGGCTGAAGGTCCATCGGAAAATTTTGTGTTTAATTCTTCTTATCCACCTTTGGCTATGGAAGATGAAATGGATGTTGAGCTGCCAGTAAGTTCTCATTTTTTTTATACTGTTTTTACTTTTGTTTGATTTTGCATGTAGTTATTTTTGTTGGACTAAAATTAATGAAGTATACAGTTGAGTAATTAACTCATATGTACACAACAAAATTTAGTTACAATTTTATTGTGGAGATATAATCTTATTATAGATATAAGATTTCTTAAAAAGAGATTATTTGGATTTGTAACGTTATTTGTTGGGGTTGAATAAGATGATGTTGGTCAAAAGTGTTTAATTCTGATATTTTGAATATAAATATGTAGTAGTTTTTGGTCCAAAAAATGTGATGATTATAAATGGTTTCATCAACATAGATAATCATTCAGGTGCATTTAGATTTCTCTTTTAGATCGAAATCATACTATAAATTCAAGTATTGACTACTATTTACCAAGGTGCATGTACAAAAGAAATATTATGTAAAAAGTTATGTTAAAGTCATCAAAATTCAAAAGCAAAATATTTTACCGGGATATTACTTTCGGTAACAGAACAGTTGCATTTTTCTATTAATAGAGAGAATATTTTCTTTTTATCATAATTTATCTCAAGCTGTTTTAGAAAATGACAACTATAAGCTTGTTTTAGTTTCCAATTTAATCGTAAAAGCTCAAAAATTTCCTGGAAAAAAGGTTCTAACTTTATGTCTTTATGTTATTTTGTAAAAAGTTAGTCATGATTAATGCAAAGAGTAAAAACCAGTTCAAGTCATATTCATTTGTACTTGTATTGGTGATTCACTAATTTGTGTACATTAGTAACCAAATTGGGTATCTAATAAAAAACCAATTTAAGTCATATGTTAAGCAGAATAAAGGTTATTATTTTTCTAAGAAATATTGGTTGCGAAAACAGTTTGTGTGATAAGTTAATCATATCTTCAATTACTTATTACTTTTATCATATGGCAACTTGAAGATAGAATTATGGTCAAACTTTGATTTGTTTGTATATAGAGGTGGCAATCAAAGTAGAAAGGACGGAATTTTCTTGAAACGGTTTGAGATTGGCTTCTTAAGTGAAATGAGTTAGTTCTTGATTGGTTTACTTGTCAAACATCGATGCCTATTCATCTATAATTCTATATAGCTTTCTTGAATGGTAATATGTGTAAATTTATCGAGTGGTAAATTATGCAATTGATTGGATAGTTCTATATATATACCTGAAAATATATATGCAAACCAAAAATGATTCATACATCAGAAGATTATGATTCTTGTGACTGAAATACAGAATTATTATTTGTTAAACCATTATGCTTTGACCTATGAAGATTAATGACAAAAAAGGAATTAACTTCGAGTATCGAGTTAATGAATGTATAGTTCATAATCATAAAGTGTGCATATATACACATATGTTGCGTGGAGTGATCGTGGATCACTTTAGCTAATTAGATCTTACTTGTTAGACAAAAGTTGCCCCTTTTGAACCTCTTAAGTTTACTTTATTGAGGATTGACACTACAAATAAAAAGAATTACGTAAATTTCCATTAATGCAACACTAGAATGATTGTGACTACGGTTACACTTAATGTCCCTTGGCACTGTGTAATCAAATCACTTTATTTTTTAACTAGAAACTAAGATCAACAAGCCATGTTTGTAGCCGGGCCATATCTCATTAAGAACATTGAGTCGATGAGATGACAAAGGTGTGTAGGCTGTTTAGAAAGAAATATTAACGGACCGGGCTTTATGGAATATAATCTTAATATGCGACAGATAACATAAATATTGTTGTAAGATTATCATGTTATGCTATTGTACTTCTTTTTATGAATTTGCTTTTTTGATATAAAAATTCAAACGAAATTCCTTTTGTTTTAAGTTATTGGAATAATGTAATTTGAAGAAGTATTTTGGAGATGAGAATGTGTTTTAGGACCAGTCATGAAAATATTCTTTGTACGCCATCAATTGTCTGTTTTCTACCTTTTTCTGTTAATTGGAATCTTTTGCTTCTATTTTTCAAACTATAATTTCTAATAAAAATTAAGTTAATTATCCTCATTTCATGAAATTCCACGATTTTGTATTCTTATCTTATACGGAGTAATTTTTATTTATTCTTATTTCAGGTGTTAAAAAAGAACAATCAAAATATCCTCTTATAAGACTTGAATTTTGTTTTTAAGTACTTCAATAGAGATGTGACTGGATTATTTTGCTTTCAGTATCGTTGAATATGGTGTACTACTGTATTTTGCTACATGATGATGGGCATTTTGATAAATTCCAACTTAAATGGCATTTGTAACAGGCTATTGCCAAGGAAGACGACTTGAACGTTACACTTAGTGGACCGGACGTTTTTGTTTCTGTAAATCAAACTATCGTGCTGCCTTTGGATACACAAATCAATAAGAAATACACAAGTTTAGATAAACTCGAAGCTCGTCTTGGGAGGGTACGGGCTGCAATTAAAGAAGCGGAAACAGGAAATAGAAGTCATGATCCAGATTATGTCCCTGAAGGCCCAATGTATTGGAATGCAGCCTCATTTCACCGGTAACATACCTTTTAAAAGATAGCTATGCATAAAATAACTTGTAATGTATGTGGATATTTTATAATAGAATATTGACTTTTAATTTTTGTCTTGTACAGGAGTTATTTGGAGATGGAAAAGCAATTTAAGGTGTTTGTATATGAAGAAGGAGAACCCCCAATATTTCATAATGGTCCTTGCAAAAACATATATGCAATGGAAGGTAATTTCATCTACCATATGGAAACCACCAAATTTCGAACCAAAAACCCCGAAAAAGCGCATACGTTTTTCCTCCCAATGAGTGCTACAATGATGGTTCGGTTTATATTTGAGCGCAATCCTAAAGTCGACCATTGGCGTCCTATGAAGCAAACAATTAAAGATTATGTTGATCTTGTGGGTGGTAAGTACCCCTTTTGGAACCGAAGCCTAGGAGCTGATCACTTCACCGTTGCTTGCCACGATTGGGTGAGTAAACTTTCCCGTACCCTTGGTTTCTTGGTCTATTTATTTTCAGCATGTTTACTGATTATAATGTATCATTTCGTGTAGGGGCCCGAGCTATCAAAAGCTGTTCCGTATCTATTCAAAAATTCTATTCGGGCTCTATGCAACGCGAATACATCAGAAGGGTTCAATCCATCAAAAGATGTGTCAATCCCAGAAATCTTACTCCCAGACGGAACAACACATGGGATAATGAATGGACCATCCCCAAGGAACCGGCCCGTTTTAGCATTCTTTGCTGGCGGGGTCCATGGACCTATTAGACCGATACTTTTAGAGCATTGGCAAGACAAGGACCCTGAAGTTCAAGTTCACAAGTACCTTCCAAAGGGTGTATCATACATGGGTATGTTGAGACAAAGCAAGTATTGCATTTCCCCTAGCGGATACGAGGTGGCGAGTCCAAGAATGGTTGAAGCGCTTTACACAGGTTGTGTGCCGGTGCTCATCAAGGATCATTACGTGGCCCCGTTTAGTGATGTCCTAAATTGGAAGTCATTTGCCGTTATACTCGCGGTTGAAGATATCCCAAACCTAAAAAATATCTTAACTCGAATATCTACAAGACAATATCTTAGAATGCAACGAAGAGGTAAACAAGTTCGACGACATTTTGAGGTCAACTATCCTCCAAAGAGGTACGACGTCTTCCATATGATACTGCATTCGGTTTGGCTTCGAAGGTTAAACATTCAAATTCAAGGTGTCGCCGACTCTTGACAGGCAAATATGATGCGCTAGACATAGTTTTTGTTGTTATATCTTCTCATTGGGGCGAAATGGTGAATAGTAGGAAAATATAGTAGTTGTTTGTAACTTATTGTATGCAAATTGGGCCGGGTTTTTCAATATTTAATTAGTGTATTTAATTTTTGGGCTTTTATCTTCATTGTTTAATTTCTATTTGTAAGTAACTCTACCGCTCTACGAAATCTTTTTTTTTTAACTTTCCCAAACTACACCAACGAAAATATTTTAAAACACGCTTTACTTATATATTTTACAACATGAATTATATGACACAAAAAGTTCAAATTTGAAAAAAAAGAAAATTCAAAAGCTAAAAGTGGATAATCTTTTTAGACGGAGGAGTCACTACAAATAACGTTGCATTTGTTCACACTTTTAGTTGTGAACAAATTAAAATTTTTGTCACGCTTTTATGTGTGTAAAAATATGTAGAACTGAAAGTGTTTAGAAATTTATCCACACTAAAAAGTGTGTTAAACTAAAAGTTCACACTTTTTAGTGTGAACTTTCATAATTATTTTGTAATACCTCATTTGTTCACACCAACTTTTTAGTTAGTGTGGACAAATGAGGTGTTACAAATTAATCATGAAAGTCTACACTAAAAACTGTGAACTTTTAGTTCTACACACTTTTTATTGTAGATAAATTTCTACACTTTTAATTCTACATATTTTTACACACATAAAAGCGTGACACAATTTTTAATTTGTTTACGCGAACTAAAAGTGTGAACAAATGCAACATATTTGTAGTGAGTCTCATCATACTAGCATGTAGTCGAGATCGATCATTTAATGGTCGAAAATGAGTGATGTTTGGAATTGTTTCTTTCGCAACTCGTTTATAAATAAGGTTAAAAGGACGTTAGTCATAGGGTTG
Source organism: Erigeron breviscapus (assembly GCA_034093135.1). Classification (NCBI taxonomy): domain Eukaryota; kingdom Viridiplantae; phylum Streptophyta; class Magnoliopsida; order Asterales; family Asteraceae; genus Erigeron; species Erigeron breviscapus. The sequence continues at coordinate 102,957,457 of CM067167.1, read as the reverse complement.
AAACTACTCAATATTATATTAATAGTTGGGTGATGGAAATGAATTACTGAAATTAAAAGTAATGAGTGTTAAGATATGGGTTTATATTGAACTGACCCAGAGCTTGTTTAGTCACACAACGTCTAGTAATTAATAAGAAGTTGCAACGGGTTCGGGTTGTAAACTAGTTACGTGATAGATATTAGAAGGGATTAATGAAATTAAAAATACGGTATTACGGTGTATTTGTAGGAACACCATTCTTAAAATAACATTTTATTGATAAACATTCGAATTACAAGAAGGTTACAAAGAAATTAACAACTAAGAAACTAATACAAGAATCAAAATACAAGACAATAACATAAAAAGAAAGGAACAAGTTAACTCCGGGCTGAGGATTCTGTTTAACAGAGGGCCCTTAAAACTGATTTCGGGTCACCCAAGTGAACCCGTCAGTTTCCCAGGGTACAACAGCCAAAGCAGTATGTACTGCCGGAGTTAACCAAGAACCTAGAATTATACCTTCAAGAACAAAATGAAGAGATGAGAGGGAGAGAAAGTGGTCTGGTGAATCCAGATTGAAGTGTTGGTGTTGTTGTTGCTGAACTACCATATTCCACTAAGTATGATTTATACACATATAAATCAGTTAGTGGAAGTTTTAGTGGGACAGTTGTAAGCCTGCATGTTTAATCAACAGGTGTTACACTTGAAACTGAGTCAAGTGTAATGCCAGGTGCAAGGCAAGTGCAAAGTGCGCCACTAAAACGCCACATTACGCCTCATCGCCCACGACCCCGGTCCCGGGCTCGGGCACGGGCGCGGGCGCGTCGGGTGCTTCGCACCCTCCTTGCTCACTTGGGGTGTAGCCCCTTATAAGAAATTATTATTCCTCCAACACTCCTCCTTATAAACACACTTAATGTTTATACTTTTACCAATGTGGGACAAACTCACATTAGTTAAATACACTTTCAACTCCATTTAAACATATCTATTCACTTTGTATATTTTATGTTAGATTATTTCAACTTATGAAATAATAGTTATAACATAAAATTCCAACAATCCCCCACATGAATAGATATGGTTATCAAAGATAAATTCTGACAGTCGAGTATTGCAGGAGAAGTAGGTTTTACCCTTTGAACTTTCCTTTGTGAGTGCACTTAGTCTCCTAGCAGTTAGTAGAACTTGATGTCTTTGAACTAACTCCTTTTTACGTAGACGTTATTGCACATCACACAATACTTTCCCTAGTCTGGTTAACCCCTCACTTTCGTGTCCATTATGGTCATGGAACACTATCCTGGTTCTGCGAGAGCTCTAGGAATTGCGCCCCACACAATTCCATTCGAAGCGACCACACTTCTCTCTAACATAGGTGATTGCTCACAATCATTAAAAGCTATAAGCTTAACCTCTATGATATCACTGATTTGATATAGGAATGGGCTAGGAAACTTGTAGCTCACTTTATTGTGGTGGGTACTCCCCCCACAGTGACTGCAAACTCCCTTATTTGTTTTGGGGTACTTCCCCCATAGTGACCTCTTCTATTCGTACAATTAGGTTGTCCTATTGAACCTAGATCATGGGATCTCCATTTACTTCTAGGTTAGGTTTTCCTTCGTACAAATTTACTCAATGGGCTTTAGCCCCATTCCTCTTGACGACTTATAAACTGCCTCACTACTTAAACCTTTAGTTAGCGGATCCGCGATGTTATCTTTTGACCTTACATAGTCAATCGTGATAACCCCTGTTGTGAGCAGTTGTCGTATACTATTATGCCTACGACGAATATGTCTTGACTTGCCATTATACATTGTATTTTGAGCTCTACCAATAGCCGATTGGCAATCACAATGTATGCAAATAGCCGTCAAAGGCTTTAGCCATCTAGGAACATATTCCAAGAAATGTCGTAGCCATTCTGCTTCTTCTCCAGCTTTATCCAATGCTATAAATTCAGATTCCATCGTGGATCTAGCAATGAGCGTTTGCTTGGATGATTTCCAAGCTATAGCTGCTCCTCCAATAGTAAACACATATCCACTTGTGGATTTGGAATCTTTTATATCGGATATCCAATTAGCATCACTATATCCTTCTAATACAGCTGGATCTCGACCAAAATGCAGCCCATAATTCCTTGTATATCTCAAGTATCTTAGTAACCTAGTCATAGCCTTCCAATGCTCCGAACTAGGATTACTAGTATATCTACTTAGCCTACTCACAGCATAGGCTAAGTCTGGCCTCGTACTTGTCATGAGATACATTAGGCTGCCAATTACCCTTGAGTACTCCAATTGAGCAACACCTTCACCTCTATTATTCGATAGATGTTGCGTGGTATCTATTGGAGATCGAGCTACTCTTAAGTCCTCGGGACTGAATTTCTCAAGGATCTTGTCCACATAGTGAGATTGACTTAACACTAGACCATCTTGGGTTCGAGTAATTTTCATTCCAAGAATGACATCTGCTAAACCCATATCTTTCATGTCAAATCTCGCTTTCAACATGTCTTTGGTAGATCTGATCATACTATCATCACTACCCACAATGAGTATGTCATCGATATATAGACAAAGTATCACATATCCCTTAGATATGTCTTTGACATAAACACATTTGTCACACTCATTGATCTTGAAACCATTGTCGAGCATAACTTGATCAAACTTTTGGTGCCATTGTTTGGGAGCTTGTTTCAATCCATACAAAGACTTGACAAGTTTACAAACCTTGTCCTCCTGGCCAGGAGCAGAAAAACCCTCAGGTTGTTCCATGTATATTTCTTCATCTAGCTCACCATTGAGAAAGACTGTTTTTACATCCATTTGATGTATTTCCAAATTTCTCAATGCTGCAATCGCAAGCACCAATCTGATCGAAGTTACTCGAGTTACAGGCGCATATGTATCAAAGTAATCAAGATCTTTCTTTTGTCTATATCCTTTGATTACAAGCCTTGCCTTGTACTTATCAATTGAGCCATCAGCTTTCATCTTTTTCTTGAATATCCAACGATGTTCAAGTGGTTTACAACCAGGTGGAAGATGAACTAGTTCCCAAGTATGATTCTGTAAAATAGAATCAATTTCACTCTTGATGGCTTCTTTCCATTGAGGCGCCTCCTCAGAAGTAATCGCTTCTTTATAGGTTTGAGGTTCACTCATAACCATATAAGAAACAAAATCAGGCCCAAAAGATTTTTCAATCTTTTGCCTTTTGCTTCTTCGCGGTTCTACTTCTTCATCTTCTGATTGTTCTTGATGCTCATCTCGAACAATCTTATCAACTGTAGTTGATGTAGTAGCTTTTCTTTTATCCAAACGAGGAAACACATCCTCAAAAAATGATGCATTTCTTGACTCAAGTATGTTGTTTTTGTGTATTTCGGGGTTCTTAGACTCGTGTACTAGAAACCGATATGCACTACTATGTTCAGCAAGATATGAGGATTCACAATCGCTACCATGCTGAGCATATCCTATGAATACACAATCAACAGTTTTTGGTCCTATCTTTTGAACCTTTGGTGGTGGAACCACCACTTTTGCTAAACACCCCCACACTTTCAAGAATTTATAGGATGGTTTTCTATTAAACCATAACTCATAAGGTGTAACATCCTTATTCTTGAAAGGAACTTTGTTCAAAAGATAGTTTGCCGACAAAATGGCATCTCCCCACATGTCTTGGCCTAAACCCGAGCTTATTAGTATGGCATTCATCATCTCTTTAAGAGTTCGATTCTTTCTTTCAGCAATGCCATTTTGTTGTGGGGTATAAGGAGCTGTTTGCTCATGGATAATACCATTTTGAACACAAATTTCAGCAAAAGGAGAAACATATTCACCTCCTCTATCGCTCCTTATTCGTTTAATCTTTTTGTTGAGTTGATTCTCAACTTCATTTTTGTACAAGATAAACTTGTTTATTGCTTCATCCTTGCTTTTTAGCAAGTATACATAGCAATATCTTGTACAATCATCAATAAAGGTGATGAAATATTTGTTACCACCACGAGTGGGAATCGTTCTAAAATCACATACATCGGTATGGATTAAATCAAGTGGCTCGGTGTTTCGTTTAATTGATTTGAAAGATTTCGTGGTTTGTTTTGATTCAACACAAGTTGGACATTTATAATTAGATTCAATGGTAAAAAATGGTATATAATTTAACTTAATTAAACGACGCATTGAATTGAAATTCACATGACCAAGTCGAGCATGCCAAACATTAGAAGACTCAATGAAGTAAGTAGAAGTAGAAGCATTTTCATTCATGTTCTTCATGGCAATTACATTAAGTTTAAACATACCATTAAGGGCATAACCCTTACCAACATACAAACCACGTTTAGTTAACACAAACTTATCACTTTCAAACACTAAACGAAACCCATTTTTGTTGAGTAACCATCCCGACACAAGACTCTTGCGCAATTCGGGAACATACAACACATTAGTCAACTTGAGCTCTCTCCCCGAAGTCCACTTGAGGATCACATCGCCTTCACCCTTGATCTCGCAGTAGCGGCATTTCCCATATACAACTTGTCTTCACCGGATTCTTCTTTCAAAGTATGAAACATAGTCTTATCCGGACACACATGACGGGTTGCACCCGTATCAACCCACCATCCTTTGATTCCATCGGTGGTAAGATTGACCTCTTCCAACTTAGCAGTGAGGTCAGAAATCATAGCAACAAGAGCCATGTCATCATCGACCATGTTTGCCCTTTCCTTCCTTGGATTCTTGCATTGATCAGCTCGGTGACCAGATTCACCGCAATTGTAACACTTTCCTTTGAACATCCCAACCTTCTTTTTCACACCACCATACTTAGGACTCAAATCCAACCTTTTTCCCTTGTTTTTCTTCTCAGGACGTTTCCCTTTGCCTTTGTAATTACCTTTTCCCTTGGAACTTTGGCCATGCTCAACAAAGTTGGCCTTAGCAAGTCCTTCAATATGACCACCATTTTGAGCAACTCTATTGTCTTCCTCAATTCGAAGACGAACAACAAGTTCTTCAACGGTCATTTGCTTTCGCTTATGCTTAAGGTAATTCTTGAAATCCAACCAACTTGGGGGCAACTTTTCAATTATGGAAGCAACTTGGAATGTTTCACCAAGAACCATTCCTTCTGATAGAATATCACTTATGATGATTTGTAATTCTTCAACTTGAGACACAACAGTTTTTGAATCAACCATCTTGAACTCTAGGAATCTTGCCACAATGAACTTCTTAGTTCCGGCATCTTCGGTTTTGTATTTTTTATCCAAAGATTCCCAAAGTTCTTTGGCCGTGGTTATCTTACAATACACATTAAAGTGAATCAACAAGGCCATTCAACACATAGTTTCGACAAAGATATTCAGAATGCTTCCAAGCATCAACAACACTCACTACTTGAACATCAGTGCACCCTTCAGGAATTACAGGGGCTGACTCATTCAAGAATCTCGCAAGATTCACAGTAGTGAGATAGAACAACATCTTTTGTTGCCATCTTTTAAAGTGTGAACCAGAAAATTTCTCTGGTTTTTCAGCATGGTTGGCCACAATTTGGGCAGCTTGGGTACCCACCAAAGGTCCCATGTTTGTAGAGACAGTATGTCCTACAGATTGAGAAACAGAAGTGCCAACAGTGTTGGTGGTGGTAGAAGCAGAAGTTCCATTTGTTGAGAAGTTAAATTCAGTAGCCATTTCTGAAATGAAATAGGCAAAGTTTTACTAAAAAACTTCTATGAACATAAAATAAACTAAAGAAGTAACTTTACAGAAAAGTAAATTATTACAAAAGTTTTAAGAAAACAGTTTTGTAATTCGAATTAATAGAATGGTGAAGAAGCAGATTCAGTTTTAAGATTGTAGGAACACCATTCTTAAAATAACATTTTATTGATAAACATTCGAATTACAAGAAGGTTACAAAGAAATTAACAACTAAGAAACTAATACAAGAATCAAAATACAAGACAATAACATAAAAAGAAAGGAACAAGTTAACTCCGGGCTGAGGATTCTGTTTAACAGAGGGTCCTTAAAACTGATTTCGGGCCACCCAAGTGAACCCGTCAGTTTTCCAAAGTACAACAGCCAAAGCAGTATGTACTGCCGGAGTTAACCAAATAATAGTTATTTGGTATCAACTTTGTGTAATGCTAACAGAGAAAAACCATAAACTTTCACCACATACTCTTAGGGCGCGTTTGGTTCACAGAATGTTTTTGGAAGGAATGGAATCTGTCAACTTGAACATTTAATCAAGTGTCTTCCACTACAAAACAAAAAGAAAAATAACATGCAATATACACCTTTTTGGAGTTGATCAGAAATCAGCTACATTAAAGTGGGAAGTTTGCCTAATATAACTATTTTTTTTTTTGAACAGCAAGTTGTATTGATCAAATCATTCGGCAAGGAGCCGAATTCAAGAGTTTACATCCTAAAGTTACATCAAATAATTCGGACTGACTTGCCATAGAGGCCAAACTAATTTATCATTCTTGTAACGACAATTAATCCAAAAAAAAGATTGAGATACAATACTATGAAAAATTTCAACGCTTGGCTCGGTTCCACCTTTAAACACAACTTCATTCCGATGTTTCCATAAGGCCCACCACCAAGTTGCAAGAATAGCTTCCAGGACTAGTCTCATCCTTTTGGTAACTTGCAACTCCTTCACCCAATTAAGAACTTCACTTGGATTACCAACAGGAATGTCATTAACAAGACAAGCAGATAGAAGTGTTCTAGTCTCTGCCATGATACTACAATCGCAAAACAAATGAGAAAACGTTTCTGGTCTCACATTGCATAGAGGGCACAAAATAGTGGGGATGATAATTCCACGCTTGGATAGGTTAAACCGGGTCGGAAGGCGATCCCGAAGTAATCTCCATAAAAAGATGTTAACTTTTTTGGGCAGTAGCGAGTTCCATTTAGTTGGGTTGTCTTCAACCGGTAGAAGGACAAGATCAATATCAATTCTAATGTCACGTACAGATGGTTCAACTTTTCCATGCGAGTTCCATACCCACGAGTCAGGAGTCTCACTGAAAACAATCGACCCAAGTAACGACTCCAAAGAAGAGAACTGTGTATATTCACAGCCACTGCGGATGGGGCGTCGCCATTCCCACTTCCAACTTCCATTGCAACGACGATCTATCATGAGGCAATCTGGTCTATTTTCGAGAGCATATAGCCGAGGGAATCTAGCAGCCAACGAAGATTCACCAAGCCAAATATCGTTCCAAAAGTAGGTATTGGACCCATCCCCAATCTTTCGAATAATAACATCTTGAGGAACTGCCTGGAGTGAATGGAGGTGAGCAAAAACCGAGCATAACCGATGCCAGAGACCGTTTCCTTTGGCTTGAAAAGAGAATAAGCTATTCTTGCCATGTATCTCTGTATTGACTTTAGACCATAGCGCTTTTGGGCTCTTAAGCACCCGCCATCTCCACTTATATAATAAAGCCAAATTTAAAGCCTTTAAACTGCCCACACCCAAACCACCAACATTCTTAGCTGCTAACACTGATTGCCATTTGATCCATGCCATATTCGATTTGCCCTCATAAGCTCCCCAAAAGAATTTTGATCTCAAGACCTCAAGCTTGTTTAAAATAGTGGAAGGCACACGAAAAAGAGAAAAGTAGTAAGTGCCAAGGGCCCCCAAAACCGAGGATATAAGAGTCATGCGACCACCAATAGACAACAACTTTGCATTCCATCGAGACATACGAGAGGTGAACTTATCTATAATGGGTTGCCAGTCTTTGATTCGAGACATGTTAGTACCCACGGGAATCCCTAAGTACTTAAAGGGAAAAAACTCAGCCTTACATCCCCATTTAGCTGCTAGTCTTATCACTTCCTCACGTTTCACACCTACCCCGAGCATTGATGATTTATATAAATTAATCTTTAGGCCCGAGGCAAGAAAAAAGAATTTAAGCGCAGTATGGATGACAACCATGTTGGACTCCAACCAATCCCCAATCAAAATAACATCATCCGCAAAAAATAAATGAGAGATGGAAAGATTATTAATAGAAGCACCTTTAAACTGACCTGATTCCACCAGGTTGTTAATCACAACATGTAACCCTTCCATTGCAATAATGAAGAGAAACGGGGCCATTGGATCGCCTTGTCTTAGGCCACGACAAATATCAAATTCAGGTGAAGGATTACCATTTACCAGTACCGATGACCTTGACGACGTGAGACAAGCTTTTGTCCAACTCAACCATCGTTTCTCAAAACCCATATTAGACATAACTGAAAAAAGAAAATCCCACGAGAGAGAATCATAGGCCTTTGCAAAATCGATCTTAAATAACATCAATTGCTTTTTCTTCTTCTTATACCAATCAATCACTTCATTTAACAAAAGAGGGCCATCTAATATTTGCCTATCCTTCAAAAAAGCCGATTGCACAGGATTGATCACATCATGTAGACATTTAGCTAATCTTTTCGCCATGAGCTTGGCAATAATTTTGTACTGCATACCAATCAAGCTTATTGGACGATAATCAGAAACAATGAGAGGGTTTGCCACTTTAGGAATGAGAGTAATAAATGATGCATTGCATCCTCGTGGGATATGAGCTCGAGTATAGAAGTCATCGACAAATGCCATCACATCAATTTTTAGGATCTCCCAAAAGTGTTTTAAGAATGCAAAAGAAAAGCCGTCAGGTCCAGGTGATTTATCGCCACCACATTGCCAAACCACTTCTTTAACCTCATCCAGTGTGAATCGAGAGTCAAGAGTGTGTACCTGGTCTATGGAGAGCTTGTGGAAAAAGTCACCAGGCAGTTCCAATCTAATGGACTGAAAAGCTTTATACTTGTTCGCGTAGAAGTTGAAGAACGCATTCTTAACATCACTGGGTTCCCCCATCCACTGACCGTTCATTTTAACGCCCCTAATGGATAAAGTATTTCTCTTCCTGTTGACAAGAGAGTGGAAGTATTTAGTATTTTCGTCCCCTTCTATGCCCCATTTAATTTTAGCCTTTTGGGCAAGATCCCTACTACGTTGAGCATCCATGGCCTTTAGAGATTGACGAAGTTCCGCTCTAGAAATTAACAAATCTGTGCTGACGTCAGCACCCGCATCCGCAATATTTCGATCCAGAGTACCACTTGAGAGCTGTTCGGCATTGAGTTTTTCGTATCATTCCTCCAAGATTTAATATCCAATTTCAAGCGCTTGAATTTTAATTTGAAAGAAGTCATCGGATCAGGAGGAGGAGAGGGAAAGGGAGCATTCCAACTAACTCTAACACAAGACTCCAATCCTTCCAAATCTAGCCAAGAGTTGTAGAACTTAAAAGGAGTTGGACCGTAATCTCTACATCGTAAAGCAAACAAAATGGGACACAAGATCATCCAAAGCTGCGTAAAGCAAACAAAATGGGACACAAGATCATCCAAAGCTGCCGACAGTAGAAATCTATCCAACTTACTTGCTTTATCAGCAGAGGGAACAACGCGGGTGACCTCCCATAGGGATATCCACCATCCACTATGAAGTTAATAAAATCACATAATTAAAATCACCAAATAAAAGATAGCCATCCACTATGAAGTTAATAAAATCACATAATTAAAATCACCAAATAAAAGATAGTAGCCCGGGTTATTTTCTTTAAATTGGAGTAAAGATTGCCATAACTCCACCTTTTCGTTTTCACGTTGAGGAGCATATTTTGAGATTTCCATATACCTTCCACAATGATAAAGCTTTTATTAATCACCACTGCCTTTTTATTAAAAGAATCTGGATCCCATATTGAGAGAAGACCACCTGAGTGACCACTAGCAGGTGAAAAAACTATTGATGATCTATTTCGTGTTATAATTTAGCACTGATGATTCGCGGTTAAACTGAAAAGGTGTCTAAAAACGAAACATGTCAAATGAGTTGGGTATATTTTACAACTGATTAATCATTTCATTTAAAAGAAAAATTATTCATGTTTTAATCATATTTTTTTTCTCTATTTATTATATAGATTTTATAAACTGTTTTGACAAATTACTTAAAAGGACATAAATTGTATGTATGTGACTCTGTCAACTTGTCAAGTAGTCCGATTTTGTATAGTACTTTTCTTATTCCACATGTTCGATCAAAGTATCACACCTTTTAGAAGAAAGAAGGGCCCAGAATATTATTGTTGTTGGACAATATAATCTCATATGTAGCCCAGAGAACTGTATATATGGCCCATCAATTTCATACCCAAAAGTCCAAAACCCAATTAAAATCTCTAGATAATACGAGTATATGACTATATGAGTAATAAATTTAACTTAATAGATTAGCTTATGGGAGTAAGAAATTATTATACATGTCAATGAAGGTCAACCCAGCTGGTCAAAAATACTTCCGGTTTTATCTAAGGTTTTGAGTTCCATCCTTAGGGATGACAAAACCTTGGGATTTTTCCCTTTGAATACTTGTAACGGCTCATGATCAAAATCTCGTTGTCTAGGGTACGTGCAAGGCTTCACCATTTACAGTGAGGTTTCCCCGATGTCGTATACCGACTATGTGTTCGAAAAAATTATTATACCTATGAGTTATGTTATAATGTGATAGATACATTGACACGGAGAAATGAAGCCCACCAAAACATACTTGGCATCATCTGATTAGCTAGTATTATTTCTTACTAACATGGTTAGGTGGTAAGGAACTTTTAACCATTGTCGTAATTTTTTCAGTAGGTGTCCATATTTGAACATTGACCCTCAAATTTGACTATTGTGGTAATTTTCCCATAATAAAAATGGTGGGAAAAAGTGGGGAGAAGTGGTAAGAAAATCTTTTTACCTATCACCACCGTTGTCCAAATATCACAGTTGCTAATCTTAGTATATCATCCAAATACCACAATTGCTAACTTTTGACATCATGATAATTGAAAGTTTGATAGAATCAGTTTTAGTTAAAAGATAGATTCCACCTACTAAAACAAAACAAATCTACTTGAAAACAAAAACATTAAGAAAATAGTAAAAGTATATAATTATAAAGCCACATACCAATACTAATTAAAATTTGTGTTCAAATCAACCACGACCAAGTTTATTTGCATATCTATTGGAGCTTAGCTTTCAAAATAAACACCGATCATGGTACAATATGTTTTTAGAAAGAAAAGAAAAAGAGAAGTTAGAACACACTTACGATAGTTACCTAAGGATCTAAAAACACATTAGGTCGTTAGCTTATGTAACAAACATGTTAATAAATACAGTAAGGTTTTTCTTATTTTGACTAGAGTTGCATTTGAGTTCAGCTTACTAACAAGATAGCAAGTCCGACCTATTAAATATTCAAAATCGACTTGAAAATAGTCGACCTCAAGCATCATAATTAATATTCAACCTACTGTACTTGTGCTTATACTATTTTATAATTTTACCTTTGAATATTATATAGCCTTTTATAATTACGGTAATACACTAATACCTAATCAAGTCAGCCGAACTCTATAGGATCAAATGAGCTAAAGTTTGTAATTAAAACTTTGGTATAGCTCGAGTTGATTTTTAAGCTTTAAGTTTGGTAATCGATTCGAGCTCGAACTTATCATTTTATTGATTCCATAAGTTGTGATTTTTGTTATGGGATAATGACATGTGGATGTAGTGAACTATGACAAAATGTCTATGTTATGTATTGATCTAATCGGGGGTCTATGTTATGTAACGAACTTACCAAAACTGTCTAAGTGATGCATGTTACAGGCTAAAGCCGGTCATCAATTTTTTTCCCTTTATTTTTTAATCTTAATAATTAATTTATTTATTTAACATATATAAATAAATATAAGTTATGGAAACATATATGTATCACATATCTTATTTCTACAACAAAATCCCAAATCAATTGCTGCAACAGCAGTAGATACAAAATCAGATCTCGATAATCGTCACTCTCGAAAGTAACAAATCTATACATACATTCAGATCTCACCAGTGATTAATAGGAGCAGTAATAATCAACACAAAATCGAAACAATCATTTGCCAAAATCATTTGTGGCCGGAAAATGGAGAGGTGGAAGGTGGGGTAGTTTCCAAACTGTGGGCTAAGGGTGAAAGTGGTAATGTTGGGTGCTGACTAGTGATGACCGGAGGTGATTTCCGGTGGTTCGTGGCGGATCTCAAAGAAGAAAATTACTTTACCAGACAGAAAGGGATATATATGTATGTGTAGTACCCCCATTCACCTTTTCTTCTTCTTCTTCTTCTTCTTCTTCTTCTTCTGCCACATGGCGGCGACCGGAGTTGGCCGAGAGACATAAATGGGCTGATTTTGCAAAAGAAAAAGATTGGGTTCAGTTTCTGATCTTGCTTCCACCGTAAAAAGATCGGGTTCAATTTCTGATTTTGCTATATGAAGGTGGTGTATCCGTTTCCCCAATTGCAACCCACCGTAACAACCACCGGAAAAATGAGCAGGTCCTTGTGGCGTTAGTGTTCCTCCGGCGAGAGGTTCTTCTCCGGCCATAGCTTCTTCTCCAACATAGAACTGATTTGAGCAAACTTAAGGGAATATTTGTAACATCCGCGAATTTTGACTCGTTGACTTTACATGTAATATGACTAACAATACAGGTTAATGAAGTATTCGGGTCGTTTGGTGATTAAATGACATTGTGTGTTTCGAGTCGATAACATGTTTTGATGGGTGTTTAATTGTGTAACGATTGTATTTTGGCGGGAGAAGAGAGGCGGGTCGGCCCGTGGGTAATCCATGACCCACCAGCCACCAATGACCCATCCTCCCCCCTTATCCTTCCCTTCCCCTCTCATTTTTCTATCTTCTCTTTTCTTTCTTTCTCTTTTCTCTCTAAGTAAAAAGCAAGACCAAACATCTCCTCTCTTCATTTCTCTAGCATCATTTGGCGTTTTGGAACTAGTTCAACTCGAGAATCATCACCGTCTTCATCTCTTTGTCACCATATCGAAGAATCAAGTCATAGTGCTAGGTTTCTATCCATTTTGACCTAATTTCGGGTTTTAGCTCAAGGAGGAGTTTTGGTAAGTCAAATTCATCTCATTTGTACCTACTTATGTTTGTTTATGCATTTCTAGTCATCTTGAACATTTACAAGTCCTAAATCGGCTCAAATCGTGTTTTGGGTCAAATTAGGGTTTGTTTAGGGTTTGAAGGTTTTGGGTGTGATTTTGATGTTTTGGTCGAAATTGTGGATTGGGTTATGTTTATTTATGGTTAATGGTGTTTATTTATGCTTCAAATTAAGTTACAAGTTTCTACAAATCGTTTTAGGTTGTTTTGGGTCGAAAATTTGGGGTTTTGGTTCGTGGCACCTGCTGGTGCTGGCTGCAGTTCGTGGCCACTGCGGCGCAGTGAGCCCTCCCCTTGCTCACTGCGGCGCAGTGCTTTGTTTCTGGTCCTGGTGAGATTTAGCCACTGCGGCGCAGTGAGCTTAGCCCTGGCTCACTGCGACGCAGTGGAATGTTACTGTAAAATATGCGCGTCAGTTTTCAAACGTTAATAACTTTTGATCCGTAAGTCCAAATAAGTCATATGACCTATCGTTGGAATCGTAAGAGAGTCTATTTTCATGTAGTAACCTTCATTTCGTATGAATCTTCGTACATTTCTAGAAATGTCTTGTCAAAGTGTTATGTTTCACACTCGGTAATGTTAAGAAAGTAATTGTGGGTTCGTGACTCAACATAAACCTAAGAAACCAACTTGTTTATGATTATAAAGTTGACAATATGATATATGGCATGCTTTGATAGGTTGTGAACACGTGGGGCCCAATACTCGCAATTAATCTTTCATTTACTCGACTTAAGCTTCTTTGCCGATCAAGGTGAGTTTCGTAGCTCCCTACTCAATAGAGATTCGGGCTGAAAAGTGTACATATACGTGTTGTTTGTTTGTTTGGTTGACTTGATTGCCTGTCTAGTTACTTTCTGATTGATCGTAGTTCGGTAGACAGTTTTGATTTATCGTGTGATGGTTTACGATTGTGCTTGCGATACTGTAACTCTTAGGGATGGGAGTACATACATGGAGGTCGGCTTTACCTTCAAAGGGTTTTAGGTGTGGTGGGAAGGCTGCGGACGACCCTATATATAAGCATCTAGAACCTGATGAAAGTAAAACCCTCTGAAGTATATGTACCTATAGTTGGTTTAAATTGTGGTTAGAGATTAATTTTGATTGATGCATATGTTGTGCATAAATCCCACTGATAGAGGATTTGACTATGTATGTTGCGATGCGGCCTTGTCCCTCTGTTGACAAGTGTGCCCCGTTGCGATTATTGATTGTTGGCTCATATTTGTCGAACGCTTTGTTATACTTGACTTGTGCGGTGCACACTCAAACATACTGTTATTGTTGCATTGATGACGTTATTGATACGCATTTGATATGCATTATGGTCTTACATACGTATGACACATGATCTGACGTTAATAATTCGCGTACTCATTTATTATACGCAATTGCTTACTCTTATGGACTTGAAATGTTTTAATATTGTGATTAGGATAGTTGTACATACGTGGAAGACGATGATACCCTTAATGAATTGTAGATGTGGTGGGAAGGCTGCGGGTGACCCTATATATAAGCATCTATAATTCCTTAAATGTAAAGTCATATGAAACGTATGTGCATTGTAGTTTGATCGACTTAGTTAAGTTGCGAAGTACATATATTTTGTTATTATTATTATTATTATTATTACTATTTAGGATGGACGTGCATACATGGAAGTCGGTTATGCCTTCAAAGAGTTCTAGATGTGGTGGGAAGGCTGCGGGTGACCCTATACATAAGCATCTAGAACTTGACGAAAGTAGAATCCTCCTAAGTGTATGTGCGTGTAGTTATTTTGGGTTAATTATTGATGGTTGATGATTGTTGAATGTGTGGTTGCGGTTCACACGCACGCGGTTCACACGCAAGCTTAATATATGTTTACACGCGGTTCACACGCACGCGGTTCACACGCACGCGGTTCACACGCAAGCATATATATATTTTACGCGGTTCACACGCACGCGGTTCACACGCATGTATATTCTGTTTAAGCGGTTTACACGCAGGCACACCCTATTTGGTGCATTCGTGGCATGATTGTTATGAGTTCGATTTACGATATGATATTGCATTATGATTGTTTATGCTTTTGGCGTTGTATTGATATTTACATCATTTGTGCACTCTTACTTCACGCTTACTTGTTTTGTGTGATCTTGTTGTTGGACGTTATTGTGCTACTTAGAGGCTCACTGTAAGTCATGTTTTGCCTCTATTAGTATATTATGATTTGGAGGATGGTTTTCTTGTGGACCATTACTACGAACTCACCAACCTTGTGTTGACTATGCTTAGTACACTTTTCAGGTAACCAGGTTATTCAGGACGTGGAGGTTGATTGTTTGCTTACTGTTGAACCCGGACTGGACTGATATGGATCAAGGATCCATTTGCCTTATGTTGCATTGTATTTAGGATTGATAGCCTTCTTTTGTTGTCGTTTGTAATCTTGATGTTTACTTGCTCCTGTTGTATTTTGTTACTTGTTTATCGTTTGTATGGATTCACTGAATCCTCTATTTGCATTTAGTTTGTTCTATTGTAATTCCACCTGGTGCTATGTGATTTCCGTGATATTCCGAGCCTCGGCTTGGGGTGTTACAATATTAACTGATTTGCTTCATTCAAGTTTATTTGCTTCTTCTCCGGTATTTAGTGTTTATTTGATTGGATGATTTAGGACAAAAAGAAAATAATGGTTAAAAGTCTGATGATGATTTACATTTACCCTTTCAATTTTTAGTGTTTATTTGATGGGGATGATGATTTACTATATTATTATGTTAAATTTTTATTTATTTAGCCATAAAAGTTTAAAAAAATGGATGGTAACCGGCTACCTGTAGATTACCCGGTAACATGCATCACTTAGACAGTTTTGGTAAGTTCGTTACATAACATAGACCCCCGATTAGATCAATAATAATACATTACAGGTCATTATCCCTTTTGTTATTGTAAAAATATATATGGCGTGTTTATTATGGATTCGATTCGAGCTCGAACTTATCACAACTTGATCCTTAATTCGAAAGGATTCTCATATATTTTCTTTTTACCGAGTTACTTAATACCATTTTACCATTGAAACCTTATAATCCTTAAACAACACTCTTTTTTTGATTTCTCTCTCACACAAAGGTATTAAAACGAGTAAACGACCCGCTTATCAAATCTCCATCTTGGGATCTCATAAATCACCAAATTTCCGGTAAAGTCACCATTTTTCATTACCTAAATTACATTCATAATAATAATTCATATCTTGATCTATATTTTCTCTTTTTACATTATTACTGCAGCTGTTCACAAATATAAATATCCACCTGATTCAATCGCCAATTTACCTTCATGCGAATAAATGATTTCTTTCTTTCTTTCTTTCTTTCTTTCTTTCTTTCTTTTTCTTCCATTGTGTTTATTTGATTGGATGATTTAGGACAAAAAGAAAATAATGGTTAAAAGTCTGATGATGATTTACATTTACCCTTTCAATTTTTAGTGTTTATTTGATGGGGATGATGATTTACTATATTATTATGTAATTTTTAGTGTTTATTTGATGGGGATGATGATTTACATTTACCCTTTCAATTTTTAGTGTTTATTTGATGGGGATGATGATTTACTATATTATTATGTTAAATTTTTATTTATTTAGCCATAAAAGTTTAAAAAAATGGATGGTAACCGGCTACCTGTAGATTACCCGGTAACATGCATCACTTAGACAGTTTTGGTAAGTTCGTTACATAACATAGACCCCCGATTAGATCAATACATAACATAGACATTTTGTCATAATTCACTACATTCACAGGTCATTATCCTTTTGTTATTGTAAAAATATATATGGCGTGTTTATTATGGATTCGATTCGAGCTCGAACTTATCACAACTTGATCCTTAATTCGAAAGGATTCTCATATATTTTCTTTTTACCGAGTTACTTAATACCATTTTACCATTGAAACCTTATAATCCTTAAACAACACTCTTTTTTTGATTTCTCTCTCACACAAAGGTATTAAAACGAGTAAACGACCCGCTTATCAAATCTCCATCTTGGGATCTCATAAATCACCAAATTTCCGGTAAAGTCACCATTTTTCATTACCTAAATTACATTCATAATAATAATTCATATCTTGATCTATATTTTCTCTTTTTACATTATTACTGCAGCTGTTCACAAATATAAATATCCACCTGATTCAATCGCCAATTTACCTTCAAAATGGTAAAAATTAATTTCTTTCTTTCTTTAATTCTACATCCATTTTTTTTTCTTTCAGATTTGATCTCAGTAAAATTAGGATTTGTGCTTGTCAATTTCATATTTATATATATTTTTGTTGTTAATAGGTGGTTTTAGCAGCTGCTATTATCAGTAAATCTGGCAAAGGTAAGTTTTTTATTTTTTATTTTAATATATATATATGTATGTATACATTATATTATAGTTTTAGATCGGTTAAATGTATATGGATGTGATTTGATCATATATACTTGTGATGACAATGTGGATCTAAGTGAGAGCATTTTAATAGTAAGCGAATAATAAGGCGTTTATTTTATAGGACTGGAAATCCGTGTCGTGTTCTGGTTCATTCGATCGGGTTGATTTGTCGGAAAGTTTATATATTTTTGGACCTGTTTACGTTTACGTGCTAACAATGTAAATCTGGCAAAGGTAAGTTTTTTATTTTTTATTTTAATATATATATATGTATGTATACATTATATTATAGTTTTAGATCGGTTAAATGTATATGGATGTGATTTGATCATATATACTTGTGATGACAATGTGGATCTAAGTGAGAGCATTTTAATAGTAAGCGAATAATAAGGCGTTTATTTTATAGGACTGGAAATCCGTGTCGTGTTCTGGTTCATTCGATCGGGTTGATTTGTCGGAAAGTTTATATATTTTTGGACCTGTTTACGTTTACGTGCTAACAATGTGAAACCTAATCGGACCAAAGTATTAAATGGGGTGATTGTGTTGACCTGTTTATGACTTGGACTAAAAACGATAAATCCAAATGCAATGCGCCGATCCAAATTCATATAAGATCAATTGTTTTCATGTTTTGTAACTAGCATATGTATTTACATTTAATCCCGAAACATATGAATGCTAAGATCGCTCCCAAAACGGCATTATTGTATGTAGGATATGTTTTCTTTTTGTTATTATAAGTTCAAATATAAATTGCTTAAGAAATATTTACAAGTAGGCAGGTTGACTCGTTTGTCAAACTGCCAACATAAACCCAACCTCTAGAAAAGTAGCAGGTTGGTGGGTTTATGGGTTTCCGGGTTGGCGTTTCAGGATTACATATTCATAACCTGTTTGTTTTCATGCCGGGTCATGTTGAATATTGCCACTCCTAGTATTTTAGTTTTATAGGATGGCTTTTTAGCGGATGAGTTTGAATTGTTGATTTAGCAACATGTTGTAATTTGTATCATTTGGAAATTGGTATCGTTACCTTAGTTGTATATGCTTCCAATAGTTAATTCACGGATGAGCGTTTAGAGGTCTCAAAGATTTGAACTGTTAGCGGCATAAAAAGTTTAATGTATAGATCATTGTAATCATTCAATAGGGATATATGTTTAAACCGCTATAACATGATACCCCATTCAATAAGATAATAGATAAGACGACTTGTTTATCATAGTGCGTACAATATCCAATTCCCTATGTCTCAAGGTTGAGCATTCTACGGGGTTTTTATCGACTCTCTGAATTTTTCTAGCCTAGCACCCCATCTATCTTAAACATGATGCCTGTTTTTGACAGCAATGCATAAGCCATGTTTTCCAGTCACTCAATGAATTTGTCACCTAGTATCTATGAGCATGCAACTCTATGTTATATTTCTAGGTTTTTTTTTTCTTTTCTTTTGAACAGCTGAGTTATAATCGTAGGTATCGAAGATATACTTGCCTCTCAGTCGGATGTCATTAACTGATAGTTGTATATTTTTTACAGCTCTTGTTTCGAGGCAGTTTGTTGACATGTCTCGAATTAGAATCGAGGGGCTTCTTGCAGCTTTTCCTAAGTTGGTTGGAAGCGGGAAACAACATACCTATGTTGAGACAGAGAATGTGCGCTATGTGTACCAGCCAATTGAGACCTTGTATCTGATACTTGTGACGAACAAGCAAAGCAATATTCTTGAGGATCTGGATACACTGAGGCTTCTCTCTAAAGTTGTATCCTTTATTCCTTTTTGCCGCATTCCTAAATTTAGTGCATCATCCATTGTTGTTTACTAACATTTCCTAGTCCTATTTAGATCAATGCAAAATTTGTATACCCATGTTTATAGAGCTTGTAAAATTTCTTGAGAAGTTTATTTCTTAGTAGTCAGCGTAAATCTTACCGGGGTTTAAATTCCCCATTACCCAAAAAAATAATAATAATTAGTAAGCGTATATTATACTAGTACCAGGTAAATAAACTTTATATTTGGTCTTCTTTACTTAAAATGTGGAATTTCCATGATTTGTGTAATTTGACCTTGTGATCAACTAAATTTCTTGTTCCTACTCCACTTAAGTGTAAGTTTCCTTATTTCCTAAAATGCATATAGTATTTGTTTTCATAATGACCAGCATTTTCAAACTTTATTGATGACACTAAAGGTTCAGATCATTCGACTCCTTAACCATACATAGGTCCCCGAGTTTTCTCTCTCTCTAGATGAAGAAGGTGTCACCAAGTATGCTTTTGAGTTGATTTTTGCTTTTGATGAAGCCATTTCTCTTGGGCACAAAGAGAGTGTAACTGTTGCCCAGGTGAAACAATACATTGAGATGGAGAGTCATGAAGAGAGATTGCACAAATTGGTATTGCAGAGCAAAATTAATGAAACCAAGGATGTTATGAAGCGTAAAGCTAATGAGATTGATAAAAGCAAGGCAAGCTAGTTAGGGTTTCCAGTTCTCATATTTTTTGCCGCTGTCTTCCTTATTTTGCTCTAACACATCTTTGTGGAATCTGCAGATTGAAAGGGGCAAATTGGATAAAGGTGGATTTTCATCCACTCAATCAATGGGTTCGATGGGTTCAATTGGAAGAATGGACAGTGGCTATGGTAATGGTATGGGTATATCCAGCGGTAATAGTTTTGGAACTGGTACTGGATTTGGATTAGGCTCTGATGTCGATTCCTTTTCAAACAAGTCTAAAGGTAGGTGCTTGCTACTTTTTTCACACCATTTTGGACTTGATTTTCTGACGACCTTCAGTTTGTGTACTTACTGATATTGCTTATAAATAGAACCCCTATATGGCTTTAAAACCAATCAGTAAGGTAGTGTTTCGTTTGCAGTCAGGTATCACATTAAGTATATGTATCTGATTGCAGGGTCGAATGGGAGTGGGGATTGATTTTTTAAATTTAAAGTTGTTTAAACCAAACATGCTCTAATATGCGGATAACCAATAATACCAAACATTTTGAAAGAACTAATGTTAAGCCAAACATCCTTTAACATTTGTATGGTAATTCTATCAGGTCGTCCAAGTGCAGCTGTTAGTGCTCCAAGTAAAGGGATAGGTATGAAGCTTGGCAAATCACAAAAGGCAAACCAGTTCCTGGAATCGCTGAAAGCAGAAGGTGAGAATATTGTAGAAGACGTGCGGCCAAGTGTAGCTGCAGGCAGATCAGCTGCTCCACCACCCACCGACCCTATCACTCTAACAACTGAAGAAAAGCTCAATGTGACATTGAAGAAAGATGGTGGTGTCACCAACTTTGATGTGCAGGGCACTTTGTCTCTTCAAGTACTTAACCAGGATGATGGGTTCATCCAAGTTCAGGTTTGCATCTTACACCTTTTTATTCTATAAGCATTCCTAGTTTTTTTCTCCAGCCTCCTTCAGTCATTGATGACCCCGGTGAAAGTGAGTCCCAAGGTTAATTATATTTATGATGCATACAACCTTCTACATGATCTAGATTATTATTATTGTTGTGGTATTGCTTCTGTAGTCCGAATTAAGACATCAATTATGTATTAGAGAATAAAATAACTGATAGATAAGTGTATGCATCTCAACCAACCCAACCCAACCCATCCTGTTCCAACGGACATTTGAGAATTGAGTTGTATTTAGCCGCACAGTTTGATCTGTTACCGGAACCACCTCTTCACCATCAGAGATGGTGTTTTCGATGTTAAGGTTTATGCAAGGCCAAATTTGCATCTTACTGCTTCCTTTGCCATATACATTCATTGTATTTTTTTTTTCCAGACACAGCATCTATGACCATTTGTAATTGTGATGGTCTGTAGATAGCGGTGTAATTTAACTTCTGTGATGAAACAAACCAAGGGCTCTGTTAAGGTGGACTGTCATAACAGTTATGGGGCATTCCCTTGGACTGAAGTAAATAACTGAATACTCATTTGTTCAATGACAATGTAGTAAATTACTCATATTCAACAAAAAGATAAAAATGTTACCTTTAAACAAACTACTAATAGATGATCAAACGGGTCAAATGAGGTTGTATAGCTGAAAGGAGATTGGTTAAACAGGTCAAGTGCAGTGAAATTCAAAGTCAATTATAATGCAAACACCCTTATATAATGTTTTATTCAATGATTTAGATTATCATTGTAATGATTTTATTTTTGTAGGCATAGTTAACACATTCTGTGTTTAAAAAAATGTTCAATTATGTATAAGTATTTGCATGTTGACCCTTCTGGACACGGCCAGTTTTAATCCATACTGAAAATGGCCCGTTTCAACCTGATCCTGTCTTGACCTTTTACCTGACCTACTCTTGTTGCCACCTTTATAGTGGATGTTGTCTTCGTCAAATACAATGTCAAGATTGACTTTTGATCCGGTCACACTTATCGACAAACCTTAATAATTGTTTGTTTATAATGTTGTTGGTAAATACATTTTTTGTACCGCTTTGATGTACAGATTGAGAGTGGGGATAATGCAGAAATTAAATTCAAGACACATCCTAACATCAACAAAGCGTTGTTCTCCAATGAGAATATATTGGGATCCAAGGATCCTAACCGTCCATTCCCTGCTGACCAGTCTGGTGATGGCCTTGGTCTCCTAAAATGGAGATTGCAAAGTAAAGATGAGGCAGATGTGCCACTGAACAGTAAGCATCAGCTACCGCTATCCACCCTTTTTCCGGGATATGTTTTTTTTTCTTTTCTTTTTCTATAAGTAATTTGAATTTTTCTTTTGTTAGTTAATTGCTGGCCCTCTGTCTCTGGAAATGAAACCTACGTTAGCATTGAGTATGATGCGTCACCAATGTTTGAGTTACAAAATGTCGTTATTTCTGTTCCTCTTCCGGCACACAGAGAGGCACCAAATGTCAAGCAGATCGATGGAGAATGGAGGTGAAATACTTGTTTTTGATGATATTTATTTTGTTTTGCTTTTTATAGAAGTTTTAGCGTTGCAGCTATGGTTTCTAGTTCAGCTGTGTTTTTCCTTATATTACTCTTTGGTCTTGCTTTCATCCGAAGGTGTGATGTTGTGGGTTACTTTTTAGAAGAACTTGAATTATTGAAAACATAATCGTTATATTATTAAAAACACTATGGGTTCAGCTGCATGGCAGCTTCAATCCATTTACTTATGAATGCATAATGGGTTGATTTGGGTTATGTTTTACCTTAGACCGGTTGAAATAAATCCAGCTAAAAACAAAATGGCCGGAATTCGCCCAGAGTGTGTTTACAACTTATAAATAATGTTTGACATGGCCTGCTCGTTTTGTCACCTCTCAGTGCACCCAAAAAATACTTGGTAGAATTAAAAATATTTATTTAGGAAACTGGTTTGAAATAAATGTTGGTTTTGTGGGTTCTCGGAGTTTCACAATTTCTTCTTCCAATTGTAGGTATGACTCCAGAAATTCGATATTGGAGTGGTCCATACTTCTCATTGATGACGCAAACCGCAGGTTAGTGTATTGTTGGTTTTGTTAAGTTTTATTTTCTTACGTTAAGGTAACCTGTTCAAATATATGCATCCATATTGTGACAAACTGAAATGCTATGTAGTGGTGCGATGGAGTTCGTTGTTCCTAATGCTGATCCGTCAGCGTTTTTCCCCATTTCTGTCCGTTTCACTGCAGCGTCTACTTTCAGCAACATGAAGGTATACATTCCACTCCCAAACCAATTCTTATTATGGCTGTATTATTGTAAATAATACTATATCTATGTCAATCTTTATTAGTTTGTCTTTTGATTCCTCTTCAATTCAAGCAAATTACAAATTACTTGATCAATATGGTTGCAGGTTGTGAATATCATCCCCCTAAAAGACGGACCTGCTCCAAAATTTTCTCAGAGAACACAATTGGTCACAGAAAGCTACCAAGTTGTTTGAATAAAGCTGTTCCATATGAAAGACATCCGATTTTACAGTTATGCTTGATATGAAGTGTTGCTTTTCTGTTACTTTACTATTAATGTGTGTTTTAGTTTCTCTCCAATAGAAGGAATTAAATTCGACTCTTCTCTGGCTTCTGGTCTTTTAATAGCAACTGAGTGGGTATTCAAGAACATAATCAAAGCAGTTGGATGCTTATGGCATTTTGTAGACTAAATTGATATGTAATATGAAATGAAGTTTGTTCCTTTCCGTTTAGCGAACATAAACTACATATTCGTATTGGAACATCACGTGTCGTGTGCAGTACAGTACATGAAACAAAATTTCTAGGGGGTTGGGAAATAATACAGTGGGATATGGAAAGTGTTAACGCTAGTGAACAACCCGACCCAAACACAAGTTCTTATAACCAGCTTTTAGTTAAGGTCTATATTTCGTACGGTTGGTGTTTTGAATCGACTAACAAACGTTACAAAAAAGGATAGGAATTTGTCACCAGGCAAACAGAACAGATGTGTAAACAGTTCGTTCCGAGTTGTCTTTTATGTCAGCAATCATTTAGTATTTCGATTTAATGTTAAAATATCATACGACATTTCTTTGCCA
The DNA here is from genome assembly GCA_034093135.1 of Erigeron breviscapus. Taxonomy (NCBI): domain Eukaryota; kingdom Viridiplantae; phylum Streptophyta; class Magnoliopsida; order Asterales; family Asteraceae; genus Erigeron; species Erigeron breviscapus. Next base: position 102,933,304 of record CM067167.1, on the reverse strand, counting down.
GGTTTAAAGATCGATAATCCATGGACTTTAGAAACTAACATCGAGCATATTCTAATAATATCGACTTGATTGATACTCATTAGATTTAATTTCACATATATTATGATACGACCGAACTAGCAAGCCCACAAGACATACAAGCCCAACTGTTAGCGCAATCCAAGGAGAATGGGGCTTGCACTAGTTCTTTTGCATATCTATAATTCTTGTAATTGCATTTTTTGAGACATGGAAGAAAATTAGCAGAAGATTTCTCTTTCGGTCTCTATTATTCTTGGAGCTTGACCCCTTTTAAGGGTTACTTATCATATAAAGGTGTACTTTTGTTTTACATTGGAAGTATAAAAGGTTTTCTTCTTTTTGTAAAATATATTTTTTGTATCTTAACTACAATAATCAAATTACATCTAATTTGATCGTACCACTAGCTATTCACATTAAGTTCTATCTATTGTTTTGTTATATTTGTAATATAACTATTATAATTATCACCTTTCAAAAAAACTATTTTTCAGTTATAATAATTATGATATACTATAATAGAAATGTATAATTTTGTCCTGTAATTTCAACTTGTTCAAAAGAATCTGTATAGTGTATACATTGAGAGGCTATGTATTCGTATAAACTTATATGCCAAAAGTATTCATTTATAAACTTATATACCAAAAGTATGTCATTTATAAACTTATATGCCAAAAGTATTCATTTATAAACTTATATGCCAAAAGTATTCATTTATAAACTTATATGCCAAAAGTATGTATTTATAAACTTATATGCCAAAAGTATTCATTTATAAACTTATATGCCAAAAGTATGTATTTATAAACTTATATGCCAAAAGTATTATTTATAAACTTATATGCCAAAAGTATTCATTTATAAACTTATATGCCAAAAGTATTCATTTATAAACTTATATGCCAAAAGTATTCATTTATAATTATCACCTTTCAAAAAAACTATTTTTCAGTTATAATAATTATGATATACTATAATAGAAATGTATAATTTTGTCCTGTAATTTCAACTTGTTCAAAAGAATCTGTATAGTGTATACATTGAGAGGCTATGTATTCGTATAAACTTATATGCCAAAAGTATTCATTTATAAACTTATATATCAAAAGTATGTCATTTATAAACTTATATGCCAAAAGTATTCATTTATAAACTTATATGCCAAAAGTATTCATTTATAAACTTATATGCCAAAAGTATTCATTTATAAACTTATATGCCAAAAGTATTCATTTATAAACTTATATGCCAAAAGTATTCATTTATAAACTTATATGCCAAAAGTATTCATTTATAAACTTATATGCCAAAAGTATTCATTTATAAACTTATATGCCAAAAGTATGTATTTATAAACTTATATGCCAAAAGTATTCATTTATAAACTTATATGCCAAAAGTATTCATTTATAATTATCACCTTTCAAAAAAACTATTTTTCAGTTATAATAATTATGATATACTATAATAGAAATGTATAATTTTGTCCTGTAATTTCAACTTGTTCAAAAGAATCTGTATAGTGTATACATTGAGAGGCTATGTATTCGTATAAACTTATATGCCAAAAGTATTCATTTATAAACTTATATATCAAAAGTATGTCATTTATAAACTTATATGCCAAAAGTATGTATTTATAAACTTATATGCCAAAAGTATTCATTTATAAACTTATATGCCAAAAGTATGTATTTATAAACTTATATGCCAAAAGTATTATTTATAAACTTATATGCCAAAAGTATTCATTTATAAACTTATATGCCAAAAGTATTCATTTATAAACTTATATGCCAAAAGTATTCATTTATAAACTTATATGCCAAAAGTATTCATTTATAAACTTATATGCCAAAAGTATTCATTTATAAACTTATATGCCAAAAGTATTCATTTATAAACTTATATGCCAAAAGTATTCATTTATAAACTTATATGCCAAAAGTATGTATTTATAAACTTATATGCCAAAAGTATTCATTTATAAACTTATATGCCAAAAGTATGTATTTATAAACTTATATGCCAAAAGTATTATTTATAAACTTATATGCCAAAAGTATTCATTTATAAACTTATATGCCAAAAGTATTCATTTATAAACTTATATGCCAAAAGTATGTATTTATAAACTTATATGCCAAAAGTATTATTTATAAACTTATATGCCAAAAGTATTCATTTATAAACTTATATGCCAAAAGTATGTATTTATAAACTTATATGCCAAAAGTATTCATTTATAAACTTATATGCCAAAAGTATGTATTTATAAACTTATATGCCAAAAGTATTCATTTATAAACTTATATGCCAAAAGTATGTATTTATAAACTTATATGCCAAAAGTATTCATTTATAAACTTATATGCCAAAAGTATGTATTTATAAACTTATATGCCAAAAGTATTCATTTATAAACTTATATGCCAAAAGTATGTATTTATAAACTTATATGCCAAAAGTATTCATTTATAAACTTATATGCCAAAAGTATTCATTTATAAACTTATATGAAAAGTATTATTTATAAACTTATATGAAAAGTATTATTTATAAACTTATATGAAGAGGCTATGTATTCGTATAAACTTATATGCCAAAAGTATTCATTTATAAACTTATATATAATACCAAGAATATATATTTTTCCCCCTCTTAATATAGTCAAAATTATGAATACAAATAGCAAGTACTTCCCATCTTGGGAATAATATAGTACTTTCATAGTTGTATTTTCAAGTGGTTTTAGAAAATAACAAGTGCTTCCCATTCTATTATCAATGTTCCTTTTTTTAATAACTAATCGACTTGATAATTTCACAAATATTTTATTTTATTTTTACTAAGTGACCGCTTAGTACTATGTAGATGTTATTTTAGTATGTAAAATGTTTTTTTTTTGTTAGTGCTAAACGGATGCTTAAAAATTACTTAATAAAGAATTTATATACAAGAAAACATTTAAAATAATGTTTGTCATTGCTTATATTTGTTATAAAAAGAAGTAACAAGCAGGAAAACATTTAAACATACGTCGCGGACACCATTAAAAAGCTAAAAACATGTTGCAAAAGTATTGAAAATCAATACTAAAATTACATAATGAATGTTGAAATAATCATTACATATGGGTACATACATTAAAAACATTAATTAGATCCATCATTGCAAGCTCTAAATTGAGAAACATACAACAACATATGCCTAAATGGTCCAAGACTAAAAACCTTTTTATTTGCTATAGTAGCATGATCATGAAATTGAAACCATCAAAAGTCCAAATATGACATCAAATAACCTGTAATTGGTGCCAAAAAAAGATGCACATTGTTTATCCTAAATTGCTTGTAATGATTTTTCTTGCAACGAACTACTTGCGAGTTGTAATGATTAGTAGTCACCTCTTAACGGTAGCTGTTAAAGGTATGTTAATTTACGGTAGATTGATAGGAACTGCTTGATCCCATGTATCGAATTGGTACCCACATAACCCCCATCAAGGATAGTGTCAAGGTAATTCAACCACTTAAATTCAAGCAAGATTCGAACCCAGGTTGCTCGCAGAAAGTGGCAGCTGATCATGATATTATTTTGTTAAAACTAGAAGACCGTCTATCAATAATCGATTTGGTCAAGTTAGTTCACAAATTTATTTTTGTTTTTGTATTCATTGTCAATATTTACTAAGAAAGCTCGTAGCCTCGTAGCACAAACTTTTAACACTAATATAGTCTCTGCGTAAAATAACGATTAGATTGTTGTTGTTTTTATAGATTTTTTACTATTTTTAACGATTTTAGAAACTTTTTGAGTTTGATAGCTAGCAACATTGACCCATACTTTTTTACCCCTCATACCAATAAAAAAGATAACATCTTTCAAAATATTTTCATTGGGTTGAATTGAATGGACGTATAGTCCAGGCCATCTCTACTTTAGATTAATTCTGCCCTTGTTCTCAAGTAGTCAATTAAGACAACTAATAAGGTGGGGATAAACATGTACATGTGTTCTTAGCATAAGCTATTACATTTTTATTTTATTTTTTTAAATTTTTTAAGTTAGTTTCGATTCAGGCGTGCTGGAGACAATTTTAACCAGCGATTTGCTGGATCTCCAACCCCCTCTTCATGAAAAATATCTTGAGATGAGAAACTCAGACTCGAACCCGAGACCCCGGGAAAAAACTCACCTCCGGGGCCCACATAATGTATTTAGAAGATACCACTGGTCAACCCACCTAAGTGGAGTTGTATGTTATACGGCGAAAACAAACACCGCAATCTTTTTCTATGTCGACAAAATATTCATTTTTGAATATGCGCATCACAAAAAGGACCACATTTATTAGGTTAACAAATATCTAAAGTGTATGTTCAGAAACATAGATATCAAGACAAATATACCACCGAGTATAGTATTCGCAAATTATCAGAATGAAAATACCCAAATAATATAATGTATCTATACTACATTCATAGGACAATTTATATTTTTTGTTTTTTGACAAGTATTCATGGGACTAGACAAATATATGTATTACTTATAATTATTTTATGACATAGTAAATGAAACGTTTGCAATAAGACTATTTCTTAAGATGCTCAGATTTATTTTTTAAATTTTTTTTTTTGTTGTTGTTGTTAAATAGGAAACATATAACATAAAAATCATGTGTTGGAGATTCAAATTCGACACGAAGTTCCTTTAAACATATAGTATATATTAAGTTAACATATAGACATATAGTATTTTAATTATATTGTTATGTGATTTATCAACATAAAGTTATAAAAACATTTTTCTTTTTAATTATTATATGTACTACATTTTAACCAGGATTGATGTGAAAAAAACATTCCATTTCCTCGTCAGATTGCCAACTCAACACATCTTGACCATAGGTAATCAAATCGTGAACGTCTGACAAGCACGTGTTTAATAAGATCAATTTTTAATTCCCTTTGTGTATTATTATGGTCATATATTGATCTCTATTGTCATAAGGCATAGGTAACACGACCAGGAAAAGGTCAACCCGACCAGGGGCATTAGCGGCGACGTCGCCGCTAATACTCTGTTACTGACGGGGGGCCGCTAATATTCTGCCAGATTAGCCGTTACTGACATGGGGCCCCGCAGTATTAGCGGCGACGTCGCCGCTAATGCTGCCTGGTCGGGGTTTGACTTTTTTGGCCTGGTGGGCTTACGCTCCTCGTGTCATAATCACTTTATTTCCTTTTATTAAATGATCGAAATTTTCATTAAAAGTTAACAAACATTGTTTCAAAATTTCTTGAATCGAACCGGGTATTATTTGTTAGTAACACATAAGAAATGTTTAAATCTATATCTTCTATAACTCTATAAGCCAAACTTTACAATTACGTACAAATCTAAAAAAAAGATACAAAACTATATATTTTAGATTTATTTCGTGACTTTAACTGTAAAAAAACTATAAAATGAATGAAAAAAATCCATGTCAATTACGATCAAGGCAAAAGAAAAATTCCCAATAATCATGGAAGCCATGACACCAGTTACGATTAGACGGATTAGCTAGTTTTAACCTTTAAAATCAAAATAAATCCAACAGTGCTTTTATGGGGTTCAAAAAAATAAATATTCTATAAACAATAAATATATTTAGAAATAATCAATCAGCAAGGAGCTAATTAATTAAAGACAAAAATTAAACAAATCAAAAGAAAGTTTTATTACACCAATCTTTCCATAAATAATGTAACGACCAATCCACGTCGTGTTCCATGTTGCCACACCGGCTTCAGTGTGGTTGCCATACCTTTACATTCCGTTTGTTTTTGGAATGTTCATATATAAATATATATGTACCATTTTGTTCTTTTATCGAGCAAGATGAAGATGGTGATGCCTATTTTGGCGATATACGACGATACTTGATAGTACTAATCAAGGATATACATAGAAAGTCTTGTTAAAATTTGTTTTTATTTTTATAATATTAAGACACACATCCATTACACGTCAATATACAATAGAGAAAGGACCATCACAAAAACTAATTAAATAAAATAAAAAACTACTCACACGTCAATATATTTGTGTTTTGGTCATTGTATATGTTCAATTATTGAAAGCTACTTTTAATTTTAGAAAGTTGACATGTAGGCTGTAGCTATTATATAGGCATCAGTTTGAGTATATTTTATTGATTATTATTGATGATAAACAAACTAATGACACTAAGACTATTAGAAGTGAGGCTCTTTGGGGGAGCCCCATATGGAGGCGACTTCCGCCATGTAGCGGGGGTTTCCCCTAAGACCGAACGGAGTAGCCCATTAGATTTTGTTTTTTTCGGTCGGAACGCCCCACTTCGGTCCCGGGGGGCGTTCCGCTTCCTTAATTCGAGAGCCCCGTCTAGTTTGTAACGCGTCGGAAGGCTTGGATTCTTGTGGCATTTTGACCGTTCCACATAGTAAATTAATTTTTTTTTATATATTCATGTATACTAGGGGCATTCCCCATCCCAAAGTAATGGGTGGAATGCCCTCTTGATGATTGGGTGCCACATGTCACGTTTTTATTGGACACAATGCATTCCAAGGAGGGGCTACTCCGCTTAGTCTAAGAGATGCCCCTCCTTTTTCTTGGAGTGAGACATCTCTTTGGGGGAGCCCCTTTATTTTTTTTTTTTTTTTTGTTTTTTTATAAATATAAATATAAGTAATATATATAAATAATATATATAAATAATATATATATAATACATTATATAAATATATATATAAATAATATATATAAATAATATATATAAATAATATATATAAATAATATATATAAATAATATATATAAATAATATATATAAATAATATATATAAATAATATATATAAATAATATATATAAATAATATATATAAATAATATATATAAATAATATATATAAATAATATATATAAATAATATATATAAATAATATATATAAATAATATATATAAATAATATATATAAATAATATATATAAATAATATATATAAATAATATATATAAATAATATATATAAATAATATATATAAATAATATATATAAATAATATATATAAATAATATATATAAATAATATATATAAATAATATATATAAATAATATATATAAATAATATATATAAATAATATATATAAATAATATATATAAATAATATATATAAATAATATATATAAATAATATATATAAATAATATATATAAATAATATATATAAATAATATATATAAATAATATATATAAATAATATATATAAATAATATATATAAATAATATATATAAATAATATATATAAATAATATATATAAATAATATATATAAATAATATATATAAATAATATATATAAATAATATATATAAATAATATATATAAATAATATATATAAATAATATATATAAATAATATATATAAATAATATATATAAATAATATATATAAATAATATATATAAATAATATATATAAATAATATATATAAATAATATATATAAATAATATATATAAATAATATATATAAATAATATATATAAATAATATATATAAATAATATATATAAATAATATATATAAATAATATATATAAATAATATATATAAATAATATATATAAATAATATATATAAATAATATATATAAATAATATATATAAATAATATATATAAATAATATATATAAATAATATATATAAATAATATATATAAATAATATATATAAATAATATATATAAATAATATATATAAATAATATATATAAATAATATATATAAATAATATATATAAATAATATATATAAATAATATATATAATAATATATATAAATAATATATATAAATAATATATATAAATAATATATATAAATAATATATATAAATAATATATATAAATAATATATATAAATAATATATATAAATAATATATATAAATAATATATATAAATAATATATATAAATAATATATATAAATAATATATATAAATAATATATATAAATAATATATATAAATAATATATATAAATAATATATATAAATAATATATATAAATAATATATATAAATAATATATATAAATAATATATATAAATAATATATATAAATAATATATATAAATAATATATATAAATAATATATATAAATAATATATATAAATAATATATATAAATAATATATATAAATAATATATATAAATAATATATATAAATAATATATATAAATAATATATATAAATAATATATATAAATAATATATATAAATAATATATATAAATAATATATATAAATAATATATATAAATAATATATATAAATAATATATATAAATAATATATATAAATAATATATATAAATAATATATATAAATAATATATATAAATAATATATATAAATAATATATATAAATATATATATAAATAATATATATAAATAATTATATAAATGACTTTTGTGTAATTTGACTAACAAACTTGTTGAATGAAATAATTGGGCTCATTTGTGATTATATGACTATGTGGTATGTTAGTCGAGTCGTTAATATGTTTGTTTGGCGTTTAGTTGTGTAATCGATTGTATTATGGCTTGTGAAGGGAAATGGGTCGGCCCGTGGGTAGTCCATGACCCACCAGCCCCCAAGACCCATTTCCCCCCCTTATCCCTTTTCTCCCCTCTCATTCTCATTTCTATCTATTTCTTTCTCTCTTTCTCTCAAGAACAAAGCAAGATCATTTCTTTCTCTTCTCCCTACCATCTACTTAGTGTTTAGAAAGGGTATAACACTAGATTCATCGCCATCTATACCACATTATCGTCATATCGAAGAATCAAAGGTGGAAGTCTTGCATTTTGTCCATTTGACCTAATTTCGGGTTCTAGCTCAAAAGGAAGTTTTGGTAAGTCAAATTCATCCCATTTACACCTACTTATGTTTGTTTATGCATTTCTAGTCATCTTGAACAATTGCAAGTCTTGAATCGAGTCAAAAGACGATTTAGGTCAAACTAGGGTTTCGATTAGGGTTGGGACGATTTGATATGATTTTGAGGTTTTGGGTCGAATTTGTGCATTGGGTTATGTTTATTTATGGTTAATGGTGTTTATTTATGCTTCACATTAAGTTACAAGTTCCTACAAATCGATTTGGGTTGGTGTGGGTCGAGTTTTTAGGGTTTTGGTCTTGTTTTTCCTGCTGCTGCTGCAGCTGCTGTTTCTGGACCAGAACTGGGCCACTGCGGCGCAGTGGCTAGGGGCTGGTTGGTTCGTGGTTAGCTCACTGCGGCGCAGTGAGCTTGGCAATGGCTCACTGCGGCGCAGTGAATACCTCCTGTAAAATGTTGCGCGTCAATTTTTAAACGTTAATAACTTTTGATCCATAACTCCAAACAAGTCGTATGACCTATCGTTAGAATCGTGAAAGAGTCTATTTTCTTGTAGTAACATTCATTTTTGCGTGAAACTTCTCCCATTTCTAAAAGTGTCGAGTCAAATGCGTCTTGTTCCTACTCGTTTAAGTTGTAAAGGCGTTTAGGGTTTGTGACTTGACCTAATTGTGCTAAACCAACTTGTTTATGATTGTAGAGTTGACATTTCGGTATTATGATGTATAATTATAGGTTGTGGACGTGTGGATCCTATTATTCGTTTGTAATCTTATACTAGCTTCTTTGCCGGACAAGGTGAGTTTCGTATCTCCCTACTCGCTTGAGATTCGGGCTGAAAAGTGTAAACCTGGCGTGTTTACTTGCATTTGTGATTTATTGATTGTTTGACTTGATTGTTGGATTGATGTGGCAGTTCGTTTCGTTTGATTGACTTGGGTTATGTTTTAGTTAAGTATTACATATATATTAGGATAGACGTACATACATGGAAGTCGGTTATGCCTTCATTGGGTTTTAGATGTGGTGGGAAGGCTGCGGGTGACCCTATATATAAGCATCTGGGACTTGAAGAAAGTAGAATCCTCTGAAGTATATGTACGTATAGTTGGGTTAAATTGTGATTAGTGGTTTATGATTGTTGAATATTGATTGTTGGACTAGAGTTGTTGAATATTGATTGTTGGCCTATGGTTGTTATATGGATTGTTGGACTAGAGTTGTTGAATATTGATTGTTGGCTATGAGTTGTTGAATATTGATTGTTGGACTAGAGTTGTTGAATATTGATTGTTGGTATGAGTTGTTGAATATTGATTGTTGGACTAGAGTTGTTGAATATTGATTGTTGGTATGAGTTGTTGAATATTGATTGTTGGACTAGAGTTGTTGAATATTGATTGTTGGTATGAGTTGTTGAATATTGATTGTTGGACTAGAGTTGTTGAATATTGATTGTTGGTATGAGTTGTTGAATATTGATTGTTGGACTAGAGTTGTTGAATATTGATTGTTGGCCTATGAGTTGTTGAATATTGATTGTTGGCCTATGAGTTGTTGAATATTGATTGTTGGCTATGAGTTGTTGAATATTGATTGTTGGCTATGAGTTGTTGAATATTGATTGTTGGCTATGAGTTGTTGAATATTGATTGTTGGACTAGAGTTGTTGAATATTGATTGTTGGCTATGAGTTGTTGAATATTGATTGTTGGCTATGAGTTGTTGAATATTGATTGTTGGCTAGAGTTGTTGAATATTGATTGTTGGCTATGAGTTGTTGAATATTGATTGTTGGCTAGAGTTGTTGAATATTGATTGTTGGCTATGAGTTGTTGAATATTGATTGTTGGACTAGAGTTGTTGAATATTGATTGTTGGCCTAGAGTTGTTGAATATTGATTGTTGGTATGAGTTGTTGAATATTGATTGTTGGACTAGAGTTGTTGAATATTGATTGTTGGCCTATGATTGTTGAATATTGATTGTTGGACTAGAGTTGTTGAATATTGATTGTTGGCCTATGAGTTGTTGAATATTGATTGTTGGACTAGAGTTGTTGAATATTGATTGTTGGCCTATGAGTTGTTGAATATTGATTGTTGGCTAGAGTTGTTGAATATTGATTGTTGGCTATGAGTTGTTGAATATTGATTGTTGGCTAGAGTTGTTGAATATTGATTGTTGGTATGAGTTGTTGAATATTGATTGTTGGACTAGAGTTGTTGAATATTGATTGTTGGCTATGAGTTGTTGAATATTGATTGTTGGACTAGAGTTGTTGAATATTGATTGTTGGCCTATGGTTGTCGTATATGATTGTTGGCTGTTAGGATTAATTGCCATCTCTTGAATGTTCTTTCGTAATCTTTGATGGTTATTGCTCCTTTGTATTTTGGTACATGTTTCGTCTTTGTAATGGATTCACTGAATCTTAAAATGCATTTAGTTCTTGTTCTATTGTAATTCCACCTTGTGCTATATGATTTCCGTGATATTCTGAGCCTTGGCTTGGGGTGTTACAGAATGGTGGCCCATGCGTGGTCGTAGAGAATTAGGCGGTTTGACCTAGACTACGACTTAAGTTAAAACTCTTCATATAGCATGCATGGTTAGGAAATTCGTGTGCAATGTGAATTATGTGAATCCCCGTGTGAGTTCGTAGTTAAGACCACTTGTGTGATAGCTTGAATTCAATGTGATGAATGTAAATTGTGGTTAATATGGGTTGTTGTTGCTATTTGTTGGAACTAATTTGATGATGTAGGGCAAAATGAAATGATGCCATTAACTTAGTATAATATTGTGGCAACCCTAAAAGAACCCGATCAACTCTTTTACGGTTACCCGATATTATAGCAAGTTCATGACATCGTGGATTGCGCACGTGTGGTTTAAAGTATAATAAGGAACCGATATGCTTAATGGAAGTTGATTAGGTGGAAGGTTAGCCGTTGGTACACCTTGTATACATACCCGGTCAATAACTAGAGAGCATATCGAATTCGGACTATACTTTGAATCATTCGTGTTAGTTGTTTAACTGCATGATGTATGAGCATGATTACTTGATGATATGTTATGATATGTAAAAATCCCTTATGATTCTAACACTTTTGCCTTAGCACAATGTTATGAAATGAGTATGTGGTATCGGTAGGAGAGCATTGACTACTTGTGTGACTAACATGCGAGCATTTGAGACTAACTCTCGGGTCAACATGTCACTTGTTTTATAGAAATGGTGAGACCAAGGAGAGTCGGAACGAACTATAGGGCTGAAGAGGAAGAACCTCAACCGGAAGCTCAACCGGAAGTACAAAGAGGTAGGGGCCGTGGTAGAGGTCGTGGTAGGGGCCAAGGAAGGGGTCGTGGTGAAATCCCTGAGCCAAATATGGCTGAGGTGATCGCTCAAACGATCGCCAATATCATGCCAACCATTATTGCTCAGGTCACGGCAAATCTTGGGCAAAACAATGGGCCTCAAAACAATGAAGCCCCAGAAAATATGGATAACGAAAATGCCCAACCTCATGCCGTTGAGGATGAAGAAGAGGGACCAGTGGGAGTTAATATTGGGATGCCCATGAATAATCAATATGGTGGATACCGTCAAGGATGCATATTTAAAGACTTTAAAAGTTGTGGGGCACCGGAGTTTGACGGGAAAGGTGGGCCCACAGAATGTATAAGGTGGTTTGAGGCGATAGAGGCGGTGATAGAAAGGAGTCATTGCACCTACGATGACCGGATTTCCTATGCATCCGGCATGTTTAGGCATGATGCCTTGAGTTGGTGGAACCAAGAAATAACGTTGGGGCGGACTCAAAATTTGGAGTGGATTGACTTCAAAAACAAAGTAAAAGCAAAGTTTTGTCCTCCGTATGAACTACAAAACTTAACTATTGAATTTGCAAATCTCAACATGGAGGGAGCCGATTACAAGGGCTATGTGAGACGATTTCAAGAGTTGTCTACCCTCATTCCTCACTTGGTGGGTACCGAGTCACAGGCCATCCAGAAGTTTGTATTGGGCTTGAATCCTCAAGTCCGATCTTATGTAAACTCCAACATGCCTACTTCTTTGGCTAATGCGGTCAACCAAGCCGGGAGTGTGACTGAAGATTTATTGAGGTGTGGTGTTTTGAGCAAATCCTCATCAAGCAAGAGGAAAGAAGTGGGTGAGTCAAGTGGGGTAAAGAAAGCGGGAAGGTTTGACCCCAAGAATGCTTATAGGGGTAGGGTAATGGCGGCGGTAGAACCGGCTAGGAGGCCTTATACCGGGCCTCATCCTTTCTGTGGGAGGTGCAACAGGCACCATCCCGCCACTACTCCATGTGGGGCATGCTATAATTGCAACCAAGTTGGGCACGCATCCAAGAACTGTAGAGCTCCAAGAGCGGGCCCAATGAATGTGGCTCCTGTTCGGGCCGTCCCTCCTCAAGGCAACCAACGAAGAGGAGAATGTTTTGAATGTGGTAGTCGTGACCACTACCGTAATAATTGTCCTCGATGGGTGGGGCAACAAGTGCAAGTAGCCGTCCACCCCAACCAACTACAAATGGTCGGGCCAAATCAAAACCGGGGACAACAAGGCCACCAAGTGCAACCACGCGGCCGAGCCTTTGCGGCCAATGCAAATAAAGCCCGCAATGATCCTAACGTTGTAGCAGGTACTTTTCTCCTTAATGGTCTCTATGCCACCGTTCTATTTGATTCCGGGGCCGATTATAGCCTCGTGTCTTCTAATTTTGTTCCTTTGATTGATGTGAATCCGTGTGCTCTAAACTATGTGCTTGACATTGAAATGGTAAACGGGTCACTAACTAGAATTAGTCAAATACTTCGAGAATGTGTCTTGACTTTAGAAGATGTCGACTTCTTCATTGACCTTATGCCTCTTGACATTGGTAGTTTTGATATTATAGTGGGTATGGATTGGTTGACGGCGGTAAATGCAACCATTGATTGTGGCGAGAGAGTTGTTAGAATACCTTTGGCTAACGGTAAAATTCTTAGGGTTCAAGGCGAAATCTCCGATTCCTCGAATTCTAAAGTCTTTAGTGCTACCACCTCAAAGGTAGAATTGAAGACCGTTCCTATCGTTTGTGATTTTCCCGATGTTTTTCCGGATGACTTACCGGGATTACCTCCAACCCGTGAACTTGATTTTCGTATCAATCTTATTCCCGAAGCCGCGCCCGTAGCAAAAGCCCCATATAGACTAGCCTTAACCGAAATGCAAGAATTGCAAACTCAACTCAAGGAACTCCAAGAGAAGGGTTTCATTCGCCCTAGTCAATCTCCTTGGGGTGCTCCTGTTCTCTTCGTCAAAAAGAAAGACGGATCCTTCAGAATGTGTATTGATTACCGGGAATTGAACAAGCTCACCGTGAAGAACCGATATCCTCTCCCTAGAATTGATGACTTCTCAAAAATCGATCTTCGCTCGGGTTATCATCAACTCCGAGTACATGAAGATGACATCCCCAAAACGGCTTTTCGCACAAGGTATGGCCATTTTGAATTCACCGTAATGCCTTTTGGGTTGACTAATGCGCCGGCGGTGTTCATGGACTTGATGAACCGGGTGTGTCAACCATACTTAGACAAGTCCGTCATTGTGTTCATTGATGACATACTTGTATACTCGAAGACGAAGGAGGAGCATGTTGAGCACTTGCGTGAAGTGCTTGAATTACTAAGGAAGGAGAGATTGTATGCAAAATTTTCCAAGTGTGAGTTTTGGTTGGAAGAGGTCCACTTCCTTGGTCACGTAGTGAGCAAAGATGGTATTCATGTGGACCCAAGCAAGATTGAAGCGGTCAAGAATTGGAGAAGACCCGAAACGCCATCCGAGATCCGCCAATTCCTTGGATTGGCGGGTTACTATAGAAGATTTATTGAAAATTTCTCCCGTATTGCACAACCACTCACCCTCTTGACTCAAAAGGAGAGAAATTTTGAATGGGGCGAAGGACAAGAAAACGCCTTCCAAACACTTAAAGATATGCTATGTGATGCTCCTATTTTGACACTACCAGATGGGATCGAAGATTTTGTTGTTTATTGTGATGCTTCGGGGCAAGGGTTGGGTTGTGTCCTTATGCAAAGGGGTAAAGTCATTGCTTATGCCTCTCGGCAATTGAAGGTGCATGAGAAGAACTACCCGACACATGATTTGGAACTGGGGGCGGTCGTGTTTGCTTTGAAGTGTTGGAGGCATTATCTCTACGGCACCAAATGTGTGATTTACACCGATCACAAAAGTCTCCAACACATCTTTAACCAAAGTGAATTGAATATGAGGCAAAGGCGTTGGCTAGAACTATTTAGTGATTATGATTGTGACATCCGTTATCACCCGGGCAAGGCAAATGTAGTAGCCGATGCCTTGAGCCGAAAGGAGAGAGTGAAACCAAGACGGGCTAGAGCTATGAGCCTCACGGTAGGGCCAAATATTCGTGATCGGATTATTGAAGCCCAAATTCAAGCCACCCTACCGGAAAACTTTGGAAACGAAAACCTAGATGGCATGGAACAACTATTCGACCGAAAGAATGATAATGGGCTATACATGGTTGAAAGACTTTGGGTTCCAATATTCGGCGACTTAAGGACGCTTATTATGAATGAAGCTCACCTATCGCCTTATTCGGTCCATCCCGGGTCGGATAAGATGTACTTTGACTTGAAGGAATTGTATTGGTGGCCGGGCATGAAGCGTGATGTGGCAAGGTATGTGAGTGAGTGTCTTACTTGCTTACAAGTCAAAGCCGATCACAAGAGGCCACCCGGATTGTTGGTACAACCGGTGATGCCCGAATGGAAGTGGGAGCATATTTCAATGGATTTCATTACCAAACTACCGAAGACGAGAAGCGGCCGTGACACGATTTGGGTGATAGTAGATCGGTTAACGAAATCGGATCACTTTTTAGCCATTCGTGAAACCGATAAATTTGACACTTTGGTTCGATTGTACATCAAGGAAGTAATATCCAAGCATGGAGTGCCGATTTCTATCATTTCGGATAGAGATGCCCGTTTCAAATCAAAATTTTGGGAAGCCTTTCAAAAAGCCATGGGTACTCGACTTGACATGAGCACGACGTTTCACCCTCAAACGGATGGGCAAACCGAGAGAACCATTCAAACACTTGAAGACATGTTGAGGGCATGTGCGATTGATTTTGGTGGAAGTTGGGAAGACCATTTGCCGCTAGTTGAGTTTTCATACAACAATAGTTACCATGCTACCATTCAAATGGCACCCTTTAAGGCATTGTATGGTAGGATATGTCGTTCTCCTCTAGCTTGGGCGGAGATTGGAGAGAGTCAACTCATCGGGCCAGAAATTGTGATCGAAACAACTAAGGTAATATCTCAAATTAAGGAGAAGTTGCAATTAGCCCGTGAGCGTCAAAAGAAGTATGCCGATGTGAGGCGGAGACCGTTGGAGTTTGAAGTTGGTGATTTTGTACTTTTGAAAGTGTCACCTTGGAAAGGCGTCGTACGTTTTGTGAAGCGGGGAAAACTTGCACCAAGGTTTATTGGTCCTTTCAAGATTCTTGAACGGGTTGGGAAAGTTGCTTATCGGCTAGAATTGCCTCAAGAGCTTAGCGGTGTGCATGATGTGTTTCATATTTGTAATTTGCGCAAGTGTTTGGCGGATCCTACACATCATGTGCCTATGGACGAAATTAGGGTTGATTCGAGCCTAAACTTTGTTGAAGAACCGGTAGAGATTTTGGACCGTCAAGAAAAGAGACTCAAGAAGAAGCGCTACACCATTGTGAAGGTAAGATGGAACGCTAGACGTGGAGCCGAGTTCACTTGGGAGAGAGAAGACCATATGAAGTCTAAGTATCCGCATTTATTTAATATTTAGGGTTTTGTTGAATTTCGGGACGAAATTCTTTCAACGGGGGAATAATGTAACATCCGTGAATTTTGACCCGTTGACTTTATGTGTAATTTGACTAACAATCGTGTTGAATGAAATAATTGGGCCATTTGTGATTATATGACTATGTGGTATGTTAGTCGAGTCGTTAATATGTTTGTTTGGCGTTTAGTTGTGTAATCGATTGTATTATGGCTTGTGAAGGGAAATGGGTCGGCCCGTGGGTAGTCCATGACCCACCAGCCCCCAAGACCCATTTCCCCCCCTTATCCCTTTTCCCCCTCTCATTCTCATTTCTATCTATTTCTTTCTCTCTTTCTCTCAAGAACAAAGCAAGATCATTTCTTTCTCTTCTCCCTACCATCTACTTAGTGTTTAGAAAGGGTATAACACTAGATTCATCGCCATCTATACCACATTATCGTCATATCGAAGAATCAAAGGTGGAAGTCTTGCATTTTGTCCATTTGACCTAATTTCGGGTTCTAGCTCAAAAGGAAGTTTTGGTAAGTCAAATTCATCCCATTTACACCTACTTATGTTTGTTTATGCATTTCTAGTCATCTTGAACAATTGCAAGTCTTGAATCGAGTCAAAAGACGATTTAGGTCAAACTAGGGTTTCGATTAGGGTTGGGACGATTTGATATGATTTTGAGGTTTTGGGTCGAATTTGTGCATTGGGTTATGTTTATTTATGGTTAATGGTGTTTATTTATGCTTCACATTAAGTTACAAGTTCCTACAAATCGATTTGGGTTGGTGTGGGTCGAGTTTTTAGGGTTTTGGTCTTGTTTTTCCTGCTGCTGCTGCAGCTGCTGTTTCTGGACCAGAACTGGGCCACTGCGGCGCAGTGGCTTAGGCTAGCCCACTGCGGCGCAGTGGCTAGGGTCTGGTCAGTGGCTTAGGCTGCACTGCGGCGCAGTGAGCTTGGCAATGGCTCACTGCGGCGCAGTGAATACCTCCTGTAAAATGTTGCGCGTCAATTTTTAAACGTTAATAACTTTTGATCCATAACTCCAAACAAGTCGTATGACCTATCGTTAGAATCGTGAAAGAGTCTATTTTCTTGTAGTAACATTATTTTTGCGTGAAACTTCTCCCATTTCTAAAAGTGTCGAGTCAAATGCGTCTTGTTCCTACTCGTTTAAGTTGTAAAGGCGTTTAGGGTTTGTGACTTGACCTAATTGTGCTAAACCAACTTGTTTATGATTGTAGAGTTGACATTTCGGTATTATGATGTATAATTATAGGTTGTGGACGTGTGGATCCTATTATTCGTTTATAATCTTATACTAGCTTCTTTGCCGGACAAGGTGAGTTTCGTATCTCCCTACTCGCTTGAGATTCGGGCTGAAAAGTGTAAACCTGGCGTGTTTACTTGCATTTGTGATTTATTGATTGTTTGACTTGATTGTTGGATTGATGTGGCAGTTCGTTTGTTTGATTGACTTGGGTTATGTTTTAGTTAAGTATTACATATATATTAGGATAGACGTACATACATGGAAGTCGGTTATGCCTTCATTGGGTTTTAGATGTGGTGGGAAGGCTGCGGGTGACCCTATATGTTAAATTGTGATTAGTGGTTTATGATTGTTGAATATTGATTGTTGGACTAGAGTTGTTGAATATTGATTGTTGGCCTATGGTTGTCGTATATGGATTGTTGGCTTACGTTGGACGAATATTGACTGTTGGCACAGGTTCATCGTATATTGATCGTTGGTTTATGATTTATGCATTTACATTTGATTGTAAGCATTGCATACATTGTTGATGACCCTCGGCAGGGGATTGCCGACATCCTGGTGTATAGATGTATGCACCCATTTTGGATGTAGTCCTGACTCCGAGTATATAGACATATATATCTCGATGATTTTGAGATACAGCCTTGTTCATTGCGATGACAGAAGGGTATCGTTGCATTGGTGACTTGAGCTCACGCATAGGATAGGCATATTGGCTTATTCATGCATTCCGGCACTTGCATTGATACTCATATCATTTATGCATTTCTCATTACACGCTTTATACTTGTGTAATCTTGTTGTTGGGCATTATTGTGTATCTCAGAGGCACACTGTAAGTCATGTTTAGCCTCCTTTCGTACTTTATGATTATTGTTTACGGTTCCTCGTGGACCATCACTACGAACTCACCAACCTTGTGTTGACTATGCTTAGTACACTTTTCAGGTAATCAGGTTCTCCCCGGACGTGGAGTTTAGTTGCTTTGCTTGCTGTTAAACCCGGACCTTGGACTTTATGGATCAAGGATTCATCGGCCCTCTCTTTTGCATTATACTTAGGATTAATTGCCATCTTTTGAATGTTCTTTTGTAATCTTTGATGGTTATTGCTCCTTTGTATTTTGGTACATGTTTCGTCTTTGTAATGGATTCACTGAATCTTAAAATGCATTTAGTTCTTGTTCTATTGTAATTCCACCTTGTGCTATATGATTTCCGTGATATTCTGAGCCTTGGCTTGGGGTGTTACAGTTACCGCACAACGGGTCGTCTGACACATCGACCCAAGCTCGTGTCAAACTTATTTCTTCGGACCGAGTCCAAGCCATTTGATTATAGAGATGAAAAATGAAAGAATTTGTAAAATATAGAGAGAAAAGATGGAAGAGATAAGTATAAAAATGAGGAAGTAGTGAGGAGTATTTATAAAGGGGGTAAATTAAATTTAAAAAAAAAAAAAGAAACGGTCAAAAGCTATGGGGTAACGGTCAAATTTTTTGAAAACTACAAACAATTTGGGCGACAAATTACTTCCGCTCTCAATTTTATTTTGCACTTGCCGCCCCTCGGGGCAATGTGCAGGGTGGCAGGCGGCATGGGGCGGCGTCGGGCTCAAGGGAGCCTCACTCCGAACAGTCTAATAGTCAGTTTGAATTTGGGATAATGGCATACGAATGTAACCACCTATGACAAAATGGTTATGTAATGTAGTGACCTACTCAGGTGGCTATATAATGTATGCACCTATGTTTTTTTGGCTATACTATGTAAGGACCTTTTTATTTGGGTCAATCAATGTAAGGACCTATGTATTTTTTTTTTGCTATACTATGTAAGGTCCGTACATATTTTACATAGTATAGCCAAAAAAACATAGGTGCATACATTACATAGCCACCCGAGTAGATCACTACATTACATAACCATTTTGTCATAGGTGGTTACATTCGTATGCCATTATTCCTTTGAATTTTAACCTTGATAAGATGAATAAATTGATAAAAATATTTGTAGGAATTAAGTCAATGCAGATATTTTTTTATTTAATAAGGAAAAAATCAAACACTTTTGATCACTTAATGAATTAGGTATTAATTATTTTTATTTAAGTCCCGATTTGTTAGTTAAGAGACTATACAAACACTACCTATTTTTTCTTATAAAAAACTATCTGTGAACAAATTATAATCAAACACTAATAAATACACTATTATACTAGGGAGATGATATTAGTACCATGTAATTTAATAGATCTACCACATTCATGCATCATCTACTTGTACAGTCTGCTGTTTCACTTGTACTGTGTGGTAAATTAATCACAAACAATGATATATCAAAAAAAAAGGTAATGGAGGGAACCCTAGTCCCGGTACCACAATTGGATACCCATCGACTCACCCCATATGAGCCATATGATGCCGGTACAATACCTCCATCCTAATCCCCACATGATCTGGGCACCCTGAAGGATCGAACCCACGTATTTAAACTTCACATGTGGGTCTAGACTTCATTGGTAACGGGTACCTTAAAGGAATTTTTTTTGTGCCAAGCGGGGATCGAACCTGAGACCTTAAGGTCATCAAGTGTTTTCCTTACCACTAGGTTAACTCCTTGTTGGTTAAGTAACACCAATATTGTCAAAACTCTTACCAATGAGTCATCGACCCCATCTAAAAACTTCTGGGAGAGAAATTAAGGGGGGAGGGAATACCCCTCGGGTTCGAGTCGGTTTCATTGAAGCCGATCGGCTACACCATTTCCACCTTTCGGGTAGGACTCGGGCAAGGCAAATCGGGTTGAGATTTGAGTAGTGAACAGAGGCGGATCTAGGATTTTTGTATACGGGGGGCACGATTACAAAGGTGGTATTACGAATGCGATGGCTTATGGACAGGGCCGTTCTTGGGATTTTTAATGCTTAGGACGAAACGCTTTGATAATGCCCTATTAAATTTTGTAAAGTAACAACACATTTATATATTTTTAGAGGTTTAGAACCATGTTAAGCTAAATGGGTCATCTTTACGTAAAGTTCAATATAATATATATATATATATATATATATATATATATATATATATATATATATATATATATATATATATATATATATATATATATATATATATATATATATATATATATATATATATATATATATATATATATATATATATATATATATATATATATATATATATATATATATATATATATATATATATATATATATATATATATATATATATATATATATATATATATATATATATATATATATATATATATATATATATATATATATATATATATATATATATATATATATATATATATATATATATATATATATATATATATATATATATATATATATATATATATATATATATATATATATATATATATATATATATATATATATATATATATATATATATATATATATATATATATATATATATATATATATATATATATATATATATATATATATATATATATATATATATATATATATATATATATATATATATATATATATATATATATATATATATATATATATATATATATATATATATATATATATATATATATATATATATATATATATATATATATATATATATATATATATATATATATATATATATATATATATATATATATATATATATATATATATATATATATATATATATATATATATATATATATATATATATATATATATATATATATATATATATATATATATATATATATATATATATATATATATATATATATATATATATATATATATATATATATATATATATATATATATATATATATATATATATATATATATATATATATATATATATATATATATATATATATATATATATATATATATATATATATATATATATATATATATATATATATATATATATATATATATATATATATATATATATATATATATATATATATATATATATATATATATATATATATATATATATATATATATATATATATATATATATATATATATATATATATATATATATATATATATATATATATATATATATATATATATATATATATATATATATATATATATATATATATATATATATATATATATATATATATATATATATATATATATATATATATATATATATATATATATATATATATATATATATATATATATATATATATATATATATATATATATATATATATATATATATATATATATATATATATATATATATATATATATATATATATATATATATATATATATATATATATATATATATATATATATATATATATATATATATATATATATATATATATATATATATATATATATATATATATATATATATATATATATATATATATATATATATATATATATATATATATATATATATATATATATATATATATATATATATATATATATATATATTCAACTAGTACCACTAACAACATATATACCACCAATATCAAATTAATAAATATAAAGGAATTAAATCATCAAGATCTCGACACAACGATAATGGAAATCAACTCTTTGAATTAAAACATAACAATCACATCATTCGTCTAGTTACATCAAGATGGATGATAATAGATCTAGCCAATCATGCTAAATTGAAATTGATAAAAGAAATTATAATAGAACATATTGTACCAATCGTTTGAGTATAGTTATAAAGTAAGTCCAGGTTCGTTCACGGGGATTGGTTCGAATCAATTGTTTAGTAAAATGGTTTGGAAAAAGGGTATTGCTGTGATTCTCTCTTCGACAAGAACTTTGAAAGACAAAACGGATAAAGTAAAGGTAAACTCAAACAATAATAGTAAAGATCATCCACCTTGACTTCACTAGACTTCAAACATGATTGCTTTCAATTAAGACTAAATTCATTAAGAGTTGACAAGATAATCGTGAAAGGATAAAATGCTCGCGTGGTACCACCAACCGTTTCTAAACACGTTGACAAAATGACTCCTTTTATTTAAATGACATTCACTATCATACCATGAACTAGTGATAATTGCTCATAGACAAGCAACCGTTTGAAAATCACATATGTGTTCGACTAGTACCACTAACGAAGAACACACACGCAACCAATATCATAAAAATATATATAAAGGAATTAAATCATCAAGATCTCGACACAACGATAATGGAAATCAACTCTTTGAATTAAAACGTGGTACCACCAACCGTTTCTAAACACGTTGACAAAATGACTCCTTTTATTTAAATGACATTCACTATCATACCATGAACTAGTGATAATTGCTCATAGACAAGCAACCGTTTGAAAATCACATATGTGTTCGACTAGTACCACTAACGAAGAACACACACGCAACCAATATCATAAAAATATATATAAAGGAATTAAATCATCAAGATCTCGACACAACGATAATGGAAATCAACTCTTTGAATTAAAACATAACAATCACATCATTCGTCTAGTTACATCAAGATGGATGATAATAGATCTAGCCAATCATGCTAAATTGAAATTGATAAAAGAAATTATAATAGAACATATTGTACCAATCGTTTGAGTAAATAGAGAATTGCAAGACAATAAGTAGATACGATCCAGATGGGTGCTCGTGAATCTTCAGTGGATCCGCCTAAGAAATCTTGCTTGGAAACCTGATAGAACCCTAATAGAGCAGCTCCTGGAAAGGATGAAGTTCTCAAAAACCCTCAGGAAAAATCTCCCCAAAAGTCCCCCTCGATACAGAAACTTGACCAGCTATTTATATGAATAAGTCGCGTAACGCCCGTTACCCTTTGTAACGCCCGTCACGATCCATCGACACCCGTAACGGCCGTCACATATGTGACACCCGTAACACCTTCTTTGAAAAGCATACGGCCGTTAGGGACCCGTCACAGTAACTCACCAACTTCAATACATAACGGCCGTCAGCCTTCATACGCCCGTCACACTTTGACCTAGATCCCTAACGCCCGTCATATATGTGACGGCCGTTACACCTTCCAGACTCCGCTTTCTTCATCTTTCACTTGGTTTCACCCGAATCCTTCTCCCGAGTCTTCCATAAATCATCAAAATCGATCAATTCATCCGCATAATCATTTTTCAACCTGAAAACACTTAACATACCTCAAAGCATCGAAAGTTGGAAATAAGACTATATAAATATCGAATAAATGGTCCTAAATTCGCGTGGGAAATGGTATAAAATATGACACATCAAATCCCCCCACACTTGAGCATTGCTTGTCCTCAAGCAAATCCTACGTTTAAAGAAAAAGTAATCCTTGGCAAAGAAGCTAAATAAACAATTACGAGTATCAAAAAGAAGCCACACCAAGTATGTCAATGACAAAGAAGTTGGGTGAAGCAGTTTTAATCTTAAATGAAAACCCGAAATGTTTGACAATATCTGAACAATCCACAAGCCTCAATAACACGACTATGCACAAGTGAAACAAATGAACCTCTCAAATACAATGAACTCCAACGAACTTACTTTTGGGGCTGAATATATCAAGAATCACTCATAGCGCAGTCGTGATGCATATCTTACCATAGGCTTGAACGAGGATCATAGCTCCACCGACATGGCGTAAGCACCAAGTACATCATCAAAATATGGCATATAAGTTGGTTGTATAGTTAGGCTAAGGTATAAGTAATAGATATTTACCATGAGTGAGGGAGTGTAGGTTAGAAATGAAAGGAATCAATCAAAAGTATAAGGTGAGTAGAAAATATGAACAAAATAGTCTAATCAAAAACCCGTACCATTGATTGCCAACAAACCATGGACCCATAAATTGCTCATCCGCCAAGACACCTCAAAAATACCAAGCAAACTCGACACCATTGTGGTGTATCAACTTCAAACAATCATAAAATCATCAAAATCGATCAATTCATCCGCATAATCATTTTTCAACCTGAAAACACTTAACATACCTCAAAGCATCGAAAGTTGGAAATAAGACTATATAAATAACGAATAAATGGTCCTAAATTCGCGTGGGAAATGGTATAAAATATGACACATCAAATCCCCCCACACTTGAGCATTGCTTGTCCTCAAGCAAATCCTACGTTTAAAGAAAAAGTAATCCTTGGCAAAGAAGCTAAATAAACAATTACGAGTATCAAAAAGAAGCCACACCAAGTATGTCAATGACAAAGAAGTTGGGTGAAGCAGTTTTAATCTTAAATGAAAACCCGAAATGTTTGACAATATCTGAACAATCCACAAGCCTCAATAACACGACTATGCACAAGTGAAACAAATGAACCTCTCAAATACAATGAACTCCAACGAACTTACTTTTGGGGCTGAATATATCAAGAATCACTCATAGCGCAGTCGTGATGCATATCTTACCATAGGCTTGAACGAGGATCATAGCTCCACCGACATGGCGTAAGCACCAAGTACATCATCAAAATATGGCATATAAGTTGGTTGTATAGTTAGGCTAAGGTATAAGTAATAGATATTTACCATGAGTGAGGGAGTGTAGGTTAGAAATGAAAGGAATCAATCAAAAGTATAAGGTGAGTAGAAAATATGAACAAAATAGTCTAATCAAAAACATACCGGATGATGGACAAACCATGTCAGTAAAGATGTCAAACAAAAATATAGCGCTGAACTTACTGCCAGCATATGCACATGACATCACAGTGAGCTACCAACACGATTCCAAAATCAAACAAATCAACGGGTTCCCCCACACTTGGGTTTCACAATGGACATCACTAAACCTGCATAAATTTCATCATAGAACAAACCACAAAAATTCCCGACATATATAGTTCCTACTGTTTAAGCACAAAAGAAAAATAAAAGGTACTGAAGTCTTTCACCCACAAGGGTGAGTACAAAACAAACTACTAAAAGAAATAAAAGGTACGGAAGTCTTTCACCCACAAGGGTGAGTACAAAACAAACTACTAAAAGAAATAAAAGGTACTGAAGTCTTTCACCCACAAGGGTGAGTACAAAACAAACTACTAAAAGAAATAAAAGGTACTGAAGTCTTTCACCCACAAGGGTGAGTACAAAACAAACTACTAAAAGAAATAAAAGGTACTGAAGTCTTTCACCCACAAGGGTGAGTACAAAACAAACTACTAAAAGAAATAAAAGGTACTGAAGTCTTTCACCCACAAGGGTGAGTACAAAACAAACTACTAAAAGAAATAAAAGGTACTGAAGTCTTTCACCCACAAGGGTGAGTACAAAACAAACTACTAAAAGAAATAAAAGGTACTGAAGTCTTTCACCCACAAGGGTGAGTACAAAACAAACTACTAAAAGAAATAAAAGGTACTGAAGTCTTTCACCCACAAGGGTGAGTACAAAACAAACTACTAAAAGAAATAAAAGGTACTGAAGTCTTTCACCCACAAGGGTGAGTACAAAACAAACTACTAAAAGAAATAAAAGGTACTGAAGTCTTTCACCCACAAGGGTGAGTACAAAACAAACTACTAAAAGAAATAAAAGGTACTGAAGTCTTTCACCCACAAGGGTGAGTACAAAACAAACTACTAAAAGAAATAAAAGGTACTGAAGTCTTTCACCCACAAGGGTGAGTACAAAACAAACTACTAAAAGAAATAAAAGGTACTGAAGTCTTTCACCCACAAGGGTGAGTACAAAACAAACTACTAAAAGAAATAAAAGGTACTGAAGTCTTTCACCCACAAGGGTGAGTACAAAACAAACTACTAAAAGAAATAAAAGGTACGGAAATTAAATTGTTCAAACAAGCATAACCATAGCCATCAAGCCAACCAACTGACTGCATCAACATCATCAAGCCAATCACTCCGGTGGTGGAAAAACAGATGGGGTGCTATCACCATAATACTTCTCACTGAACAAATCGGCACCATAGTAATCAAAAGCAGGTCCAGAATACCTCGCCCTGCTATCAGGTACCTGACTCGAGCTGCTAGCACCATCACCTGAAGGTCTCGGCTGTCTCAGCTGTGGATAGTAGTGATCAAATGCAGCATGGCCGATCGGATAAAGCTGTGGTGGCACAAACTGCTGCTGCTGTGGCTGAGGCACATCAGATGGACCAGGTGGAGGAGGTGTAGAATCTATCCAGCGCTGCAAGTGTGGCTGGTAGTACTCCTGCTGAAAGGCCAGACGATTAACCTGGCTGCCAATGAAACGGGACCACTCATCCTGACGGTCCATCCTATCGTGCAACCCTGTCACACTGCGATAAATCTCATCCACTCGATGTCCTAATCCTGAAAAATCAAAAGCAGATGAACTGGAACTAACACCTCCAGTAGGTGCTGAAACACTAGGGGTCTCTCTAACTGGCTCCCCATCACCATCATCATCAGCATCCATATCATCATCCTCCTCACTACTACTACTCACATGCTGCAGTAGAATACCCATCCGAATCAAAGCTGCCCTGTCAAGTAACATACTATGGCAAACAGCCTGAAATCCCGGAATATGGCCAAATGGATCCGGCTGAATCAACCCCATGCGCCTAGCCAAGTGACAAACAAAGTGCCCACCAGCAATAAACCCTCTACCCTTACCATGTCCACGCTCGTACAAGTAATAACCAATGCACCTAGCCAGGTTACAAGGAACTTTCTTCAACAAACAGTAGAAGAAAAACAAATCTGTGTTGGTGGCATTATTAGGACAGTTGTTTCTATTCGAGATGGTCTCGGCTATCATCCTCAGAACCAATCTATACACCGGGTTTCTCACAGCAGACTGCTTAATAGTATTATGATACGCTTGATCGCTCAAGTCTTCAGAATTCCAAAACTGAGCAGCAGTCATACCTGCAGGCCACTGAACAATGCCCTTGGTAAATGAGGTCCTTCTCACCTCTTCCTCCGAATATAAACCCAATGCAACCCCAAACTCTTGAAACGACATAGTGTGAACCCTATCACCCAAAGTAAATGTCATGGCCGTAGCCTTACACCTATTTGCCATCCCCCCCACACTTAAGATGGACAATGCCCTCAATGTCCATATTCGGTCAAACCAAAGGGTAAATAGGGGTAAGCGACAGAAATGGAAAAATAAGAACACATACCGGATGATGGACAAACCATGTCAGTAAAGATGTCAAACAAAAATATAGCGCTGAACTTACTGCCAGCATATGCACATGACATCACAGTGAGCTACCAACACGATTCCAAAATCAAACAAATCAACGGGTTCCCCCACACTTGGGTTTCACAATGGACATCACTAAACCTGCATAAATTTCATCATAGAACAAACCACAAAAATTCCCGACATATATAGTTCCTACTGTTTAAGCACAAAAGAAAAATAAAAGGTACGGAAATTAAATTGTTCAAACAAGCATAACCATAGCCATCAAGCCAACCAACTGACTGCATCAACATCATCAAGCCAATCACTCCGGTGGTGGAAAAACAGATGGGGTGCTATCACCATAATACTTCTCACTGAACAAATCGGCACCATAGTAATCAAAAGCAGGTCCAGAATACCTCGCCCTGCTATCAGGTACCTGACTCGAGCTGCTAGCACCATCACCTGAAGGTCTCGGCTGTCTCAGCTGTGGATAGTAGTGATCAAATGCAGCATGGCCGATCGGATAAAGCTGTGGTGGCACAAACTGCTGCTGCTGTGGCTGAGGCACATCAGATGGACCAGGTGGAGGAGGTGTAGAATCTATCCAGCGCTGCAAGTGTGGCTGGTAGTACTCCTGCTGAAAGGCCAGACGATTAACCTGGCTGCCAATGAAACGGGACCACTCATCCTGACGGTCCATCCTATCGTGCAACCCTGTCACACTGCGATAAATCTCATCCACTCGATGTCCTAATCCTGAAAAATCAAAAGCAGATGAACTGGAACTAACACCTCCAGTAGGTGCTGAAACACTAGGGGTCTCTCTAACTGGCTCCCCATCACCATCATCATCAGCATCCATATCATCATCCTCCTCACTACTACTACTCACATGCTGCAGTAGAATA
Source organism: Erigeron breviscapus (assembly GCA_034093135.1). Lineage (NCBI taxonomy): Eukaryota > Viridiplantae > Streptophyta > Magnoliopsida > Asterales > Asteraceae > Erigeron > Erigeron breviscapus. The sequence continues at coordinate 102,904,164 of CM067167.1, read as the reverse complement.
CCCATCCGAATCAAAGCTGCCCTGTCAAGTAACATACTATGGCAAACAGCCTGAAATCCCGGAATATGGCCAAATGGATCCGGCTGAATCAACCCCATGCGCCTAGCCAAGTGACAAACAAAGTGCCCACCAGCAATAAACCCTCTACCCTTACCATGTCCACGCTCGTACAAGTAATAACCAATGCACCTAGCCAGGTTACAAGGAACTTTCTTCAACAAACAGTAGAAGAAAAACAAATCTGTGTTGGTGGCATTATTAGGACAGTTGTTTCTATTCGAGATGGTCTCGGCTATCATCCTCAGAACCAATCTATACACCGGGTTTCTCACAGCAGACTGCTTAATAGTATTATGATACGCTTGATCGCTCAAGTCTTCAGAATTCCAAAACTGAGCAGCAGTCATACCTGCAGGCCACTGAACAATGCCCTTGGTAAATGAGGTCCTTCTCACCTCTTCCTCCGAATATAAACCCAATGCAACCCCAAACTCTTGAAACGACATAGTGTGAACCCTATCACCCAAAGTAAATGTCATGGCCGTAGCCTTACACCTAGTCTCATCGGTGTTCAACCTGAAAGAACTAAAGAACTCTATACACAACTCTTTCCAAATAGTAGTATTAATAGAAAACAAGACCCTCCATTGGGGTGTCAGCAAACTATTCAACTCTTCAGTATCCAAACCCAATTCTCCCAAATTATCAAGATCTAACCTTCGGTTGGCTACAAACGGTCTAGTCCTTAACATTTCCCGGGTAACCTTAGGTTGATATTCTGCAGGTACCTGCTCGGGAGTGCGAATGATAGGGGCTTCAGGTTGCCTTTTTTGTGAACCTGAACCTTCAGCTACAGCAGCCCTATTTGCTCTCATCTCACGTTGTCTCTTGGTGGCCATCTGATTGAAGAAGGTCTTTGAAGATTAATGGAAGAAAAAGAGAGAAAAAAAAAAAAAAAAAAAAAAAAAAAAAAAAAAAAAAAAAAAAAAAAAAAAAAAAAAAAAAAAAAAAAAAAAAAAAAAAAAAAAAAAAAAAAAAAAAAAAAAAAAAAAAAAAAAAAAAAAAAAAAAAAAAAAAAAAAAAAAAAAAAAAAAAAAAAAAAAAAAAAAAAAAAAAAAAAAAAAAAAAAAAAAAAAAAAAAAAAAAAAAAAAAAAAAAAAAAAAAAAAAAAAAAAAAAAAAAAAAAAAAAAAAAAAAAAAAAAAAAAAAAAAAAAAAAAAAAAAAAAAAAAAAAAAAAAAAAAAAAAAAAAAAAAAAAAAAAAAAAAAAAAAAAAAAAAAAAAAAAAAAAAAAAAAAAAAAAAAAAAAAAAAAAAAAAAAAAAAAAAAAAAAAAAAAAAAAAAAAAAAAAAAAAAAAAAAAAAAAAAAAAAAAAAAAAAAAAAAAAAAAAAAAAAAAAAAAAAAAAAAAAAAAAAAAAAAAAAAAAAAAAAAAAAAAAAAAAAAAAAAAAAAAAAAAAAAAAAAAAAAAAAAAAAAAAAAAAAAAAAAAAAAAAAAAAAAAAAAAAAAAAAAAAAAAAAAAAAAAAAAAAAAAAAAAAAAAAAAAAAAAAAAAAAAAAAAAAAAAAAAAAAAAAAAAAAAAAAAAAAAAAAAAAAAAAAAAAAAAAAAAAAAAAAAAAAAAAAAAAAAAAAAAAAAAAAAAAAAAAAAAAAAAAAAAAAAAAAAAAAAAAAAAAAAAAAAAAAAAAAAAAAAAAAAAAAAAAAAAAAAAAAAAAAAAAAAAAAAAAAAAAAAAAAAAAAAAAAAAAAAAAAAAAAAAAAAAAAAAAAAAAAAAAAAAAAAAAAAAAAAAAAAAAAAAAAAAAAAAAAAAAAAAAAAAAAAAAAAAAAAAAAAAAAAAAAAAAAAAAAAAAAAAAAAAAAAAAAAAAAAAAAAAAAAAAAAAAAAAAAAAAAAAAAAAAAAAAAAAAAAAAAAAAAAAAAAAAAAAAAAAAAAAAAAAAAAAAAAAAAAAAAAAAAAAAAAAAAAAAAAAAAAAAAAAAAAAAAAAAAAAAAAAAAAAAAAAAAAAAAAAAAAAAAAAAAAAAAAAAAAAAAAAAAAAAAAAAAAAAAAAAAAAAAAAAAAAAAAAAAAAAAAAAAAAAAAAAAAAAAAAAAAAAAAAAAAAAAAAAAAAAAAAAAAAAAAAAAAAAAAAAAAAAAAAAAAAAAAAAATAAGTTAAGTGGTAAAAATAAGAAAAAAAAAAAAAAAAAAAAAAAAAAAAAAAAAAAAAAAAAAAAAAAAAATAAAAACCAAAAATCCCCTCCTAACGGGCGTTAGGATGGTGACGGGCGTTACACGGCCAAGTACAAGTCACCACTTAACGACTCGTCAATACTTAACAGACGACAGGACCAATCATGACCACTTACTAACGACACCTGCACTTACCTTTGCCGAATTACTTAACTTAACACTCGAGGCGACCTTCGGACCTGCAATTTCTCAATAAAAGCATGAGAATTCGAACAAAATAAAAATAAAATGGAAAACTAATAAAACAAAAATCTTTTTGGGTTTTCTAAGTTTTTCAAATTTTTATGGATTTTTAAGATTTTACGAAAATGAAATGCCAAAACAAATGAAAAGAAAATACAATTCAACAAAAGACACGGGTTGCCTCCCGAGAAGCGCTTAATTTATTAACGAGTCGTTAGCTAGACTCCACTACCTTTCAAGCCTCGTATTCAAAAACGGGGATTTCCTCGATCATCCCATCCACTTGTTCTTCTTCAAAGTACAACTTCAATCTATGACCATTCACAATGAAAGAACCTTCACCATCCCTCTTGAACAATTCCACATATCCCGACGGATAAACATGCTTGATTACAAAAGGTCCTATCCACCTAGAAGTAAGCTTAGGCTGCTTGATCTTAAACTTAGACAGAAATAACAACACCTTAGCTCCTACTTTAAATTCCTTTCTACGGATCCTTTTGTCATGGTAAACTTTGGTCTTCTCCTTGTAAAGCCTTGAATTTTCATAAGCACCTAACCTAAGTTCATCGAGCTCATGAAGTTGCAACATCCTAAGGTCACCGGCTTCCATCATATCCAAGTTTAAATTTCTCAAAGCCCAATATGCCTTGTGCTCTATCTCAATGGGTAAATGACAAGTCTTACCATAGAGCAACCGGTATGGCGTGGTGCCAATCGGTGTCTTGTAAGCCGTCCTAAATGCCCACAAGGCGTCATCCAACTTCTTTGACCATGCCTTAGGGTTATCTCCCACCGTTTTCTCCAAAATTCTTTTCAACGCCCTATTGGTGTTTTCTACTTGTCCACTAGTTTGTGGATGATAGGAAGTAGAGAAATAATGCACAACACCATATCGTTTCATGACCTTAGCTAATTGATTATTTGCAAAGTGGGTTCCTCGGTCACTAATTAGGGCTCTAGGGCAACCAAACCGGCAAAACAATTGCTTAAGGAAATCAATCACTACCCTAGCATCATTCGTGGGTAAAGCCTTGGCTTCGGCCCACTTAGATACGTAATCAACGGCAACAAGAATGTAAAGGAACTTGTTAGACGGTGGGAATGGTCCCATGAAGTCTATTCCCCAAATATCGAAAACCTCACATACCTGTATGCTCTGTTGGGGCATCTCATCCCGCTTAGTGATGTTTCCTTGCCTCTGACAAATGTCACAAGTTTCCACCAAGGTTTGAGCCTCCTTAAAAATGGTGGGCCAATAGAAACCTGCATCAAACACCTTTTTACCTGTAACTGAAGGACCGTAGTGACCTCCAGTTGGACCGAAATGACAAGCATCCAGAATCTCCCTAGTCTCAGCTCCTGCTACACATCTCCTCACCATGCCATCTGCACAAACACGAAACAAATATGGGCTATCCCAAAAATAGTGTTTGGCATCCGAAATTAGCTTCTTCTTCTGTTGATGCGTGAAGTCATTTGGTATCTCACCTGCAACCAAATAATTTGCAATGTCAGCAAACCAAGGAACATTATCAGAATTAGATATAAACATTAAGCATTCATCAGGGAAGTGGTCATTGATCTCCCCATCACGAAGTTCCTCCCGGTGAGGATCTTCCAATCTACTCAAATGATCAGCAGCCAAGTTTTCAGCCCCTTTCTTATCCTTGATCTCAATATCAAATTCTTGTAACAACAAGATCCAACGGATAAGCCTGGGTTTAGCATCTTGTTTGGAAAACAAGTACTTTAGGGCTGAATGGTCCGTAAAAACTATGGTTTTACTTAAAACAAGATATGATCTAAATTTATCAAAAGCAAAAACCACGGCGAGCAACTCCTTTTCAGTTGTGGTGTAATTTTGCTGAGCGGGGTTCAAAGTTTTGCTAGCAAAGTATATGGGCTTGAAATGTTTCTCAACCCTTTGCCCAAGTACGGCTCCCACAGCAAAATCACTGGCATCACACATCAATTCAAAGGGCAATTCCCAATCCGGCCCGACCATGATAGGTGAATTGGTCAACTTCTCCTTAAGAACCTGAAAAGCACTTACACAAGCATCATCAAATACAAAAGGGACGTCCTTCTCCAACAAGTGGGTCATAGGACGAGTAATCTTAGAAAAATCTTTAATGAAACGACGGTAAAAACCGGCATGTCCAAGAAAACTCCTTACCCCTTTCACATTGGAAGGCGGGGGTAATTTAGCTATCACATCAATCTTAGCCCTATCAACCTCTATCCCGGCCTTAGACACTTTGTGACCAAGCACAATACCCTCGGTCACCATGAAGTGACATTTCTCCCAATTTAACACAAGTTGCGCCCTCTCGCACCTTTCCAACATCTTATCTAAGTTATGCAAGCAAGTACGAAATGAGTCCCCAAAAACCGAGAAATCATCCATGAAAACCTCCATGGAGGTTTCAAGCATGTCCTGGAATATAGCAATCATACACCTTTGAAAGGTGCCCGGGGCATTACATAGACCAAACGGCATTCGCCGATAAGCAAAAGTGCCAAAGGGGCACGTAAAAGTGGTCTTTTCTTGATCCTTTGGATCAATGGGTATTTGAAAGTACCCGGAAAAACCATCAAGGAAACAAAAATACTCCTTACCTGCTAACCTCTCCAACATCTGATCAATGAAAGGCAATGGAAAGTGATCCTTTCGGGTGGCATCATTTAGCTTACGGTAGTCGATACACACCCGCCACCCCGTTATAGTCCTAGTAGCCAAAAGTTCCCTATTCTCATTCTCTATAACCGTCATACCCCCCTTTTTGGGCACGCAATGAACAGGGCTGACCCAAGGACTATCAGCAATAGGGAAAATAATCCCTGCATCTAACAACTTAATAACTTCTTTCTTGACCACTTCTTTCATATTAGGGTTTAGCCTCCTTTGTCGCTGGACAACGGGCTTAACATCATCGATAAAATCAATTTTGTGCTGACAAAAGTTAGGACTAATACCTGGAATGTCTGTAGTCTTCCAAGCAAAAGCCCGCTTATGGGCTCGAAGCACGGTCAAAAGAAGTCCCTTCTCGTCACTCGATAAGGAGGACGAGATAACCACTGGTAGAGAGGATTTACCTGCCAAGTAAGCATATTCCAAATGGGCAGGCAATGGCTTAAGCTCCAAATCTGTAGGTGGTACATCAACAGAATTAGGTACCAATGAGCTTCCATCCGCAACCACTCTCTCAAAGCTCTCATCCATTGGAGGTGTCTCCTCTAAACTAAGTGCCATAACCTCAGCAAACAAAGCATCATCAGAAATTTCTCCAGCTCCTAGATAAGCAATCTCCTCATCCCCCGTATCGGTATCCATCAACTCCTGAAATTCTAGGTCCAAAGCATCATCAGAAATTTCTCCAGCTCCTAGATAAGCAATCTCCTCATCCCCCGTATCGGTATCCATCAACTCCTGAAATTCTAGGTCCAAAGCATCATCAGAAATTTCTCCAGCTCCTAGATAAGCAATCTCCTCATCCCCCGTATCGGTATCCATCAACTCCTGAAATTCTAGGTCCAAAGCATCATCAGAAATTTCTCCAGCTCCTAGATAAGCAATCTCCTCATCCCCCGTATCGGTATCCATCAACTCCTGAAATTCTAGGTCCAAAGCATCATCAGAAATTTCTCCAGCTCCTAGATAAGCAATCTCCTCATCCCCCGTATCGGTATCCATCAACTCCTGAAATTCTAGGTCCAAAGCATCATCAGAAATTTCTCCAGCTCCTAGATAAGCAATCTCCTCATCCCCCGTATCGGTATCCATCAACTCCTGAAATTCTAGGTCCAAAGCATCATCAGAAATTTCTCCAGCTCCTAGATAAGCAATCTCCTCATCCCCCGTATCGGTATCCATCAACTCCTGAAATTCTAGGTCCAAAGCATCATCAGAAATTTCTCCAGCTCCTAGATAAGCAATCTCCTCATCCCCCGTATCGGTATCCATCAACTCCTGAAATTCTAGGTCCAAAGCATCATCAGAAATTTCTCCAGCTCCTAGATAAGCAATCTCCTCATCCCCCGTATCGGTATCCATCAACTCCTGAAATTCTAGGTCCAAAGCATCATCAGAAATTTCTCCAGCTCCTAGATAAGCAATCTCCTCATCCCCCGTATCGGTATCCATCAACTCCTGAAATTCTAGGTCCAAAGCATCATCAGAAATTTCTCCAGCTCCTAGATAAGCAATCTCCTCATCCCCCGTATCGGTATCCATCAACTCCTGAAATTCTAGGTCCAAAGCATCATCAGAAATTTCTCCAGCTCCTAGATAAGCAATCTCCTCATCCCCCGTATCGGTATCCATCAACTCCTGAAATTCTAGGTCCAAAGCATCATCAGAAATTTCTCCAGCTCCTAGATAAGCAATCTCCTCATCCCCCGTATCGGTATCCATCAACTCCTGAAATTCTAGGTCCAAAGCATCATCAGAAATTTCTCCAGCTCCTAGATAAGCAATCTCCTCATCCCCCGTATCGGTATCCATCAACTCCTGAAATTCTAGGTCCAAAGCATCATTTGGTGTGATCTTGTTAAAACCACCCCCAAAAGCATATCCTAACTCCCTCTTAGACTTCTTATCGAGGCCATCAAAGAAGAGCTCAACATATTGCTCCTTAGTCATATTATGGCCCGGACAATTCCTCAACATCTCCTTGAATCGGATCCATGCATCCACCACATCTTCATCTTCATCTTGGGCAAAAGACCTAATCAAGTTCTCCAACTTCCGTTGAGTTCTAAGTGAGTAGAACTCACCAATGAAAGCTTGCTTTAGTTGGTCCCAAGTTGCTATGGAGTTTTCCGGGAGATCATTAAACCAATCTAGAGCATCTCCGGTAATGGACATTGGAAATGTCTCTAGTTTAACGGCATTCATTTGGTTATTCCCATATTGGTATAACCGTGCCAACTTCTCAAATCTTTCTAAGTGCTGATATGGATCCCATTTCCTTTTCCCGTCAAACTGTTGCTCTTCAATGCTCTTCAGATGATTACCCTTAAGATTGAAATCATGACCAATGGCTGGAGGTCTTATAGGGCTACCACGGTTGGCAGGAATAGTGCGAACCCTCTCGCCATACCGTATATCATTCGGGTCCCTTTCTTCGTCTCCCATTGTCTCCTCTAACTTAACTTCAAGATTGAAAAATTCTTCCAAATAGAATCCCTCCTCGTCTGAATCAGGAGTGGGTCTAGCAATAGGTGAGAATGGTGTTGGTGTTGTGTAGTTAAACCTACGTCTTGTTGGTGTTCTCAAAGGGCTATTAAGTGGTAAACCAGAAGACCTCAAGTTCATCAACCAAGTAGTAGACCTGCAAAACACAACTAACCAAACACGTCAACTGCACCTGTGATAAGATAAGAAAAGAAAAACTAAACTATTAAAGCAAATAACTTCCTCACGCGTGAGGAAGGATCAAACCACTAAATTTACAACTAAAACGGCACACAATCCCCGGCAGCGGCGCCAAAAACTTGATGTGCTAAATCGAGTTTAAAAATTAAGACTAGAAATACCTTGAAACTCACTACTACACACTATCGGGCAGTGGACCCGATCGTATGCAATATAGTTATAAAGTAAGTCCAGGTTCGTTCACGGGGATTGGTTCGAATCAATTGTTTAGTAAAATGGTTTGGAAAAAGGGTATTGCTGTGATTCTCTCTTCGACAAGAACTTTGAAAGACAAAACGGATAAAGTAAAGGTAAACTCAAACAATAATAGTAAAGATCATCCACCTTGACTTCACTAGACTTCAAACATGATTGCTTTCAATTAAGACTAAATTCATTAAGAGTTGACAAGATAATCGTGAAAGGATAAAATGCTCGCGTGGTACCACCAACCGCTCACAAATCACCCAAACACCTAAGTTGCTAGTATAATTACCCAAGCCGGTACCACCAATGCCTAGACAACCTTACCAACAAATAGTTTGTTTGATTATCCAAATACCAATTATGCCTATGTGAATTAAAACGTGGTACCACCAACCGTTTCTAAACACGTTGACAAAATGACTCCTTTTATTTAAATGACATTCACTATCATACCATGAACTAGTGATAATTGCTCATAGACAAGCAACCGTTTGAAAATCACATATGTGTTCGACTAGTACCACTAACGAAGAACACACACGCAACCAATATCATAAAAATATATATAAAGGAATTAAATCATCAAGATCTCGACACAACGATAATGGAAATCAACTCTTTGAATTAAAACATAACAATCACATCATTCGTCTAGTTACATCAAGATGGATGATAATAGATCTAGCCAATCATGCTAAATTGAAATTGATAAAAGAAATTATAATAGAACATATTGTACCAATCGTTTGAGTAAATAGAGAATTGCAAGACAATAAGTAGATACGATCCAGATGGGTGCTCGTGAATCTTCAGTGGATCCGCCTAAGAAATCTTGCTTGGAAACCTGATAGAACCCTAATAGAGCAGCTCCTGGAAAGGATGAAGTTCTCAAAAACCCTCAGGAAAAATCTCCCCAAAAGTCCCCCTCGATACAGAAACTTGACCAGCTATTTATATGAATAAGTCGCGTAACGCCCGTTACCCTTTGTAACGCCCGTCATATATGTGACGGCCGTTACACCTTCCAGACTCCGCTTTCTTCATCTTTCACTTGGTTTCACCCGAATCCTTCTCCCGAGTCTTCCATAAATCATCAAAATCGATCAATTCATCCGCATAATCATTTTTCAACCTGAAAACACTTAACATACCTCAAAGCATCGAAAGTTGGAAATAAGACTATATAAATAACGAATAAATGGTCCTAAATTCGCGTGGGAAATGGTATAAAATATGACACATCAGTATCCTATATAACTTAGGAAATCGTGTGGCACTTATGCTTTAGTTTCTCGACGTCACTATCTAGGATTTTACCGGTTCTTCAACAAGTTTGAGCTTTTGCCTACTTGGACCTTGTCCATCGACACGTGAAGAGTGGGGTCCGCCATTCACTTATGTAATTTACAAATATGCAATGCCATGAGCTTTTGAGTAAACTCTAATGGTCTACGCTTCACTGGCGTACCTCTTCTGTCATTCACGGGTTAGTTGCAATCCCTTTGATTTGAGAATTCACCTTTGACATTTTAATTCACTATCATACCATGAACTAGTGATAATTGCTCATAGACAAGCAACCGTTTGAAAATCACATATGTGTTCGACTAGTACCACTAACGAAGAACACACACGCAACCAATATCATAAAAATATATATAAAGGAATTAAATCATCAAGATCTCGACACAACGATAATGGAAATCAACTCTTTGAATTAAAACATAACAATCACATCATTCGTCTAGTTACATCAAGATGGATGATAATAGATCTAGCCAATCATGCTAAATTGAAATTGATAAAAGAAATTATAATAGAACATATTGTACCAATCGTTTGAGTAAATAGAGAATTGCAAGACAATAAGTAGATACGATCCAGATGGGTGCTCGTGAATCTTCAGTGGATCCGCCTAAGAAATCTTGCTTGGAAACCTGATAGAACCCTAATAGAGCAGCTCCTGGAAAGGATGAAGTTCTCAAAAACCCTCAGGAAAAATCTCCCCAAAAGTCCCCCTCGATACAGAAACTTGACCAGCTATTTATATGAATAAGTCGCGTAACGCCCGTTACCCTTTGTAACGCCCGTCATATATGTGACGGCCGTTACACCTTCCAGACTCCGCTTTCTTCATCTTTCACTTGGTTTCACCCGAATCCTTCTCCCGAGTCTTCCATAAATCATCAAAATCGATCAATTCATCCGCATAATCATTTTTCAACCTGAAAACACTTAACATACCTCAAAGCATCGAAAGTTGGAAATAAGACTATATAAATAACGAATAAATGGTCCTAAATTCGCGTGGGAAATGGTATAAAATATGACACATCAGTATCCTATATAACTTAGGAAATCGTGTGGCACTTATGCTTTAGTTTCTCGACTTCACTATCTAGGATTTTACCGGTTCTTCAACAAGTTTAAGCTTTTGCCTACTTGGACCTTGTCCATCGACACGTGAAGAGTGGGGTCCACCATTCACTTATGTAATTTACAAATATGCAATGCCATGAGCTTTTGAGTAAACTCCAATGGTCTACGCTTCACCCTGGCGTACCTCTTTGTCATTCACGGGTTAGTTGCAATCCCTTTGATTTGAGAATTCACCTTTGACGTTTTAATTCACTATCCCCGACTCACGCTAGGGAAAAGCAACACTTCCTACCATAAGATACCCTAACGGGTGTTACTTAAATACCCGTATGAACACTATTATTGTATGAGAGCTCAATCATCGGTAAATGAGCTTTCCCAACTATCACTAAGGTCAATAACATACGCTCCCATCACATCTTCTAGTGTTGGTATCGTTCTTTCACTTGTCCATCCGTTTGAGGATGAAGTGTCATACTCATATCGAGTCGAGCACCCATTGCATGTTGAAAGGCTCTTCAAAGGTTGAGTTAACCCGGGCACCTCTATCGGAGATAATAGAAACCGGGACTCCATGCTTAGACACCACCTTCTTAAATGTATAACGCCTGGTGTCAAACTAATCGGTCTCATGAGTGGCCAAGTAGTGAGCCGACTTCGTTAACCGACCCACGATCACTCAACTCTCCCAACCATTTCTTGTCTTCGGTAACTTCGTGTTGAAGTTCATTGCGATTCGTTCCCATTTCCATTCCAGTTTCACATGTTGCACCTACAGTCCGGGTAGCTCCTTATGATCGGCCTCAACTTGTAAGCAAGTGAGACACTCACTCATATATTAGCCATATCATGCTTCATGCTCGGCTACCAGAAAAAATCTTTAAATTGAAATACGTCTTATCCGACCCGGGTGGACCGAATAAGCTAAATTGTGGCCTTCATCCACAAGGGATTTTCTTAGATTGCCTCGAAATGGGAACCTAGAGCCTCTCAACCAAGTATGATCCATTCTCTTCCTTACGATCAAACTGTTGTCCCACGTCGTCCAATTCTTCACTACCAAGTTCTCCGGTGGTGTAGCTTGCATTTGAGTTTCCATTGGTCCCGTCACAAATGTCTTGTCCTACTGTGAGGCTCATTACTCTTGCTCGCCTCGACTTGACCCTCTTTTTATTTTTATTTTTTTTATTTTTTTTTTTTTTTTTTTTTTTTTTTTTTTTTTTTTTTTTTTTTTTTTTTTCTTCCTATTTTTTTTTTTTTTTTTTTTTTTTTTTTTTCACTTCACTTTTTTTTTTTTTTTTTTTTTTTTTTTTTTTTTTTTTTTTTTTTTTTTTTTTTTTTTTTTTTTTTTTTTTTTTTTTTTTTTTTTTTTTTTTTTTTTTTTTTTTTTTTTTTTTTTTTTTTTTTTTTTTTTTTTTTTTTTTTTTTTTTTTTTTTTTTTTTTTTTTTTTTTTTTTTTTTTTTTTTTTTTTTTTTTTTTTTTTTTTTTTTTTTTTTTTTTTTTTTTTTTTTTTTTTTTTTTTTTTTTTTTTTTTTTTTTTTTTTTTTTTTTTTTTTTTTTTTTTTTTTTTTTTTTTTTTTTTTTTTTTTTTTTTTTTTTTTTTTTTTTTTTTTTTTTTTTTTTTTTTTTTTTTTTTTTTTTTTTTTTTTTTTTTTTTTTTTTTTTTTTTTTTTTTTTTTTTTTTTTTTTTTTTTTTTTTTTTTTTTTTTTTTTTTTTTTTTTTTTTTTTTTTTTTTTTTTTTTTTTTTTTTTTTTTTTTTTTTTTTTTTTTTTTTTTTTTTTTTTTTTTTTTTTTTTTTTTTTTTTTTTTTTTTTTTTTTTTTTTTTTTTTTTTTTTTTTTTTTTTTTTTTTTTTTTTTTTTTTTTTTTTTTTTTTTTTTTTTTTTTTTTTTTTTTTTTTTTTTTTTTTTTTTTTTTTTTTTTTTTTTTTTTTTTTTTTTTTTTTTTTTTTTTTTTTTTTTTTTTTTTTTTTTTTTTTTTTTTTTTTTTTTTTTTTTTTTTTTTTTTTTTTTTTTTTTTTTTTTTTTTTTTTTTTTTTTTTTTTTTTTTTTTTTTTTTTTTTTTTTTTTTTTTTTTTTTTTTTTTTTTTTTTTTTTTTTTTTTTTTTTTTTTTTTTTTTTTTTTTTTTTTTTTTTTTTTTTTTTTTTTTTTTTTTTTTTTTTTTTTTTTTTTTTTTTTTTTTTTTTTTTTTTTTTTTTTTTTTTTTTTTTTTTTTTTTTTTTTTTTTTTTTTTTTTTTTTTTTTTTTTTTTTTTTTTTTTTTTTTTTTTTTTTTTTTTTTTTTTTTTTTTTTTTTTTTTTTTTTTTTTTTTTTTTTTTTTTTTTTTTTTTTTTTTTTTTTTTTTTTTTTTTTTTTTTTTTTTTTTTTTTTTTTTTTTTTTTTTTTTTTTTTTTTTTTTTTTTTTTTTTTTTTTTTTTTTTTTTTTTTTTTTTTTTTTTTTTTTTTTTTTTTTTTTTTTTTTTTTTTTTTTTTTTTTTTTTTTTTTTTTTTTTTTTTTTTTTTTTTTTTTTTTTTTTTTTTTTTTTTTTTTTTTTTTTTTTTTTTTTTTTTTTTTTTTTTTTTTTTTTTTTTTTTTTTTTTTTTTTTTTTTTTTTTTTTTTTTTTTTTTTTTTTTTTTTTTTTTTTTTTTTTTTTTTTTTTTTTTTTTTTTTTTTTTTTTTTTTTTTTTTTTTTTTTTTTTTTTTTTTTTTTTTTTTTTTTTTTTTTTTTTTTTTTTTTTTTTTTTTTTTTTTTTTTTTTTTTTTTTTTTTTTTTTTTTTTTTTTTTTTTTTTTTTTTTTTTTTTTTTTTTTTTTTTTTTTTTTTTTTTTTTTTTTTTTTTTTTTTTTTTTTTTTTTTTTTTTTTTTTTTTTTTTTTTTTTTTTTTTTTTTTTTTTTTTTTTTTTTTTTTTTTTTTTTTTTTTTTTTTTTTTTTTTTTTTTTTTTTTTTTTTTTTTTTTTTTTTTTTTTTTTTTTTTTTTTTTTTTTTTTTTTTTTTTTTTTGGAAATAGATACCGTTTCTTTACCGTAAGCTTATTCAACTCCTGGTAGTCTATCCACATTCTAAACGACCCGTCTCTCTTTTGTATCATAAGATAGGTGTTGCCCATGGCGGCTAGCTAGGGCGAAATAAACCCTTTTCTTGGGGTAATTTGGGCTGTGTTTCTATTCCTTGCTTTTCGGTTATGGCAAGCCTATAAGGAGCTGATGGGTTGCGTTTCTTAGTGTTTAAATTTATAAAAATGTTGTACAAGTAATTATCTCAAAACACAAACACACACCTTAATGGACAGGGGACCCGATCAGATGTAGTATAGTTAAGTGATAAGTACATGGTCGTTCGCAGGGACGCGTTGCTTTACCTAATCTAGTAATACGTGTAATTCTAGCGGTTGGGAGTTGTCACGATTTCCTATTAAACTAATTAAAATACTGAAAAGTAAATAAAAGCCGCAACCGCTTGTTCAGCGAGAGGCTTAGTCTGAAAATAGTTTGAAAAAGCAAATAACAGTAATTAAATTAAAATACTTGTTTGGCATCTCAGATCTCATGGTACGACCAGATATCATTCTACCTACTTGCTAGACTGTTGGAAACTTCATCACGGCTCAGATTCTCGTTAGATTCACTTTGCCTAAGTAACTAGTGCTGCCTCTCGGCTCACACTACCCTATAAACAAATTCTCGCTAGATTCATTGTTTAAGCATTAATGACCTAAAATTTGTGTTACTAATTCATCTTTAAGTTACCCGGCTCTTAAGCCATGGCCAGATAATAATTCTCTCCGGTGACCACAGTGCTCGTTTCCAAGTCACTGGATCGCGTCTGACGTTGTTAAGCATCATGTTCTATTCATCCTAATTACTATGGTTCTGGATCCCTCGGTTACAAGTGAATCACCTTTTTTTTTTTTTTTTTTTTTTTTTTTTTTTTTTTTTTTTTTTTTTTTTTTTTTTTTTTTTTTTTTTTTTTTTTTTTTTTTTTTTTTTTTTTTTTTTTTTTTTTTTTTTTTTTTTTTTTTTTTTTTTTTTTTTTTTTTTTTTTTTTTTTTTTTTTTTTTTTTTTTTTTTTTTTTTTTTTTTTTTTTTTTTTTTTTTTTTTTTTTTTTTTTTTTTTTTTTTTTTTTTTTTTTTTTTTTTTTTTTTTTTTTTTTTTTTTTTTTTTTTTTTTTTTTTTTTTTTTTTTTTTTTTTTTTTTTTTTTTTTTTTTTTTTTTTTTTTTTTTTTTTTTTTTTTTTTTTTTTTTTTTTTTTTTTTTTTTTTTTTTTTTTTTTTTTTTTTTTTTTTTTTTTTTTTTTTTTTTTTTTTTTTTTTTTTTTTTTTTTTTTTTTTTTTTTTTTTTTTTTTTTTTTTTTTTTTTTTTTTTTTTTTTTTTTTTTTTTTTTTTTTTTTTTTTTTTTTTTTTTTTTTTTTTTTTTTTTTTTTTTTTTTTTTTTTTTTTTTTTTTTTTTTTTTTTTTTTTTTTTTTTTTTTTTTTTTTTTTTTTTTTTTTTTTTTTTTTTTTTTTTTTTTTTTTTTTTTTTTTTTTTTTTTTTTTTTTTTTTTTTTTTTTTTTTTTTTTTTTTTTTTTTTTTTTTTTTTTTTTTTTTTTTTTTTTTTTTTTTTTTTTTTTTTTTTTTTTTTTTTTTTTTTTTTTTTTTTTTTTTTTTTTTTTTTTTTTTTTTTTTTTTTTTTTTTTTTTTTTTTTTTTTTTTTTTTTTTTTTTTTTTTTTTTTTTTTTTTTTTTTTTTTTTTTTTTTTTTTTTTTTTTTTTTTTTTTTTTTTTTTTTTTTTTTTTTTTTTTTTTTTTTTTTTTTTTTTTTTTTTTTTTTTTTTTTTTTTTTTTTTTTTTTTTTTTTTTTTTTTTTTTTTTTTTTTTTTTTTTTTTTTTTTTTTTTTTTTTTTTTTTTTTTTTTTTTTTTTTTTTTTTTTTTTTTTTTTTTTTTTTTTTTTTTTTTTTTTTTTTTTTTTTATGTATTAATCCTAGTGTATGATTATAGACCGATCATCAGAATTAAATAAATACATGCAGATATAGAACCGATAATAATACGAAGAACTAGTAAAACATGGATCTACGACAAACAGTAAAACACACTCCAACAGATCTAACAAATAAAGTAAAATAGATAAACTCTACATGATCACATCGATCCAAACAAGTATTCAGCCTACTAGCCTACCATTATTAAAGGAATAACAAAGTCTGAAAAGATGAAAGACATTGTTTACTAACTGAAAGTAAAATAAAAGAGTAGATCTAGGTTGAGGATGAAGATCGAAAGGTGTTAGAAGCTCCAAAACCTCCTTGGAATCTGCAAAGTCGACCTAGGGTTTGATGTGGGCAGCTAGGGCTGCTGAATCGGCTCTCTCTTCGGGTTTTGAGGGCTGCTTCGGCTAAATAGGTGAATAGGTCGGTTTGCTGAACTGGGCTTCCCAGCGGCGCTGGATGGGCTCCAGCGGCGCTGGGCTTGGGCCAGCGGCGCTGGCAAGGTGCCAGCGGCGCTGGCAGCTCCTGCTGCTTCTCGTATCGCTTCGTTCGGCTCCCGAATCACCTTCTTGTGTCTTGTAACTTCATAGGCCTTCATCTTGAGTCACTTGATGCCATTTACCCTCACTCGCATCTTCCGTGAACCTGCGTAAACATAGAATCCATTAAGTACCGATAGTTCCAGAATATTAAGTCATTTAAGACATAGAAATGAGGCTTTTCGATAGGGGTTTTTATCATAAAATGAACGCTCATTAGGAGCTTTAACTACGGGTGCGGTATTTAGGAATTTAAATCAATACAAAAGTCTAGCTATCGAGATGAAAGCAATCCCGGTAAATTATCCGGAAAGATATCGGGAAAGTCACGAATAATAGTAACGGTCTTAAATTTTACCCTTGAGACGGTAACACTAAGGACTCAGAGTTAGATGAATCGGATATTTCGTTTTGGACCCTATGGATCTTACCGTTTGACAAAGACATTTTTGACAACTCTCTCACTACAAATCACTAACCGCATTTACCGTCGTCATTTAATCCATACTTACAAAAATATCAAGTTCTCAATGTCAAAGGTTATAAGGTTAATAAAGAATTTTGATATCGTTTAAGTCAAACTATCATTATCAAGCAATTCGACTAGACCTAACTAGCACATCACAAATCGTTTAAAGATCGAGATTTTAACCTAGGCACACGAAAAAATTGGCAATCAAAGAAATAAAGCAAAAGGAAGCAAGGTTATAATCGGTCTTAAAATCAAATAACATCGCGTCGTAGTGGTCGGGAAGAAGGAATGTACCTGTCACCGCTTCTGGGTCGTTGCGGTCTTCATTAGCATTTTCCACCAAGGCTCGTCCTCGAGGTTGCACTTGGCGGCTTTGTTGGCTATGGTTTTGGGTAGGAATGGCAACTTGAAGTTGATGATGGGAAGCCGCTACTTGGACTTGTGGTTCAACCCACCTAGGACAAGCGTTTCTATAGTGGTCGGGGCTACCACACACAAAACAAGTACCCCGTTGGCTCCGTGGTTGATTGGCTTGGGGATGGACGGTTTGGAGAGGAACCGCATCCAAGGGAGCCACTCTTGGTTCTCTACAATCCTTAACCACGTGCCCGATCTTGTTACAATTGTAACATGCCCCACAAGAAGTGGTAGGAGCATGATGTCGGGAACACCTCCCGCACCTAGGTAAAGAACCCAAATACTCTTTCCTTGCCGGCCCAAATGCCGCAAACACTTCTCCCTTGCTAGCATGCTTATTGTCAAACCTACCAACTTTCTTTGTCCCGCTAGACTCCCCGACTTCCTTCCTCTTGGTTGACGACTTATTCGAGACACCATTATCACCTATATTTACCCGAGCTTCATGTGCTTCGTTGCTTACTTGAAGGCTTGACGTGACTTGAGCAACAATAGTAGGTATCGCATTTGCTACCGCTTGGGCGATCACAGTTGCCAAATCCGGTTCATCGCTATGGTTAGTCCTACTCCTCCTTGGTCCCACCATTTTCTATAAAGCAAGCAACACGTTGACCCGAAAGTTAGCCTCAAAATGCTCACATGTTAGTCACACAAGTAGTTAATGCTCTCATGCCGACATACTATACAAAATTCATATCATTACGCTAAGGCAAGAGTACTAATGCTCTAAGGGAATCGTTATCTATCATGCCATCATGCCAAGTTTACAACAATTGTCTATCATTTTCTCATGCTAAATTCATAATAATTGTCCATTATCATAGCCACCACTCATATTCAACACATCACACAAACAAGCAACTAAACAAGTGGATTAAAGTATAATCCGAATCCGATATGCTCTCTTGTTATTGACCGGGTTTGTATACAGGTGATACCATCGGCTTTCCCTCCACCCAATCAACTCCCATTAAGCATATTGGTTTCCTATTATACTCTAAGCCAACATGTGCAATCCGTGATGTCATTAACTTGCATATAACATTGGGTGACCATAAAATAGTTGATCAGGCTCTTTTAGGGTTGCCACAATGTTATACTACGTTAATACCATAACTTCATTTTGCCCTAATTCACCAACTAACATCAAACAATCAACAACAACCAATTCAAGTCATTTCATCACAATCAACAATCAAGTCCACATCAATGTATACGTTGACCATATTGTATTCATCTCAAAACAACACGTTGTCCAATTGTATTCAAGTCATCACATAGCTGGTCTTGTCTACGAACTCACAATGTACACTTTTCAGGGTTTCACATAATTCACGTTGCACACAAAATTCCTAACCATGCATGCTATATGAAGAGTTTTAACTTAAGCCGTAGTCTAGGTCAAACCGCCTAATTCTCTACAACCACGCATGGGCCACCATTCTGTAACACCCCAAGCTAGGCCCGGAATATTACTGAAATTATATAGCACACAGTGGGATTATCGTAGAACATGAACTACATGAATAAAGAGGATTCGGTGAACCCAAACCAACATTTAAAGTAAGGGATGCAAAACAAACATAAGGTCATCAACGGTTTCAAACAACAATGCATTACAATCTAGAAGGTCCTAAGCATAAACTCTAAGAGGGCAACGGATCACGGATCCATGAAAGTCCCAGTCCAGGTCCTAGCAGTATCAACAAGTAGTGTTGAGTCATGGATTCGCTGAAGATTACTTGCTGAGTCAAGTACTCGCTGAAAGACTCAGCGAGAGGCTTCTTCAGCGAGCTCTCAGCGATCATTATCTTCGAGTTAAAGGATAAGTTCAATGACTCACCGCCATGTCTTGTAAGTCAAATATGGGTGGGAAAATGAAGATAAGAAGGCTGGTCCCCAAGGACACGTGTTGATAGATCAAGATGAAGACATGTGACCTTGTACCATTTTGGTACTAAGTGTTTCTCTTTCATGCCGTTTTGGGAAAGAAACAAGATGGCAAACAGAGATATCTGAAGACCAGTCTTACACACCAATAGATAGTTGACAACCTTCATGTGTCAACATCTATTGGGTTGTCATGTGATGCCTTTTCTCCCCTATAAAGCATCACTTGACCTAGCCGCAAAGTTGTTGGTTCATTCTACAATAGTCACTTAGTGTGTTTTTCTCTCATTGTAGAATTGTATAATTGTTAAGTTTTCGTGTGTGCAAAAACTTAACAATATTTTCTTTCTTTCTTTCTTTGTAATCTTTACTTTCTTTCTTTCTTTCTTTCTTTCTTTCTTTCTTTCTTTCTTTCTTTCTTTCTTTCTTTCTTTCTTTCTTTCTTTCTTTCTTTCTTTCTTTCTTTCTTTCTTTCTTTCTTTCTTTCTTTCTTTCTTTCTTTCTTTCTTTCTTTCTTTCTTTCTTTCTTTCTTTCTTTCTTTCTTTCTTTCTTTCTTTCTTTCTTTCTTTCTTTCTTTCTTTCTTTCTTTCTTTCTTTCTTTCTTTCTTTCTTTCTTTCTTTCTTTCTTTCTTTCTTTCTTTCTTTCTTTCTTTCTTTCTTTCTTTCTTTCTTTCTTTCTTTCTTTCTTTCTTTCTTTCTTTCTTTCTTTCTTTCTTTCTTTCTTTCTTTCTTTCTTTCTTTCTTTCTTTCTTTCTTTCTTTCTTTCTTTCTTTCTTTCTTTCTTTCTTTCTTTCTTTCTTTCTTTCTTTCTTTCTTTCTTTCTTTCTTTCTTTCTTTCTTTCTTTCTTTCTTTCTTTCTTTCTTTCTTTCTTTCTTTCTTTCTTTCTTTCTTTCTTTCTTTCTTTCTTTCTTTCTTTCTTTCTTTCTTTCTTTCTTTCTTTCTTTCTTTCTTTCTTTCTTTCTTTCTTTCTTTCTTTCTTTCTTTCTTTCTTTCTTTCTTTCTTTCTTTCTTTCTTTCTTTCTTTCTTTCTTTCTTTCTTTCTTTCTTTCTTTCTTTCTTTCTTTCTTTCTTTCTTTCTTTCTTTCTTTCTTTCTTTCTTTCTTTCTTTCTTTCTTTCTTTCTTTCTTTCTTTCTTTCTTTCTTTCTTTCTTTCTTTCTTTCTTTCTTTCTTTCTTTCTTTCTTTCTTTCTTTCTTTCTTTCTTTCTTTCTTTCTTTCTTTCTTTCTTTCTTTCTTTCTTTCTTTCTTTCTTTCTTTCTTTCTTTCTTTCTTTCTTTCTTTCTTTCTTTCTTTCTTTCTTTCTTTCTTTCTTTCTTTCTTTCTTTCTTTCTTTCTTTCTTTCTTTCTTTCTTTCTTTCTTTCTTTCTTTCTTTCTTTCTTTCTTTCTTTCTTTCTTTCTTTCTTTCTTTCTTTCTTTCTTTCTTTCTTTCTTTCTTTCTTTCTTTCTTTCTTTCTTTCTTTCTTTCTTTCTTTCTTTCTTTCTTTCTTTCTTTCTTTCTTTCTTTCTTTCTTTCTTTCTTTCTTTCTTTCTTTCTTTCTTTCTTTCTTTCTTTCTTTCTTTCTTTCTTTCTTTCTTTCTAAACCAACCATGTATTCACCGTTTAATTAATACTACTTATGATTAAAGTGTTTACTTTCTTGTCTTGCTTTCTTAGTGTAATTTACATTAGTTGTTTAATTACATATCGTTGCAAACTTGGGACTTTCAGTTGGTATCAGAGCGGTGGTTCGACACACCGAATCTGATCTGAGTAAAAGTTTGCAAGATTATCTTTCTTTCTTTCTGTACTTAATTTTCTGCATCTAAAAACTTTTCTTTAAACTTCTGTCTACTTTTCTTTTCGTACTATTATGTCTTATGTTCCTTCTCTGGTTAATACCAGAGATTTTGGGTATGTCTCCATCCCACCCAGATTCGATTCACATGATTTCGGATCTTGGAAGGAGAGAATGCTCCTACACATCGTAGGAGTTGAACCCTATCTTATGACCATTCTAACCAGAGGGCCATATGTACCGGTTCTGGTTACCAGGACACCAGGAGCCACTGCTGATGCTCCTGAAGTTGTCACTGAGCTCATTAAACCAGAAGTACAATGGACAGATGACGAGCGTAGGCTTGTCAATCTGGATGCTCGGTTGAGAAATCTCATTATTACTACCCTTCCTGATGATATAATGAAATCTGTCATCAAACTTTCTTCTTCTAAATTGGTGGGATAATCTGTGTACCAGATTCAATGGTACGGCAGATGTTCTTGCTACCAAGAAAATAGATCTGAAACGTGCCTATGAAGGATTCTTCTCTCTCCCTAATGAGAGTCTGGATGGCACGTATAATCGCTTTAAGTGCCTTTTGAATGATATGACAAATGTGGGCATAGAGCATAATACGCTTGAAATATGCTACAAGTTCATTGACGTCTTGCCCATCAAATGGCAAGGGCTTAAGGCAAATTCTTAGAACAACTAAGCAACTGAAGGAGCATGACTTAGAGTCACTCTATGGCACTCTTCAATTTGAAGAGAGAGCCCTCGCTCAAACTTTGAGAGCTGAGGCTGAGTCTAAGAGGCATGCTGGTTCATATGCTTCAACTTCTTCCTCTTCTTTATCTAGTGTCTCTAATGTTCATGACCTCTTGCCCTGGTCTCTGCTGAAGTTAGTCCTGTCCATCTTGACATGGACATCAGCAATTCTACCCCCTCTAACGTCCAAGATCTTGTCAATGACCTCGATTTCGAGGAGAGACAAGAGATGTTCTCGGACTTCATGAACTTTGCTCTTATCGCTGGTAAACGATATTCTAAAAAATGGAATGGTCGTAGGTCGACTCATTTCCAAAAACCAGTGGTAGACAAGTCTCAAGAAGAATGTTGAGGTGTGGTCGTAAAGGCCATTACCAAAAGGAATGCAAAGTTTCTATTCCTCTTTGCAGGCAGCGAAGCCCTCTTCATCATCAGCGAGGCCCTCTTCAGTCAAGCCTGCTGATGAATACAAAAAAAAGTATTATGAGCTTCGTGCCAAAATGGCTGATGTTGAAGAAGCCAAAACTCCCGCCAAAGGTCTTGTTGCTGAAGAACATGACTGGGCTGATTTCGACGTTTCTGACAGCAAGGACTTTGTTGATGCCATCTGCTTTATGGCACTCGCTGATGACCAGGCGCTGACAAAAGATCAAGTGTGCTCCAGTCAGTGGGTCAATGTCACAATCAAGAAGGTATGCACTTTTTCCTCTGCTTCTGAAGAGGATAAACCTAAAATTCTTGAATCTCTTACTTGTGATATTCAGTACGTCGAATCTATTCGTGCTGATCTTCAGTCTAAACTTAACTCAGTAAGTGCTGAGCTAAGTGATAAGACTGACAAGCTCAAGGATTTGAGAAATGTCCATGTTGAGCTTGAATCCCAAAAGCTTCTCAACCAAACTCTTCAAATCTCAAATGAGAAGCTGAAAAATTAGGTCACTGACCTTGAAAAGATAGTCACCTCCTGGTCTAAAGCCTCTAGGCTTCACGACCAAATCTTCAGCTTGCAGGTTCCTGCTCAAATGAAAGCCATAATCGGTGGTGATTATGAGACTGCTGCTGTCATCACCAATATGTTCAGCGAGAGACCTGCTGCTGAAGAGAGGATTCCTTCCAGTGCTCTTACTTCTCGTGAGGAATTGCTTAAAAACTACTTTGTTAAAGGCATGAATGACTATCATTCTGAACTGAATGATGAGTCTCCTCACCCAGCACTTCCACTTCCTCGTCACAAGCAGAAACTAGCTCATCAGCTAGCTTTGCTAAGACTGTCTTTCCAAACCATCCCATTTGAAGGGAATATTTCAAGTGATGGTTTCAAGCCTCTTGCTTCTAAGGTTTTCACTGTTAAGCCCAATGGTGGGTTCATTGTTGAACCCTTTAGAAGGAGCAAGGTCGTTGTCCCATATGACTACAGCACCCCTCAGCAAGCTGTGCCTGTTAGTCAACCCGCTGAGAATTCCGTTCCCTCAGCAGTCGCTGAACGCCCTGCGTCTCAGCCCTCATCTTTTTCTAATACTTTCTCCTGCTGGCAGAAAGGCTGTTATGCATGAGCACTTAATGAATAGACGAGCTAAGTTTGCTGATGCTCGTTATCAGCAACCTAATTCTGTCTATGTCCCAAAGGGAACTTTTGTCCCTCGTCAAACAAAACCTGTTCAGCAGGTTAGACCTCCTCAGCCAGGAGGTCAGCAAGTTGCTCTAAGTCGTCATAGTTCTCAGCAACCCAGACCTATTCAACAAGTCAGACCTCCTCAGCAAGGAGGTCAGCGAGTTATTCTGAATAATCATGCCCCTTCTTCTTCAAATGCTCAATCTAAGGGCAAGTCCATTCTTGGCCCTGTTCCCAAAACTCTTCCTGTTCGGTTCAGGAAGAAAAAGGCCCCTTCAGTAGCATCAACTTCTTCCTCCAATCATGAGATTTGTGAGTTGAATAAGCGTGTCAACGACTTGTCCTCACAACTCAAGGAATTTCTGATTCAAAATCAGAAGGATGGAAGAAAATGCTACTTATGTGGCAAAAGAGGACACATCGCTGCTGACTGCAATGACAAAGACTCCAGGAATCCTCCTGAAGTAGTCATTCAACCAAATCTACCCTCAGCTTCCGCTACTCATCCCTCCTCTGTAATCTCTGAGCGAGCTCCCCCAGCTGAATCCAATATCAGCTTGGGTGAAGATGTTGTTCTCACTAATGACAACATTGCTGAATACATTGCCGCTCAGCGAATCTCCTTTCCCCAGTCTCATGAAATCATTACCAATGATAGTGATAGTATACTGGCTGAATATGGGGAAAACAACCAAGTCACTAACATGGTTGTTCTAAACACTGGAAGCTCTGTCACTTTTACCTCTGAAGATCAATTCTTCACACGAGAGATTTCTCATGACATGCTTCCTGCTCATCAGCTGGTTGATTTCCCAGTTGATCCAAATACTGATCCTAGAGCCCCTCTTCCTCTCGTTTTAAATGATGATGAATTTGCTCATCTTTCTCTCACATCCTCTGCTGACGATACTATCAGCGAGGATGCTCATGATTCTTCCTAAATCCTTCTTATGTTATCCTGCAGGCCTCGCTAGGAAAAGAAGTGTGGTATTTGGACAGTGGCTGTTCAAAACACATGACTGGATCCAAGGACCTGTTGGATAACTTCGTGGAGACCGATGGTCCCACAGTTGTGTTTGGTGACAATTCTACTGGCCAAACTGAAGGATATGGGTCTCTCTCCAATGGGCTGATCAAGTTCACTAAGGTTGCTTATGTGAATGGATTGAAACACAATCTGATCAGCATCAGTCAATTGTGCGATGCTGACTACAAGGTTATCCTTGATAAGCATCAAGGCACAGTGAATCAATGTCAATAAAGAAGTGGTCTTGGTCGCTCCAAGAAAAAGGGATATCTACTTGGTAAATTTCACTCCTGTCAAAACTGACAGCGAGACCTGCTTCTTCTCAAAATCTGCTTCTCAAATCAACTGGTTATGGCACAAGCGTATGTCGCATGTGAATTTCAAAACCATAAACTCTTTGGCCAAGAAAAATCTAGTTCGAGGCCTTCCTCCTCTCACTTATGAAAAGGACAGGCTCTGTGGTGCTTGTGAAAAAGGTAAAAGCCACCGAGCCACCTTCAAAACCAAACAGGCCAACTCTATCAGTGGCTGTTTCCATCTCCTTCACATGGACCTTTTCGGTCCAGTAAATGTCCAAAGTCTAAGGGGTAGCAGATACACCTTAGTTATTGTGGATGAATATTCACGATATACTTGGACAATCTTTCTTCATTCTAAGAGTGATGTTGCTGAGGAAATAATTAATTTCATTAAAAAGATGGAAAACCTCAACAGCATACGTGTTAAAGAACTCAAGGGATTAGACAAAATTTCTCTTCTGTTCGCACTCCTGAGCAAAATGGGGTAGCTGAAAGGAGAAATAGAACTCTCATTGAAGCTGCAAGAACCATGCTCAGTGAGTCCTCTCTTCCTAGTAAATTCTGGGCTGAAGCAGTCAGTACTGCTTGCCACACTCAAAATAGGTGTCTTATTGTCAAGCGACATGATAAGACTGCCTATGAAGTTCTCAAGGGCAAGAAACCTCAAATTGGATACTTTCATGTTTTTGGTTGCCCAGTTTTCATCCTAAATGATAAGGATCATTTAGGAAAGTTTGATCCCAAAGCTGATGATGGCTACTTTCTGGGATATTCTTCTATAAGCAAAGCTTTCAGAGTTTTCAATACTCGCACTCAAAAAGTAGATGAATCAATTCATGTTACTTTTGATGAAAGTTGTTCAGCTTTAGGTGATCTCTCAAATGAGTCATCTGCTGAAGTAATTCTCAGCGATCTATCTGACTCGTCTGAGGTATCAGCGACATATCATGATGTTGCTGAACAACCTATCGCTGAGTCTCCAAGTCCTTCACCAAATGATGAGTACATTGCTGCTCACATTTATTCTATAGATCCAGTTGAGCCTCTTCTTCGAACAGTTAATGCCACTTCCATTAATGTTCCTCTCTCAACTGAACCTCAAGATGCTGACGATGTCACTGAGGAAACATTTCATGATGCCTCAGCGAATCCTCTTTCAGGAAACACTGAGGATGACACTCCTCAGCAAGAGGTACCCACTGTTCTCAGTGACCCTCCTGTCAGCAACCCTGAACCCTTGCTAACCATTGATCTCTCTTCCTATACTCCCACTCCTAGTGAAACTACCACCACAGTATCCGCTATGAATCATTCTTCTATTCACACACAAGCACTCAAATGGACTGCTGATCACCCTCTTGACCATGTGATTGGTAATCCACACAATGGTGTCCAAACTCGCTCAGCGACAAGTAATACTTGTCTCTATGTCAATTTTCTATCTCAAATTGTGCCTGCCAATATTGGTGAAGCCATGGATGATCCCTCATGGGTGGAAGCCATGCAAGAAGAACTAACACAATTTGAAAGACAACATGTTTGGTTCCTTGTTCCTCCTCCCTATAAAGAACCCATTGGCACTCGATGGGTTTATAGGAATAAGATGGATGAAACTGGTGTGGTCATCAGAAACAAGGCAAGATTGGTTGCTCAAGGTTATACTCAAGCTAAAGGCATTGATTATGACGAGACCTTTGCTCCAGTCGCTCGTCTTGAAGCCATTCGTCTCTTTCTCGCTCATGCTGCTTACAAAGGCTTCATTGTCTATCAAATGGACGTCAAGAGTGCCTTCTTAAATGGTGATCTTGATGAAGAAGTCTATGTTAAGCAGCCTCCTGGCTTTGAGGATCCAAAGCATCCTCACTATGTCTACAAGCTAAATAAAGCCTTATATGGTCTTAAACAAGCTCCTAGAGCTTGGTATGATACTTTGTCTACCTTCCTTCTTGACCATGGCTTTCGTAGGGGAACCATTGACAGCACCCTTTTTATCTACAAGCATAAGGGTGATGTTCTGTATGTGCAGATTTATGTCGATGACATTATCTTTGGTTCCCTATCCACCAAACTCTGTCGAAAGTTCAGTTCTCTTATGTCTAGCACTTTCGAAATGAGTATGATGGGTGAATTAACCTTCTTTTTGGGGTTACAAATCAAGCAGCTTCCCACTGGAATATTTATCAATCAAGAAAAATATATTCGGGATATGTTGCATAAATTTGACTTCACCCATGTCACTCCAAAGGGAACTTCCAATGTCCCCTCCTAATAATCTTCACGCTGACCCTGATGGTAAGTATGTGAATCCTACTTACTATCATGGCATGATTGGGTCACTCATGTATCTCACAGCGAGTCGCCCAGACATCATGTTTGCAACATGTCTCTGTGCTCGCTATCAAGCTTCTCCTAGAGAATCTCATCTCCTCGCTGTGAAGCGTATCTTCAAATATCTCAAGGGTACACCCACGCTGGGTCTTTGGTACCCAAAAGACTCCAACTTTGAGTTAGTTGGATATTCTGACTCCGACTATGCTGGTTGCATGCTTGATCGCAAAAGCACCAGTGGAGGATGTCAACTGTTGGGGGGGGGGGGAAGCTGACTAGTTGGACTAGTAAAAAGCAACACACAGTTTCCATCTCCACAGCTGAGGCAGAATATGTCTCTGCAGCGAGCTGTTGTGCCCAAATGCTATGGATGAAACATCAGCTTGCTGACTATGATTTGGAATACTCTAAAATTCCAATCATGTGTGATAATACAAGTGCTATTGCTATTACACACAACCTAGTTCAACATTCCAAAACTAAGCATATTGATATTCGATGTCACTTTATTCGTGATCATGTCATGAAAGGTGACATTGAGATCTACTTCATTCCAACTGATGATCAACTAGCTGACATCTTTACTAAACTATTGGATGAAACTAGATTCAAACTGCTTGTTAGCAAGTTAGGAATGTTGAATGGGGAATCAGCGACTTGACTTGTCATGTATGCTAATTCAGCGAGCTTAAGTCAGTCTTACTCGCTGATCTCAAAGCAATGAAGAGCTTAAAGTCTTCATCTAGTCCAATAGCAAACGGCTATTGGTAAAGACTTATAAAATCCGTTGATCCCTGTTGCTTTGGGAAAAAGCAAATAATAGCAATGAAGAGCTAAAAGTCTTCATCTAGTCCAATAGCAAACGGATATTGGTAAAGACTTATAAAATCCGTTGATCCCTGTTGCTTTGGGAAAAAGCAAAATAAAAGCAATGGAGAGCTAAAAGTCTTCATCTAGTCCACTAGCAAACGGCTAGTGGTAAAGACTCATCAAATCCGTTGATGGCTGACAGTTTGCCAAAAACTGTAGTCAGCGACCAACGTTAGTTGTGAAGTCGCTGACAAAAACTTTAAACATGCTGAGCACCCTTCAGCATGTAATCTTTCCAAATATCCTTCTTAAGAAATTAAAATTCTCATTTAATAAACATAGGATATTTTCAAAACTAAGTGTTTTCAAAGTAACTATGTGGGTGACGTGGCAAAATTTTGAACCACATGTTTTAAAAACTCAAACTGAAAGGTCACCTCGATTTTTGCCTTGATCACGTCATTTGTCTGTATGTGACAGTCTGATTGACAGGTTACGACTGCACAATACGGCGCACACTCAAGTATTTTTGAACAAAATTTCTTTTCCTTTTATTTAAACGTTACTCTCAAAATCTTTTTATATTATATATATATACGTATATATACAAAACAGTTGTTGATTACAACTGTTCCACAGCTTGAAAAAGAGGAGAGAGAAATCATGTTATAAGATCGTGGCCCACCACCATACCCTATATATACAACCTCACTTTCACAACCTCATTTTCACGCTTCCATATAACTATTCACTTTCTCTCAAATTAAATATCTCTCTCCATCTGTTCATCTTCTCTCATAAATCTCTTTCATCTTCTTCTCAACCAAATCAATGGCTTCTTCATCTCAAATCCCTCAACAACAAGAAAATGTTGAGATCCCTTCTTCTTCTTCCCCCGCTGTACAAAATCCACCTGTTCCTGAACCACAAGTTCAGGAACAAACTCCTATTACCTATTTAAATTCTCCAGTCTATACTCCTGTTAATGTAAATAAATCTTCAAAGGTTTCATTTTCTCCCTCGAAGATGATTGTTAAACCCAACAATCATCTTGGCTCGCTTGACGTACCAAAAGGTACAAAAGGGTATAAGCCAATGCTGGATTTCATCCATGCATCTCCTGCAAATAATTGCATCATGGCGGACCCAGAGAATATTTTTGTCCATCTTCTTAGAGAATTCTGGTGGACTTGTGATTATGATGATGAAAACAAGTCCATCACTGGGTCTGTCCGCCAGGGGGAGAAGACAATCACCATCACTCCTGCTTCTCTTCGTCTCACTCTTGGGTTTCCACAAGAAACCGATGATAATAAGTTTGTGGAACCAGCTAATGAAAATGAATGGAAGGCATGGTTGCCCTCAATTGGATACAATTATAACTTGATAAACCCTCCAGCGATTCCAAGCAATCCTTTAAAGCACAATCTTCCTGGAATCTGGAGAGTTCTGTTCACTCATGTGATTCAATGCATGGGTGGAAATTCTGGGTCTTACAACCAGGCATCATCTACATCGATGCCCATAATCCACGCTCTTGCTGAAGGACGATTTGTGGATTATGCCCAGCTGATCTTCAATGATATGAAGAACAAGATCAGCATGAACAATCGGTCACATACTGTGCCCTTTACAAGATTCTTCTCCCTTATTTTCAAGGAGGCGCTGGGTGATGAATATGTGTTGCCAAATGCGTCAACAATTCCAACAGCGAGGGTTGGAAACAATATTTACAAGCCACCAGCTGAACACTTGGTTGCTCGCCTCACTGCACATATAAAAGAGGTACTCTTCTCTCTAAACTCTTCTTTATACCCCAAAGACAGCGACTGGGAGGCAGCACTTCTTTCTGATGAAGTGGCTGATACGGTCGCTGTGGATGCTGAAATGCCTTTAGAGGCTGGCTCGCTGGAAAACCCCCCAGCGACCTCCAAAGCCTCCAAAAAGACCAAAAAATCCAAGGCAGCATCCTCAACTCAAATTTTACAATCTTCACCCTCCGCTGACGTCCCAAAACGTAAGCG
This sequence comes from Erigeron breviscapus, assembly GCA_034093135.1. Lineage (NCBI taxonomy): Eukaryota > Viridiplantae > Streptophyta > Magnoliopsida > Asterales > Asteraceae > Erigeron > Erigeron breviscapus. The sequence continues at coordinate 102,874,854 of CM067167.1, read as the reverse complement.
GAGTGTACCAAAGGGCAAAACCAAGGTTAAGAAGTCCACAACGCCCATGGACATTAGTACCCAAGCCACCCCATCAGCAGCCTCCCAACAGGCTGTTGACGAGTTAAATGGGAACAGCAGGCAGCCACCTCAAACTTCTGTAGGCGAGGTTGGTGAAGATATTGGGTCACCCCAACCCACTAGAGGTCAAAGTCCAACTCCACCCCCAAATAATTCCCCTTCTTCTCAATTACCCTCTGAGTCATTGACAGCAGCCAGATCACAGGTGATGCTAGAGTCAACACATTCTACGGCCGATGATGTCTTGGTGGAACAACACACTGAGACTGAGGCACCAGGTTCCCTTACCCCTCCTACTTCTATGGTCTTGGAAACTGTTTGTGCAGAAACTGAGACAAATATTCTACCAAGTGAAAATGATACTGATGAAGATCTGGGCAGTGAGTTTGACCTCCAAGATGATGATGCTGAAATCACACTCGCTGCCGCAGAAGAAAGTGAAGAAGAGGCCAATGTTAGTGGTTTCTTGGCAGAAGACTTGGGATATTTGCTGATCTCCTCTCCCCCTACTGAATTTGAGGATATCCCAGAGTCGTTGGCTGATATGCCTCCTCCACCATGCTACTCTCAAAGACCAACAGCTCCCCATGAACAAGTTGGTCATTTTGGAGATTATGTGCCTGAATTGAATGATGCTGAGCTTCAACGAAGGGTGCTATACTGTCAACTTCAAAGAATCAAGCCAGCAGTTTATGTTGAAGTGGAAGAGCTTGATGATGAAATCATCATGGAGGTGCCCCCATTGCACCATCCAGACTTTTTCAGGGTTCCTTATTCTAAGTACCCTGTCTCCTTGAAGGCACTCAAGGTTCCTTCTGCTGATGAAGAACTCATCACTGCTTGTACTGCTGTAAATGTGCCTGGACTCGATTATGTTGAAACTCGTCAGCTGCAAGAATTGTTGACAAGGGTGCAAATCTGCCAAAGCCAAGGAAATAGACATGGTTACTTATATGCCTGGTTGGTTGATAAGGTAGCTGAATTGCACATTGGTGCATTGGACAAGTTTCAAGAGCTGGCAGCTGGAAATGATTTTTTGAAGGACGAGTTGGCCACTCTTCAAGGCATGGTGATTGGCATCACCAAGAACCAAGTTACTGACACTAAGACTCATGAACAATTATTTCGAAGAAATCAAACATTGCTGAATGAAAGCATGAAAAAGGTCAGCATCTCTAATTCTTCTATCTCTGCTTCGCTTGACAAGTTGAAAGCTGAAATCAAGTCAGCGAAGACATCTGCAGAGGTGCCTGGACTCTTACCAGCACTCCAAGACCTCTCCCAATCAAATATCCTCTTCACTGCTCAACTCCGTCAACTACATAATACAGTTACTTCTCTCAAAGACAAACTCTTCTCTCATACTCCTTTCCAAGTAGCTGTTGACAAAAAGCTACTTGAAGAATCTGTCAACCGTACCAAGAAGCTTGAAAAAGAGGTTGGAAATCTGAAGGGCATGATGGTTGAAATGCTGGGTCTCCTCAAGAAAGATAAAGTGGAAGTAGCCAGTTCCTCAGCTACTTCCAAGGGGGAGAAAAATATTGAGGAGGATCCAGCAACTAATGTTGAAACTGTTCCCCAAGCTCCCCTCACTGAAAACATTGGTGATGCTGAGATGGTTGATGAACCGGCAGCAAACGTTGAGGGGGAGCAAACAACAATTGCTGAGAAGGTTATTGAATCGGCAGCTGAAGCTGAAAAAGAAAAGGTGCCAACGAGAGTTGAAAAAGTAGTTGTTGCTCAGAATGTGCCAGCAAAACAAATCAATGTCTCTATCTTCAAGCCTACCGCTGAGTTCCACGCTGCCCTTGAAAAGAAATATGCTGATAAGGGTAAAGCAGTTGTGGCTACTCAAAGCAAGCCACCCAAAGTTCCAACCTCAGCAAGGGAGCAACAAGAAAAGTTAATGGCTGGAGCTTTCCCTAAGCCTTCACCACTCAAAAGACAACTGCTGAACTTACTCCTGAAGAGGTTGTACTTCAGGAGGAGCTGAAACAGAAGAAAAGAGAAGAAGAACTTACTCAAAAATTTATAAGTGAGCAGATTGTTGGTGAAGAATTGAAAGATGCTGATGATGAAACAAAGAGATTGGCTCAGCAATCTGGTGGATTGGCAGCCTTGAAAAAGAATGAAGAAAAGTTCTTTGCCAAAAGAACGAAAACTTTTGAAGAAGGACAGGCGACCTACCTCAAATCAAGAGAGGTGAGGCAAAGGAAAGAGGAGATTGTGTCGGTCAAAGTCTCTCTAACCCAACAAGGGATGAATCTTTCCCTACAAAGAAAAGGAGTGCCCAAGTTGTATACGCTGAAAAATGTCACTAAGGATACACTTGGGCCAACTGAATGGATCGAAATTTACAAGCTGGTCAAGGACAAGACAGCTTTAAGCTATGAACCGCTGATCAAGATGGCAGGTGAGCAGATAAAGCATACTCGCAAAATGGAACTGAAATACAAAGTCAAAGACTCTCTGCTCAGCGCTGCAAGACATCCCTTCCCTCCTCCTCAGCAACCCAGAGTTGGATCAAAGAGATCAGCGTCTGGATCCCAGGTTTCTCGTCTCCCCACTGTACTCAGAATGGTTCCCAAAACTGATATAGATGAGGAGCCACTGCTAAACTTGAAGATGCCTTCCAGAACTCTTTTCATGGAAGGTACATATGATGAGAAACTGGGAGGTTTCTGTTTTTGCAATGTCCATGGTCATGAACTCTTCTTCAGGACCAATGAAATTGGAATTGCTCCTTCTGCCCTCCTTTTGAAAATAAGGAAGTATTGTGCTCAGTCTTCTAATAATCCCACGTTCATAAAGATGATTGATCAAGAGTTGCTGAATCCTGAAAGACAACAAGATAGAGCTTTCATCGAGGCCAAGCAAGAATCCCAATGGGATTAAGTAGTCTTGTAATCTTTGTAATGCTGCTTATTGTAAAGGTGTTTGTCATATATATAATATCAGCATTCCCTCATCTCAATTTCTAAATTCTTGTGAAGCGACTTTACTCAGCAAAGTCTCCTCAGCGAATAGGGGGAGATTGTTGAGTCATGGATTCGCTGAAGATTACTTGCTGAGTCAAGTACTCGCTGAAAGACTCAGCGAGAGGCTTCTTCAGCGAGCTCTCAGCGATCATTATCTTCGAGTTAAAGGATAAGTTCAATGACTCACCGCCATGTCTTGTAAGTCAAATATGGGCGGGAAAATGAAGATAAGAAGGCTGGTCCCCAAGGACACGTGTTGATAGATCAAGATGAAGACATGTGACCTTTGTACCATTTTGGTACTAAGATGTTTCTCTTTCATGCCGTTTTGGGAAAGAAACAAGATGGCAAACAGAGATATCTGAAGACCAGTCTTACACACCAATAGATAGTTGACAACCTTCATGTGTCAACATCTATTGGGTTTTCATGTGATGCCTTTTCTCCCCTATATAAAGCATCACTTGACCTAGCCGCAAAGTTGTTGGTTCATTCTACAATAGTCACTTAGTGTGTTTTTCTCTCATTGTAGAATTGTAGAATTGTTAAGTTTTCGTGTGTGCAAAAACTTAACAATATTTTCTTTCTTTCTTTGTAAACCAACCATGTATTCACCGTTTAATTAATACTACTTATGATTAAACGTGTTTACTTTCTTGTCTTGCTTTCTTAGTGTAATTTACATTAGTTGTTTAATTACATATCGTTGCAAACTTGGGACTTTCAAGTAGCCATCAAGTCTCTAATTTCACACGTATGCCTGAAAAGTGCACTAAACAAAGTCAACACTAGGTTGGTGAGTTCGTAGTGATGGTTCACATGGAACCATCGTCAACAATCACAATATGTATAAAGAAAGGTAAGTAATGTCTTACAAGTAGCCTTTACAAGGCACAAGGTCAACCAAGATAGGTAAACTGATAGTAAACCTCGTCACATATCAAACCAATAATGTATCGACAATAATGAGGGATGCGTGTCACGATTATGCACAAGTGACGTCAATATCAATGAATATGCGAAACAATAAGGATGTATGAAGGAAAAGTGCATGAGATATGACCAAGCAATGTATGAGTGCATAACATGTGTGTCTCCCAACATAATCAAGTGCAAGTATGTGTGACTACATACTTGGGGTCTGTGTGCATCCCGCACAATGCAACGATACTCACATGTCATCCCAATGACCAATGTGGCATCTCAAAAACATCGATGTATATACGTCTATATACTCGGGGTCGGTGTGCGTCCCGCACAAATATCAAGTACTCTGTTAGATCCAGATTTACTGGACTCGCTCCAGACTTGAAGACTGGAGAGTCTCTGGAGCGACACTGAAGATTTGTTCAGAAATAATGGAAGACCAGTGAGCAAAATACTTGTATAGGAAATCTGGAATCTTCCAGATTAGCTCACTGGACTTCACCCCAGTCCAGATCTATTCTACTGAAGACATTCTCACTGAAGTCAAAGACTGAAGTTAGAATAAAGAAGACTGACAAATGGCGGAGTCCACTGGAAGTCTTACTAGATCTACGACTGGAGGAATTGTCAGTGTTCTAGACCTTACAAGTCTGAACACTGATTACGAGGAATTGACTTTTTGCCTTTACACACTTTTCAAAGAACATTCCACTTGTCTTTACAAAAGTGCTTACGTGTGTAAAGGTGGTTGGTTAAAAGGATTATTGTCATATTGATGTGACTTTATCCTTGTACCTTAACCAATGCATTTAATGACCTTGTCGATTCATTAAATGCATGCAACCATATTTGTACGGCACAAATTCACTGGTGAATTTGTTTGCCTATAAATACAAAGTCATTTCCTTGTTAAAATTACTTTTAGCAATTAAGGTGAATTTGTCTAAATACTCTCGATCGTAACAGGGATACTTCACAACTTTAAGTATCTCGATCTAAAGAGTTTATTTGGCAAATATAGATCATTTGTAATTCATAGGTTGTTAGGATACTTACATATTTGTATTATCTTGATTCCGCACAACTTTGTATTTTATTTAACATCATAAATAAAATACACTTGAAACAATTACATTGTGTTCCACCTTTACTTTATTGCTTTTAGTCTTGTATTACTTTGTTTATATACTTGCATTTATATTCAAGTAATACTAGTCCAATCTAGTGCTTATTAGACTTGTTGTATTTTACACTTTGGTTAAACCATCTATCGAGTTTGGGACTCACAATTGGTATCAGAGCAGAAGGCTAAACAAACTTGCCTAGATCTGTTTCTTTGATGGCCACCCCAGAAAATACACAAGGAAGTTTTAATTTTGGTCCTGATCCTAATATCATGTAACATCCCAAAACTTAAACGTATATGTTGACTAACGTCGTTAGGTCAAATTCTAAGTCCGTGATATGTTATGTGGACAATATGTGTTTATATGTTTATGTGCCCTATATGTGAGATTTAATTATCTTTAATGAGTGACAATAAAGTAGACTTAATGATGTGTAAAAGGCTTATGTAGTGTGCGAAAGTGCTTCCATGTGTTATGTATATCCCCAATAGGCGTTTTCAAGCGAAATAAAGTCAATATGAAGTCCAGGGACCAATTTTGCCAAAGCTGAAAAGTTAAAAACGGGTTTGGCATGGGATTAGCCTAATCTAGGTTAATTTTGCAGCCATTAAACATAATTAAAACTAATGCAAAAGTTCCTTCAATTCTTTCTTGATTTCTTAAGAAAATCTTCAAGTTTTGGTCAATCAAATCGTGTGTTTTGTATTGAATCGGATCAGCCACTGTTTGTTCAGGTAATCAATGATTTGTTGTCGATATTTTCAGATCTAATGATGTTTTATAAAGGATCAAATCTGATTTTATAAAGGGTTTTGATAAGTTAGGGTTTATTATGTGTTTAAGCCAATTAATGATCAAAACGGAATCAAACGAGTTTGTAATCGATCATTATGATCAAAATATGTTTAACAATGTCAAAAACGTGTTTTGGGTGAAGCCCAAGTCGATTGATTTCTGGAAAAATGAAGAACAAAGTCGTTTTACGAATTCTGGTCGAAGTTAAGTTCCTGATGGCTAAATTCGTTCCCTGTTGGTCATCTTCGTTTGGTGAACGAAGTTTAACTTCGTGGGAAACTAAAGTCGTTCATTAGGAGTCTATTTTCGTTTGATAATGTGTGAGTTAAACTCGTTTGCTAAGTAAAAGTCTAAATTCGTTTGAAAAGGAAGTCTAAGTTCGTTTGTGTGTTAAATTCGTTTTCTGGAATCTAACTTCGTTTGACAAAACGAAGATCATCTTCGTTTGAAACTAAAAACGAAGGCTAAGTTCGTTTGATGCTCAAATTCGTTTTCTAAATTCGTTTAGGCTAAATTCGTAAGGTTTAAAGCTGGACTTTTACGTAGTCAGTCCTAAGGTCATACGAGAGTCGTTTTAAGGTCCCAAATGACTTATATTTCATATGTTAATGTACGATAGGTGTCGGGGATTACTATTAAGCACTATTAGCTCTCTGTTCGCTCGCGTACACTACTACGAGGTAAGATACACTACTTTTGTCACGCTGAGGGTGCAACGAAAATGGTTTCATAAACTATAACCTCCATAACGGTAATGTATAACCTATAATGTGGTTGGGTTGATATGGGAGGTACTCGGGGAATAATGATGACGATGCCTATGCCTAAAATGCTTCCCCGTAGTTATGTTTATGATATGATATGATGAACGGTGGTTTATGATATGATATGATGAACGGTGGTTTATGATATGATATGCGATGATATGCTTAACGATATTTTATGCTATGATGAACGGTGGTTAATGATATGATGTGATGTTGATTTGTGCATGTATATGTGGCTTGTTCATCTAGAACACTAGACCTTTTTAGGTTGCCATGACACGTGCACGTTTTTAGGGCCCTAACGTGAAAAGATGATAGTATGGATTAGTTTAGGTTAAAGGTGGAAATCTAAACTAAATACGATAAATGCTCGAGCTAATTAGATGTCAAGTGTTATGCATAACCTGTGCCTTACGGTGGTAATAGGTACATCGTGCCTTACGGTGGTAATAGGTACATCGTGCCTTACGGTGGTAATAGGTACGTATAGATGGTGCCTGACGGTGGTAATAGGTACGTCATGCCTGACGGTGGTTATAGGTATGTTAAAATGGTTGCTCGGGTGGTTCCTTGCAACAAGTCATATGTGGCGAGTAGTTTCGGGTGGCCTGATGACCCACCTAATGTCATGAACATAACGTGCTACTCATGGATCGACATTGTCTTTCCTTAATGGTAACTTCGGTTACAACTTAACGGTGACCTAGTCACAACCTAATGAGATGAGATGAAATGACGGAATTGATTAGGCACACTTAGGGTCATGAACTCTATGCTTATATGTGATGTGGATACGTTTATACGGTGGTGTGAATGCCTAATTAAAATGACGTAATGTGTTAAAGTGACGATTTAAATGGATGAAATGTTTTGCTTAAACCTGGTGTTATCTTACTTAGCTTTATAGCTAACACTTGTTTCTTTTAATGTGTTGACACCCCTCAGGTTAGGCAGTGAGATGACGTGTGAAGCTTTGGCGAGAGATGGGTAGATGATCAAGCTGGCTTTAGTTTACCCAATAGCTTCGCATAGACCTTATGTTATTGATTTCCTTTATGGAACTTATGTAATGACTATGTTATGATTGCTTTATGTTGGGCAATCTTATGGATTTATTTTATTACAGATTTGATGCTATTAGTAACACCACCAATGTTTTCTCAACTGTTTTCCTTAGTTGAGTATTTTCCTAAATCGTTTCCGCATGATTTAACGCCGTTAGGCGAAATTTTTTGGAAATCCATATTTTTACGAAACGGGTGTTACAAGTTGGTATCAGAGAAGTAGTTTAAGTGAACCAAGGCCTATTGACCATAGGATTTGGACTTAAACTTAGGATATGCATGCTAGGTACTCGTAGGATGCCTTAGCTAGTGATGACATGTGATGTAGGATGGGTTGGGATGAGTGCGAGTATGATAAGGCTTACGAGATGTTTATGTTACGATGATATGATTTAGCCTTATCCCAACGAACTTTTGTTTTATTTTGCGCTTATCGACTCCACCATTTTATTGAAGGAAAATGGTTAACACTCGCAACCGCAACATCCAACGCGACGGAGCTACTGCTAGCGTTACTCCACCTGTACATCCGGGTGCAGGTGCTTCTAATGCTGCCAATGCTGCTGCTGTTGCAGCCAATACGAATAGAAATCGAGGAAACCCCCAGCAAGTCAACCAGCCAAGTCCATTAGGTCCTATGCCTCCACCTCCCGGCAATCCACCTAGAGTTAACGAAGCAGTGGTGGAGCAAATCCTAATGCAGCTGAACTGTACAATCTTGTGCTGACTCTCCAAGCCCAGTTAGCACAGACTCAAGAGCAACTGAACAACGCTCTTGCTGAGAATGCTGAAGGAACTGATGGCAACTACTCAGTGCCATCTCACCACATTGAGCCACCAGTGGATAATGTTGTCGTTCCCCCTGTTAATGTTGATGTGGCTCCTCCTAATGTAGTTCAAGCTCCTCGATTTAAGTTCGAAAGTTTCCAGAAGTGTGGAGCTCAGAAATTCAATGGAACACTTAACGCAGTAGGCTGTATGGAATGGCTTGATGATACTGAGATGGTCTTTGAAGCTTGTGACTGTCCAGAGGATAAAAAGGTGTTGTGTGCGAGTAGAATGTTGAAAGAAGGTGCTCGAGATTGGTGGAAGAGCATTACTATTTCGATGACTCCAGATATGGTATCTGCTATCACATGGGCTACCTTCAAGCAGAAGTTTATTGAGGAGTATATCGGGACTCATGAACAGCGCAAGATGGAAAAGGAGTTTCGTGCTTTGACGGCTGAAATTGGTAAAGTCAATGATTATGCTCGCTCCTTTATGGAAAAGATGAAATTTGTGGGTCATCTATTCAGAACTGATGCAGATCAAGTCGCCTGCTATGTCGATGGTTTACCTCCAAGTTATCGAGGTATTTGTAGGCAGCATAAGACCCTAACTGAAGCAATCAAAGAATCTAAAAAGCTTGATGATGATTTTGCTGCGGATAAGAAAGTTGAAAAGAAAGAAGATGAGAAGAAGTCTGGCAATAAACGGAGGTTTGGTGGGTCAAATTGTTTTGGTAAGAAATTTAAGGGATCTTCATCGTCCTCTGACAAGGGAAGGGCAGACAAGGATGGAAAATGGTGCCCAGGCTGCAAATCTATCCATTCTGGTCAGTGTTCTACAAAGACCCGCAGGTGCAATAGGTGTGGAACTCAGGGTCATACCATTGATCAATGCACTGACAAGGCAAGATGTTATAAATGTGGAGACACCAAGAACCGTATTGCAGACTGCCCGCAGATGAAGAAAGATGAGGGAAAGAAGGCAGAAGCTTCCAAAGCCAAAGCCCGTGCTTTTCAGATGACGGCTGAGGAGGCAAAAGACGATGATCAGGTAGTTACTGCTATCCTTATTGTTAACTCCAAACCTGCTAATGTGTTATTTGATTCTGGTGCGAACAAATCTTTTGTGTCTACTCTGTTTGCTCCTAAGTTAGACATGACTACTAGTTCTTTACGGTGCCCTATAGAAGTAGAAGTGGCTAATGGTGCAACGTCTATTATTCGGGAAGGTTACTCTGATTGTCCTTTAGAAATAGAGGGTCGTTCGTTTACTGCTAACCTGTTACCCGCTACCATTCCTAGTTTCGATGTTGTTCTCGGTATGGATTGGATGTCTAAGAATGATGCTGTCGTCCTATGTTCGAAAAGATAGTCCGAATCGCTACTCCCGACGGTAAAGGTGTCTGTGTTTATGGTGACAAGAAGCCGGGAAATGTTAAGGTGATCTCGATGATGAAAGCACTTCGTTGTATACGACAAACTAAGTCACATTTTCTAGCTTATGTCATCGATTCCCGTATCGCGAAGCCTACAGTCTCTGATGTCGAAGTTGTTTCCGAGTTTCCTGATGTTTTCCCTGAAGATCTTCCAGGTCTTCCTCCGGATCGTGAGGTTGAATTTTCTATTGACCTTATTCCTGTGCTACTCCTGTAGCCAAAGCTCCGTATCGATTAGCTCCGACAGAGATGAAGGAGCTGATGACTCAAATTCAGGAACTTTTAGATAAAGGTTTCATTCGTCCGAGTTCCTCTCCATGGGGTGCTCCTATCCTTTTCGTAAAGAAGAAAGACGGATCCATGCGCATGTGTATCGATTATCGCGAGCTGAATAAAAGAACGGTGAAGAATAAATATCCACTCCCTCGCATTGATGATTTATTCGATCAACTTCAAGGTGCTTCTTATTTTTCAAAGATTGACTTACGGTCTGGCTATCATCAATTAAAGGTTGAAGAAGAAAGTGTAGCCAAAACAGCGTTCCGAACTCGATATGGTCATTACGAGTTCCTTGTCATGCCATTCGGTTTGACAAATGCTCCAGCGAAGTTTATGGATTTGATGAACCGGGTCTGTCGACCATTCTTGGATCATTTCGTTATTGTTTTCATCGACGACATTCTTGTGTATTCAAAGACGGAAGAGGAACATAGAGAGCATTTGAGGGCTGTCCTTCAAGTCCTCAGAGAGAAAAAGCTTTATGCTAAGTTCTCCAAGTGTGAGTTCTGGCTAAAGGAAGTTCATTTCCTCGGCCATGTCGTCTCCTCTGATGGTATAAAAGTGGATCCTGCAAAGATAGAAGCGGTGTCGAAGTGGGAGCAGCCTAAGTCTCCAACAGAAATAAAGAGTTTTCTCGGTTTGGCTGGCTACTATCGACGTTTTATTCAAGATTTCTCGCGCATTGCCAAGCCAATGACGGAACTAACGAAGAAAGGTGTGAAGTTTGTGTGGACCGATGCTCAAGAGAAAGCCTTCACAACGTTGAAAAAGAAGTTGTGTGAAACTCCAGTCTTAGCCTTACCCGAAGGAACAGATGATTTAGTGGTCTATAGTGACGCATCCATCACGGGGTTAGGGTGTGTATTAATGCAACGAGACAAAGTTATCGCTTACGCCTCTCGACAGCTGAAGCCTCATGAGCGGAACTATCCTACTCATGACCTTGAGCTGGCTGCGGTTGTTTTTGCTCTGAAGTTGTGGCGACATTATCTGTATGGTACAAAGTGTACCCTATACACGGATCATAAGAGCTTACAGTATGTGTTTACTCAGAAGGACATGAATGTTAGACAACGGCGGTGGATGGAGTTATTAAAGGATTACGATTGTGAAATTAAATATCACCCAGGCAAAGCTAATGTGGTTGCTGATGCCTTAAGCCGCAAAGGATATGCGAAGAGTAGATTATGTGTGATGATTACAAAGATTGAGTCGAATTTACTGGAACCTATTCGATTAGCTCAAATCGAAGCGTTAAAGGATGATAATGTGAAAGTGGAGTCTATTGGGAAAAAGAAGAAGAACAGACTCCAAATGGAAGAAAATAGTCGTGGCCTTCGAACTTACAAAGGTAGAATATGGGTTCCTCTCTTTGGAGGCAATCGTGAGTTAGTAATGGATGAAGCTCACAAAACTAAGTATTCTGTACACCCTGGTGCCACAAAGATGCATGCAGATTTGAAGCCTATTTATTGGTGGCCCAGTATTAAGAACGATGTAATGATGTATGTACAGAAATGTTTGACGTGTGCTAAAGTGAAAGCTGAACATCAAAAGCCTTACGGGAAATTTCAGCAACTTGAGATCCCTGAGTGGAAATGGGATCACATTACGATGGATTTTGTGACCAAACTTCCGAGGACGCCTCGTGGTCACGATATGATATGGGTTATTGTCGATCAATTAACGAAGAGTGCTCACTTTCTCCCAGTTCGTGAGACTGCTCCTATGGAGAACCTCGCTACGTTGTATATTGATGAAGTGGTTACTAAACATGGTGTTCCGATATCGATTGTGTCCGATCGTGATGCTCGATTCGTTCCAACTTTTGGAAGAGTTTTCAACGGGAAGTTGGTACTCAAGTTCGTCTGAGCACAGCCTACCACCCGCAGACCGATGGGCAAAGTGAAAGGACTATTCAAACGCTCGAAGATATGCTCAGAGCTTGTGTAATGGATTATGGTGGTTCGTGGGACAAACACCTACCTCTTATCGAGTTTGCGTATAACAATAGTTATCATGCAAGTATAGGAATGCCACCTTATGAGATGTTATATGGTAGAAAGTGTCGGACTCCTAGTTGTTGGTTGGAGCCCGGGGAAAAGCAATTTGCTGGACCCGAAGTGGTACAAATTACGGCCGATAAAGTTAATGTTGCAAAGAAAGCCTTACGTGTTGCTCGCGAAAGGCAAAAGTCATATGCTGATAAGAAAAGGAGGCCGTTCGATTTTAAAGAAGGCGAAATGGTTTTACTCAAAGTGTCGCCTTGGAAAGGTGTATTACGGTTTGGAAAACGTGGAAAGTTAAGCCCCATATTCATTGGACCTTTTAAGATCATTAAGAAGGTTAATGAACAGGCATTTAAGCTGGACTTACCTCCAGAACTTAATGAATTCACAACACATTTCATGTGTGTTACCTACGTAAGTGCTATGCGAATGAAACGGATGTCATTCCACTCGAGGACATAAGTATTAATCCCAACAAGCAGATTGTCGATGAACCTGTTGCTATATTGGGAAGGAAACAAAAGAAGCTACGACGAAAGACTATCGATCTAGTTCTCATAAAGTGGAAACACAATCACGGCGAAAGTATGACTTGGGAGACCGAGTCCGTAATGCGGGAGACCTATCCCCACCTTTTTGATGCTGAAGTGATCCGGGGACGGAATCCTCTTAAGGGGGAGGTAATTGTAACATCCCAAAACTTAAACGTATATGTTGACTAACGTCGTTAGGTCAAATTCTAAGTCCGTGATATGTTATGTGGACAATATGTGTTTATATGTTTATGTGCCCTATATGTGAGATTTAATTATCTTTAATGAGTGACAATAAAGTAGACTTAATGATGTGTAAAAGGCTTATGTAGTGTGCGAAAGTGCTTCCATGTGTTATGTATATCCCCAATAGGCGTTTTCAAGCGAAATAAAGTCAATATGAAGTCCAGGGACCAATTTTGCCAAAGCTGAAAAGTTAAAAACGGGTTTGGCATGGGATTAGCCTAATCTAGGTTAATTTTGCAGCCATTAAACATAATTAAAACTAATGCAAAAGTTCCTTCAATTCTTTCTTGATTTCTTAAGAAAATCTTCAAGTTTTGGTCAATCAAATCGTGTGTTTTGTATTGAATCGGATCAGCCACTGTTTGTTCAGGTAATCAATGATTTGTTGTCGATATTTTCAGATCTAATGATGTTTTATAAAGGATCAAATCTGATTTTATAAAGGGTTTTGATAAGTTAGGGTTTATTATGTGTTTAAGCCAATTAATGATCAAAACGGAATCAAACGAGTTTGTAATCGATCATTATGATCAAAATATGTTTAACAATGTCAAAAACGTGTTTTGGGTGAAGCCCAAGTCGATTGATTTCTGGAAAAATGAAGAACAAAGTCGTTTTACGAATTCTGGTCGAAGTTAAGTTCCTGATGGCTAAATTCGTTCCCTGTTGGTCATCTTCGTTTGGTGAACGAAGTTTAACTTCGTGGGAAACTAAAGTCGTTCATTAGGAGTCTATTTTCGTTTGATAATGTGTGAGTTAAACTCGTTTGCTAAGTAAAAGTCTAAATTCGTTTGAAAAGGAAGTCTAAGTTCGTTTGTGTGTTAAATTCGTTTTCTGGAATCTAACTTCGTTTGACAAAACGAAGATCATCTTCGTTTGAAACTAAAAACGAAGGCTAAGTTCGTTTGATGCTCAAATTCGTTTTCTAAATTCGTTTAGGCTAAATTCGTAAGGTTTAAAGCTGGACTTTTACGTAGTCAGTCCTAAGGTCATACGAGAGTCGTTTTAAGGTCCCAAATGACTTATATTTCATATGTTAATGTACGATAGGTGTCGGGGATTACTATTAAGCACTATTAGCTCTCTGTTCGCTCGCGTACACTACTACGAGGTAAGATACACTACTTTTGTCACGCTGAGGGTGCAACGAAAATGGTTTCATAAACTATAACCTCCATAACGGTAATGTATAACCTATAATGTGGTTGGGTTGATATGGGAGGTACTCGGGGAATAATGATGACGATGCCTATGCCTAAAATGCTTCCCCGTAGTTATGTTTATGATATGATATGATGAACGGTGGTTTATGATATGATATGCGATGATATGCTTAACGATATTTATGCTATGATGAACGGTGGTTAATGATATGATGTGATGTTGATTTGTGCATGTATATGTGGCTTGTTCATCTAGAACACTAGACCTTTTTAGGTTGCCATGACACGTGCACGTTTTAAGGGCCCTAACGTGAAAAGATGATAGTATGGATTAGTTTAGGTTAAAGGTGGAAATCTAAACTAAATACGATAAATGCTCGAGCTAATTAGATGTTAAGTGTTATGCATAACCTGTGCCTTACGGTGGTAATAGGTACGTCGTGCCTTACGGTGGTAATAGGTACGTATAGATGGTGCCTGACGGTGGTAATAGGTACGTCATGCCTGACGGTGGTTATAGGTATGTTAAAATGGTTGCTCGGGTGGTTCCTTGCAACAAGTCATATGTGGCGAGTAGTTTCGGGTGGCCTGATGACCCACCTAATGTCATGAACATAACGTGCTACTCATGGATCGACATTGTCTTTCCTTAATGGTAACTTCGGTTACAACTTAACGGTGACCTAGTCACAACCTAATGAGATGAGATGAAATGACGGAATTGATTAGGCACACTTAGGGTCATGAACTCTATGCTTATATGTGATGTGGATACGTTTATACGGTGGTGTGAATGCCTAATTAAAATGACGTAATGTGTTAAAGTGACGATTTAAATGGATGAAATGTTTTGCTTAAACTTGGTGTTATCTTACTTAGCTTTATAGCTAACACTTGTTTCTTTTAATGTGTTGACACCCCTCAGGTTAGGCAGTGAGATGACGTGTGAAGCTTTGGCGAGAGATGGGTAGATGATCAAGCTGGCTTTAGTTTACCCAATAGCTTCGCATAGACCTTATGTTATTGATTTCCTTTATGGAACTTATGTAATGACTATGTTATGATTGCTTTATGTTGGGCAATCTTATGGATTTCTTTTATTACAGATTTGATGCTATTAGTAACACCACCAATGTTTTCTCAACTGTTTTTCCTTAGTTGAGTATTTTCCTAAATCGTTTCCGCATGATTTAACGCCGTTAGGCGAAATTTTTTGGAAATCCATATTTTTTACGAAACGGGTGTTACACACAATGATCAAAATATACCACACCTATTAAACACTAATCCACCACCTCCTCCTCCTACTCCTGCTTCTCCACATGTGCATGTGCACTACTCAAACAATCCTGTTCCTAAATTCAGTGGGAATAGTGATGAATTTGGTACGTGGAAGGCTAGGATGATATTGCATATCACTGGTATTGAGAGAAATATGATGAAGATCTTAAATGAAGGACCTTACGTCCCATCATCACCTCTCAATGCTCTTCTTGATCCAACTGGATCTAGAAGAGGCAGGGAAAAGAGGGAGGAACATTGGTCTGAAGAGGAGAGGAGATTGGTAAATCTAGATACCCTTCTCAAAAACATGATCCTCGGGGCTGTTCCAGAAACCCTAATTCCCACGCTAGTTCTTTTTCCCAGTGCTAAAACCATGTGGGATGAACTAGTGAACCAGTATGAAGGAGGAGATGACACCATTGTCACCAGAAAAGTCTTCTTAAACAAGAGGTATGAGTCATTTTTTGCTCAGCCCAATGAGTCTCTCACTGGTACTTACACCAGATTTATGAGCATCATTAACCAGTTGAGAGGACTGGGGGTTGAGAAAGACAAGGATATACTTCTGGAGAAATTTTGTGATATTCTACCCACCAAATGGTCTCACATGATCCTGGTCTTAAGACAAGGTAAAACTCTGCACACTCACACTCTGTCAACTCTATATGGAGCTTTCAGATACACTGAGGAAAATCAAGCTCAGAGAGTTGTGGCAGAACAAGATGCCTATAACCATGCCTCCAGTAGTTCTAGTGTGGTTAGTCATACTGAACCACAAGGTTCAGCACTAATATCTTCTGAGAATGTATTTTCTATGAAGAAGATGGTGTCTGAATTCATGGAATCTGGAGAATCCAGTCTTATCTCTCCAGACTGTGATGAATCTGAAAATGATGACCTGGTTGCAATGATTGCTAAAACGTTCAACCGTTTCAAAGCAAGAGCAAATAGGCCATATGGACAATTTGCATCCAGTTCTTCTACTGATAAGACCAATCTGACATGCTTTAAGTGTGGCAGAAAAGGTCATTTCATGAAAGATTGCAAGTCCAGTCAGTTTGTATCCCAGCCTGGTCCATTTACTTCTAATAAAAAGCCTGATGATAGCTATAAATCTAAATATAAAAAGCTTAAGGCTCAAATTGCTCTCATGGCACAACAAATGGAAAATAATAAGTGCATGATTGCAACAACTGAAGAAAAATGGGTTCCTTCTGATGATTCATCCGCTGATGAAGAAGAAGAAAGAGATTGCTGTTACATGGCTCTGGCAGACGAGGAGCATCTGGTGAAGGAAGATGTCACATCTGGAAGATGGGTGGACATTGTTATAAAAAAGGTTAGTGATTATGATACTGAAACTGACCAAGAATTAAAACTGGACATTGCTGAAGCTCTTAATTCTGATTTAATCTTTGTTGAAACTGTTAGATCTGACTGTGTAAATGGTCTAGAAACAGATTTTTCTGAAATAACTAGTTTTAAAATCAAAATTAAAGGAACTTCAAGACATTGAACTGGCATTTCAAGCCCAGGTTCTGGTAACTGAACAACTGATTCAAGAAAAACAAGATCTTGAAGTCATTTTAGAGAAAGAAAAACTGGTCATTAAATCATGGCTTGAAACCAGAAAGCCATATGATGCTGGAGTAAATCAATTTCCCACTCAAAAACGTGCTTATTTAGATGGAAATACTCATGTTGCATCATTAATACCAGTAATTGATCGGTTACCAGAGGAATTCAGGCCCATTACCATTTATGATGAGCCTGTAACTCCTAAGGCCAATATTTTCCCAGTTCAATCCCCTGAGGTTAAGACTGGAGTATTCCAGATGACTGCTCCAGTTAAAAAGGTCAATTGGAATAAACCTTTGCCTTAGACTGGTTCTATAGAACCCCAGGTTCAAAAGAAGAAGACCAGTTCCCTACCTAAGCCTCGAGCCCAGTCAACTGGAAAGGCTCAGGTGTCATCTGATGAAAGTATTTTGTCAAGGTTAGAGAGCCAGTTTCAATTACTGACTCGTCAATTTCAAAGTTTTAATGCAAGATTAAACTTTATTGAGGGTACTTCATCTGGCCCTAGACAAAATACCAAACCCTTTTGCAAAGAAAGATAAATATATTTCTCCAGTTGAGAAAAAGAAAAAGGTTTCAAAACTATCAACCCCAGTAGTCTTTTCAACTAAGACTACTGTTGAAGAAAGTGAACTCAACCAGATACCCCAGGGACCTATAAGGGAGGGTCCAGTGAACCCATCAGTCGATGGGTTCCTAAATCTAACTAATATATCTGGTGGATGTGCAGGGCGATCGAAAAGAAATTTATCTGGTATCTTGACAGTGCAGCTGGCAGGACAATGACCGGATGTAAGACCCTGCTGGAGGAGTTCGTAGTTTCTGACGGACCCTCCATTACTTTTGGAAATGATGGTTGTGAAAAAACTGAGGGGTATGGTGTTCTGAACAATGGACAAGTCAAATTCAGACGAGTTGCATTTGTGAATGGTTTGAAATATAACCTGATCAGTGTCAGTCAACTGTGTGATGATGGCTATCAAGTTCTATTCAATATTGCTCAGGGCATTGTATTCAACAAGAACTGGAAGGTAGTATTGATTGCTCCCAGAAGAGGAAATGTGTACGTGATGGATATGGAAAGCTCTCCTTCAGAGCAGTGTTTCTATACTCAAGCTGATGAAGACACAAACTGGTTATGGCACAAAAGGTTATCCCATTTAAATTTCAAAAATATTAATAAGTTGTCTAGAAAACAACTGGCAGATGGGATACCTTCAGTTTACTTCAAAAAGGAAAGGCCATGTCCAGGATGTGAGATGGGTAAGCAGAAACGTACCAGTTTCAAGACCAGACAGAATTTCAGCATATCTGAACCACTTCATATGCTTCATATGGACCTCTTCGGTCCAGTGAATGTTCAGACTCGTGCTGGTAAAAGATACACCCTGGTGATCGTAGATGAATTCTCCAGATATTGTTGGGTGATCTTTCTCAGGTCTAAAAGTGAAGCTGCTGCTGAAATCATCAGTCTTATCAAGCAAATTGAGCTCAAGTACAGTCGAAAAGTGTGTCAGTTAAGAAGTGACAATGGAACAGAATTCCAGAAGGCAACTCTGGAGTCATTCTGTACTGACACTGGCATCTCCCAGAATTTCTCATCAGCCCGCTCTCTAGAACAGAATGGAGTGGTGGAAAGGAAGAATCGAACGCTGATAGAAGCTGCCAGGAGTATGCTTGTTGAATCTGGTCTTCCTACCAGTTTCTGGGCTGAAGCAATTGCAACTGCTTGCCACACCCAGAATCGATCAGTGTATGTGAAGCGACACAAGAAGACATCCTATGAAATATTAAGAAATAGAAAACCAAATATTGGTTATTTCCACGTTTTTGGATGTCCAGTTTACATCCTGAACGACTCCAGTCAGTTAGGCAAATTTGATGCCAAAGCTGATGAAGGATATTTCTTAGGATATTCAGCCATTCGCAAGGCCTTCAGAGTCTATAACAAGAGACTGGAGAAGGTCCATGAGTCAATTCATGTCACATTTGATGAATCAAATGCTGCAATCAATAAAAAGCCAACCCTTGATACTCCCCCAGTAACTCCAATTGTCTTCTGTGAATCTGATCCTATCAACTACAATAAAGATTCAGAAGACAAGTTTCCAGTCATCCTGATCTGGAACCTGTTCAGACTAAGAAACCCTCCAGTAGTACTCCATTATATCCTTCAATTATTTTCAAGCTACCCTCTGAAATTATTATTGGATCAGATGTTCGTACTACTCCCCCAGTATCAGTCCCAGTTGAAACTGAACCAGTACTTCAAGAAATGCCTTCAAATGAAGAATTTCATGATGCAAATCGTGATTTAAATGACTCAGATGAAGATGTTGAAGTAGTCTGGCAAGATCGTCCTCCTGAAGCAACACCAGAGGAGACTCAACTGAACTCTTGCACTGATATTGTTGTCAGTAACAATCCTGGTCAATACTCCAGATGGACAAAAGCTCATCCTATCGATCAGATCATAGGTGACTCCAGTCGAGGGGTTCTGACCAGAAGAGCCTCCAGTAATCAATGCTTATATGTTAGTTTCTTATCACTGATAGAACCAAAGAAGATTGACGAGGCTATGGAAGATCCAAGCTGGGTGATAGCTATGCAAGAAGAGCTTCACCAGTTTGAAAGGAACAGGGTTTGGTACCTGGTTCCTTTCCCAGTTGGAAAGAAAGAACCAATTGGAACCAGATGGGTCTTCAGGAATAAGGTAGATGAAGATGGCCATGTCATCAGAAACAAGGCCAGACTGGTAGCACAAGGGTACTGCCAGTCAGATGTTGATTTTGATGAATCATTTGCTCCAGTGGCTAGACTTGAAGCGATCAGAATATTCTTAGCATTTGCTGCTCATCATCAGTTCAAGGTCTACCAGATGGATGTAAAAAGTGCATTTTTGAATGGAAAACTTGAAGAAGAAGTTTATGTCAGATAACCACCAGGTTTCGTTGATGAAAGCATCCACACTGGGTATATCGTCTGGACAAAGCACTTTATGGTCTCAGACAAGCCCCACGTGCCTGGTATGATACTCTGACTAAACATTTAATGAAAAATGGTTTTAAAAGAGGTGCAATAAACAATACCTTATTTATTCTTCATGAAAAAGGTAATCTTCTAATGGTACAAATTTATGTTGATGATATTATTTTTGGGTCTACTGATGAAAACATGTGCAAGAAATTTTCAAAAATAATGTCGACTGAATATGAAATGAGTTTAATGGGTGAATTAACATATTTTCTTGACTCCAGATTAAACAGACCAGAGATGGTATTTTTATTAATCAGGAAAAATATGTTAGAGATCTTTTAAAGAAATATGATATGAACTCTTCACCATCTAAACCTACTCCAATTTCTGCACCATTAACACTGGACTCAGATCCAGATGGTAAACCAGTGAACACCACTGTCTATAGAGGCATGGTTGGTTCACTGATGTATTTAACTGCCAGTAGACCAGATATTATGTTTTCAACATGTTTATGTGCCAGATATCAGTCTAATCCAAAAGAATCTCATATGCTTGCTGTAAAGCGCATACTGAAATACCTTAAGGGTGTTCCCAGTTTGGGTCTTTGGTATCCCAAAGGCTCAGGCATGGATCTAATGGGTTATTCAGATTCAGATCATGCAGGTTGTAAGATAGACAGAAATCCACTACTGGTGGATGTCATTTCCTTGGTGGCAAACTGGTCAGCCGGACCAGTAAGAAGCAAACTTCAGTTTCATTGTCCACTGCTGAAGCTGAATACGTGTCTGCAGCCAGTTGTTGTGCTCAGATACTCTGGATGAAGAACCAGTTGCTTGATTATGGTATTAAGTATTCAAAGACCCCAATCTTTTGTGATAATACCAGTACCATTGCTATCTCGAACAATCCAGTCATGCACTCAAGACGAAGCACATTGATCTCAAGTATCATTTCATTCGTGACAATATTGCGAAAGGCAACATTGAACTCCATTTTATTCCCACTGACAAACAACTCGCTGACATTTTTACCAAACCTCTGGATGTTAAAACTTTTGAATATCTTGTTGGTGAGTTGGGAATGTTAAACCCTTAAATCTGGAACCTTGGTATTGAACGCCTTTGTGTACTATCAGGGATCCTTGATTTAAAGATTTATAAATCTAAAATTGCTTAGATATTGAACGCCTTTGTGTACTATCTTTGCATTAATAGATTTCTGGATCAACATTCCAGGGGGAAGACTGAAAGATATATTTTTGTCCTTAAAAATGTTTAAATTTCAGGGGGAATTTATTAATTTATTTTCTCACTGGACAAAATTTTCTGGAAAATATAACTGGTACCTTGTAAATGTGTCCCTCTCACTGGTAATTAGATAGGTTGAAGTGCATGTTTGAGGTGACTTTTGTCTCCTTGTAAATGTGTCCCTCTCATTTGTCTGTATTAGTTGATGTGCATGTTTGAGGTTACCAGTCTCTTTCAAATGTTATCATTGGTACTTTACTGGAGTGTCCCTCCAGTGTACCATCAGTGCATGCTTCACTGGCCTAATCCCAGTGATACTGGAGTGTCCAGTCAACCTCCAGATGCACTGAAATGAGTCATGGTTTGTCAGTCATAATATTTTAATACTTGGTCATTGTGCGTGCCACGTATGCAAACTTTTGAAAAGATATTTTTCTTATTATCCTACGTGGCATGTAATTTTTTCAAAGAAATGATGGTATTTTTACCTTGGGAAGACAAAAAGTGCAAGTTGGGTAATGTTTGTGGGTTGTAAACCGTCACACATTTATGTGTGATGTGATGTATTTAATGCGGATCTCAAAACCCGATCAAAATTAAATTTGATAAATTCAAATTTAACCGTTTGAGTTCCACATTCTCTCTCCTATAAATACCCACTTTCACTTTCATTAGCATTTACTTCGAACATATTTACTCCCAAATTCTTCAAATTCCTTCATTTACTTTCTTTTACATTCAATTTCCAATCATAAATCTCTCTCATATTTAATTCATCATATCTTTATCAAAACCCTAAATTCAGCTTCATTTTCATCTATCTACCAAACAAAATGGCACCAAGACAATCAAACTCACCCAAAAATCTGCTCGCTGCTGAATATGCTCCGGTTGCCAATGTTGTAAAGGCACCTCATATTACTTTGGAGGCAAAAGCGATCAGAATAAACATGAACAATTGGATGGCTAGACTCTCTAGCACCACTCATGCTCCAACCTCTCTCATCGGACGACTGAATGCCTTTTTCCTCAGTTGTCCACTCTATGGTGCTCTTACTTTAATCCCGGTAAAATGTATCATGATTACTATGTGAATTTTGGTTACTGCTGTGTATGTTGAATATACTCAATCCATCAACTACACATTCAACAAGGCACCAGGGCCTTTACTCTCACTGCCGACTCTCTTAGAGATATTCTTCACTTGAATTATCTGGCTGAAAATGAGATGGCAATTACTCTCCCTACTGGTCTTAATTATAGGGATGTGTGTAGACTGATGGGACACACTGATATACTGGATGAGCATGGCCAGTTATCAAGGAAAGGCACAATCTACATGAGCAAGCTGACTGACTCATGGAGATACTTTTTCACCTTGTTGAGTGTTTAGGTGGCAGTTCTGGAGGGTTGGATCAGATTAATCAATTGCAACTCCAGATTGCCTACTGTCTTTGGTTTGGATATAGAGTAGATTTTGCCCAGATCTTCTTTGATGATCTGGTGGACCGTCTAAAGGTGAAAGGTAGAAAACCACATACTTATATTGTTTTCTGTCACTTGTTTTTTTAAGAGCTCTAGGTGATGAGTATGATTACGACACAAATCATTTTTCTGTGTGTGATTATCTGAGGGAGTTGAGTTCATTAAAATCAAGAGCTGGTGAGGTTGAAATTCCTGTAAATATGCTGAATCACTTTAGAAATGATGCACTTGATGCATCATCATCAGATGAACAGGAAGAGGCTCCAGGTGGGAACCAGATTGGTGAAGGACCCTCTGGAGTCCTCAGTGCTGAAATTGTACAACCAGTGACCCAGGTGGCTCCTGAGGTTCAACAGACTGCAAATGTTACTCGACCAAGAACTTCCAGACGTCTTAGGAAGGCTGGAGTTCAGGTAAATCCAAAAAGAGCCGAATCAAGCCATCCAGGTGATGTCATGAATGTAGATGGGTCTCCTATTTTTGAGCAGGAAGAAAATATTGTACAGATTGATGAGCAGGTGACTGGTGAGCAAGATGCTCAGTTAGATTTAAATGGTGATGATCAGACAGTTGGGACGGCTCCAGATTGGGATGAGGTAGATTCCCCAATGTGAAGGTAACATTTTTGATACTGACATGACTTTTTGGGTGAAGAAGTAGAAAATGTGGTACTTGTTATTGCTTCAGTCACCCAACCACTTATCTCCACTGAAATGCCACCACCACCACCACTTTCAATTCCACAAAACACTCCATATTTCAATCCACCCACACTTCAAGTTTCACAAAATCAACCACCACCACTTGAAACTCCAATTGATTTATCTGAACACCGTGTGCTGGACTCAACTATTGTAACATCTGAAACTTCCACTGAAGGGGTCCAGGCACAAGTACCTTTGGTGACCAGATTGGCTTCTGAACTGGCACCTCCAGTGGTCTCTCCACTTCTTCTTCAGCCGAGGTCCAAGGCCTTTTAAGTAAGGTGGCGGACCTGGAGAGATCACTCAGTCTTCATCGCAGGTTGTTTCTGATTTTAAGTCTTTATTGTCAAATAATCTTGCATCAGAAATGAATCTGTTTGCTGGGAATGAGAAGCTGGTGTTTGATAAATTGAATGAGCTGGTTCTGGCCACAAATAATAATTCTGAAAATATCAAGGTGGCAGTCCAGGAATTAGAAGCAAAGCTGGTAATTCTGTTCAGACTGCAGTGAAAGCTGAACTTGTTCAACCACTGGCAGGTCTGACAGATGAGGTTCAGAAATTGATCACCAGGGTTAGTAATTTGGAAAGTAGGCCAACACTTGATCAGGTCTGTTGTTAGCACCATCAGTGATGAGTGTGCTAAGAAGTTCAGACTTGGTATGTTGAAAGAAATATCTGAAGAAATTTCTGGGTCTGTTCTTAGAACCATTCAAGATGGGTTGTTGCCTCAGGTGGTAAATATGATTGAAAATGAAATGCCAAACCACTTGTCTTCAGAAATTCAAATTATCAAGAAGGAAGTGACTGAGCTAAGGAAGACTGTGAATATCACAACTCCAGTGGCAGGAAGAACATTTGGTGCTACAGACAGATACATGCTTGAACAATTATGGATGCCCACAAGTCTCAAACTGGTGGACATTCCAAGGGGGAAAAGTCTGTTGCCACTGAGTCTGTTCCAGAAGGATTGGTGAAGAAAAAGAAAGAAGTGGTTGTTAGTGCTATCGAAAAGGCCTTTGGCACGAAGCCATTGTGCAACAAGAAGAAGTGACTGGTACTGAAGCCAGTGCACAAGAAGTAGTTGGTACTGAAGCCAATGTACAAGAAGAACAAGCTGCTGGTACTGATGCCAGTGAGCCCCAGTTTGAAGCTTTCCCAGATATCACAAGTACTCTGAAGTTAGTAAAAAAAGAAACATGTGATATCTGGAGGTGAAATTGAAATGACTGAAGGTTCATCAGAACTCCCTACTGCTGATGATGATACTTCGAAGAGACTGGAACAAGAATGCATAATGATAGAAATTTTTAAGAAAAATCAAAAGGATGAACTGCTGGCCTACAAAAGGGAAATGGCAAAGATGGGGACTCTGGATTCTTTATAATGCTGGCAGGTTGGGCATTCATATTGATGTGTACAAAAAGATGAAGGATGACCCCAGAGTTCATCAATGTCTGGATGCATTGGATGATGTCTACATTCGTTCCAGGTACTCTGAAGAAGAACAAACTTATGATGCTGTAACTTATGGTGTCAGTGTAGTGGAACTGATCAGACAAAGGACGGAGGAACTGGTGAACCTCCAGAAAAAGATCAGAAAGAATGCTGGTGCTCTGGAGATAGAGTACAGAAAGAAGATAAAAGGCTTGCCTAAACTCACTGCCAAACAATTAAAAGAAATCAGAGATGCTAATCTGAGCACCTTCATTCCCTTGGATACTTCACAAAGAATCAATCGTGAAGAACTCCAGTCTGCCATCGAACGTACAAAAAAAAAACAAAAAAAACAAAAAAAAAATTAAAAAAAAAAAAAAAAAAAAAAAAAAAAAAAAAGGGAAAAAAAGAAAAAAAAAAAAAAAAAAGGAAAAAAAAAAAAGAGAAGGTATCCAGGGAAACTGAATACATGATCCAGATGGCAAAGCAAAAAGTCAAGTATGAAGATATGTTGAAATTCAGGGCTGATGCCAGAAGGATCATAGGTGCAGAGATTAAATTAGCTGAAAACCATGAAGGCATGATCAGGTTTGAAGTAAAGTTGACCAGAGAGGGTAACTTTACTGATGAAAGGAAGAGTGCTTCAGTCCAAGCTTTTGCATGGACTGAACTGAAGGAGATAGCCTTAACGTTCATGGGGAAGACTGATTTGTCTACTGATGTTAAAGCATTTTTGAAGAGGATTGAGAAGGTATGGAAGAGAAAGCAACAGATGGAAGTTGCAATAGGTATGAAACCACCAGAGTCTGTACCATCCTCTCCATCTCCAAAGAGAAAGGCTTCTGAAGATGCTCCAGGACAGACGTCGAAGAGAAGGGCCTGACTCTTGTATCATTTTACTTGTACTTGTATTTATTTTCCAAAATTGTAACTTATTTTCTGTTGATGGCTGTAAATATAGTTACATATTTTGATTCACAAGTAAGTGATCAGATTTAGTCTAAGTAAGAATTAAAAGATGAAACTGAAACACTGATGATCTATAAAGTGTTCTCCAGTAACTTAAATTTTTTTAGACTAAGTCAAAACAAGTGTTTTTTCAAGCATACAAAGTTGTATAGATAGAAGCTTGAAAACCTTGCATTATTTCTAAACAAATAGGGGGAATTTGTTAGGTCCAGATTTACTGGACTCGCTCCAGACTTGAGACTGGAGCGACACTGAAGATTTGTTCAGAAATAATGGAAGACCAGTGAGCAAAATACTTGTATAGGAAATCTGGAATCCTCCAGATTAGCTCACTGGACTTCACCCCAGTCCAGATCTATTCTACTGAAGACATTCTCACTGAAGTCAAAGACTGAAGTTAGAATAAAGAAGACTGACAAATGGCAGAGTCCACTGGAAGTCTTACCAGATCTACGACTGGAGCTTGTCAGTGTTCTAGACCTTACAAGTGTGAACACTGATTACGAGGAATTGACTTTTTGCCTTTACACACTTTTCAAAGAACATTCCACTTGTCTTTACAAAAGTACTTACGTGTGTAAAGGTGGTTGGTTAAAAGGATTATTGTCATATTGATGTGACTTTATCCTTGTACCTTACCCAATGCATTTAATGACCTTGTCGGTTCATTAAATGCATGCAACCATATTTGTACGGCACAAATTCACTGGTGAATTTGTTTGCCTATAAATACAAAGTCATTTCCTTGTTAAAATTACTTTTAGCATTAAAGGTGAATTTGTCTAAATACTCTCGATCGTAACAGGGATACTTCACAACTTTAAGTATCTCGATCTAAAGAGTTTATTTGGCAAATATAGATCATTTGTAATTCATAGGTTGTTAGGATACTTACATATTTGTATTATCTTGATTCCGCACAACCTTGTATTTTATGTAACATCATAAATAAAATACACTTGAAAAATTACATTGTGTTCCACCTTTACTTTATTGCTTTTAGTCTTGTATTACTTTGTTTATATACTTGCATTTATATTCAAGTAATACTAGTCCAATCTAGTGCTTATTAGACTTGTTGTATTTTACACTTTGGGTTAAACCATCGAGTTTGGGACTCACATACTCGAAAGTACAAGGCTCCCCAACGGGGTGATAGTGTGTATGCGTGTGTCCACCAACCGACTCCCATAGATCGGTCTCCCCAAATCAAACCACAAGTCATCATATCCAATATCCATCAACGCAACCAAAACCCAATGCACATACACTTCATATGACTTTACTTTTAAAGAATCATATATGTTTATATGTAACACCCCAAGCTAGGCCCGGGATATTACCGAAAAGATATAGCATTAGCATGGAATTATCGTAGGACATGAACTATATGAACAAAAAGGATTCGGTGAATCCAACATCAACAATCAAGTACAGAATGCATAATGCAAAATGAGGGCAAATGAATCCTTGATCCATGTAAGTCCAAGCCCGAAGTCCTAACACGACCACAATCAAACCATCACGTCTTGGATTCACAAGATTACCTGAAAAGTGTACTAAACAAGGTCAACACTAGGTTGGTGAGTTCGTAGGAAAGAATGACAAGGATCTAATGCCAATGCCATTCACAATATGAACAAGGATAATGAGCAAGTAATACACTTACAGTAAGTCCTTAAAAGGCACAAGTACTCAATTTAGGTTGGCTCGTAGCACAACCTAATCACACACGTATCCATTGAACGAACTATGCAATAACTAGAATACGTACAATGAGCAAGAACAATTAATAACTATAACGATAAGTATCAACAAGTTCTATGACGTCAAACATGTCCATCCATGTCTCACAAATGTTTTCATGTCATCCGAATGTCATCAAGTACGTAGAGTACCCGTTTAATGTCATCAAGTACGTAGAGTATCCGTTTAATGTCATCAAGTACGTATAGTACCCGTTTATTGTCATCATGTCCATCAACCAACAACACATTGCACATACACTTCATACGACTCTAATTTCAAGGAATCATAGATGCTTATATATAGGGTCACCCGCAGCCTTCTCACCACATCTATAACTCTTTGAAGGCATCATCGTCTTCCATGTATGTACAACCTAATCACACACGTATCCATTAAACGAACTATACAATAGCTAGAATACGTATAATGAGCAAGAACAATAATATCGATAACAATAAGTATCAAACAAGTTCTATGACGTCAAACATGTCCATCCATGTCTCATAATGTTCTCATGTTATCTAAATGTCATCAAGTACGTATAGTACCCGTATAATGTCATCAAGTACATAAGTACCCGCGTAATGTCATCAAGTACTTAGGGCACCCGTTTATATGTCATCATGCCTATCATGTCCATCAATGTCCCTCAACATACCACAAATGTCCATTAATGTCCCACAATGTCCATCACACATGTATTCACAAGATGAGTTACTCAAGGTAGTTAGAATAAGCATAATAAACAAGAAAAAGTAATAACGATAGCAATAAGTATCATGCAAGTTCTATAATGTCAAACATGACCATCAATGTCCCTCAATTGTTCTCATGTCATCCAAATGTCATCAAGTACGTATAGTACCCGTTTAATGTCATCAAGTACGTATAGTACCCGTTTAATGTCATCAAGTACGTAAGTACCCGTTTATTTGTCATCATGTCCATCAACTCAACCATCCATCATGTACATACACTTCATACGACTCTACATTCAAGGAATCATAGATGCTTATATATAGGGTCACCCGCAGCCTTCCCACCACATCTATAACTCTTTGAAGGCATTATCGTCTTCCATGTATGCACTACTATCCTAATCACAATGTATAATCGTAACCGAATGTATATTCAATCAATCCATAAATCAATCAATGTACCAACAAGACATGTCATCCAACTCAATCACAAGTCCAATATCCAAACTCAACCAAATCCATGCGCATACACTTCATATGACTTTACATTTAAGGAATCATAGATGCTTATATATAGGGTCACCCGCAGCCTTTCCACCACATCTATAACTCTTTAAAGGTATCATCGTCTTCCATGTATGTACATCTATCCTAATCACATCATATAATCAAGATCGAATGCATGATCAACCAAACGATAAGTCAAAGCGTCAATCGAAACAACCAATCAATCAAGCAATCAGTCAATCAAACAATCAATCAATCAAGTATGTGTACACTTTTCAGCCCGAATCTCAATCGAGTAGGGAGCTACGGAACTCACCTGTGACGAGCAAAAACAACCCCACGATGAAAAGTATAACCGACGTCCACGATAGCTGAAACCTATCATACACGTATCACATTAATCCTAAAGCATATCAAGAGGTAAGGTCCTGTCAATATTGACCTAATATTAAGATAAAAGCTTTATTATGTCCATTTTATAAGGTTTTGATCTGACCGGGGTGGAATCATTACGTTTTGTTTCAAAATGACTAGTCGGGACTTGACCACTGTTGCTTAATCAAAACTTTTGGTATGATAAATTATGTTTTGGACTCAGAGGCCTATACCATTAGAAAGTAGACTCATTTAAGGTTCCGTGGCCGCTGGAATCATCAAAAACGGACTTACGATTTAAAAGTTATGGACGTTTGAAAATGACCTTCCTGCAGTGTATCACGACGCAATAACTTGACATCACAGCGCGATAAATTGCCATCACGGCGCGATATTTACATCTGAACTCCATATTTCAACTTTTCTCAAGTATCACGGCGCGATGGTTATCAATCACGGCGCGAGAGACGTCCAGAATACTAAAAATGGATTTTTGACCTCAA
>CM067167.1:102708895-102844186 GCA_034093135.1 Erigeron breviscapus | reverse complement strand
TAAATGCGGTAAAAACTGCCTCACAGCTCTTGTTACTTTTTCACTAAACGTGCCTGCAAAGCTGTAGACCAGTCCATTACCATATTAGATGAATTTAACAGGTCATCTCATCTGAAGAAACATTCAAAACATTGCAGTTTCTATATTATTCATTGCAACCTTTACCCAATCACCTTAATTCCGCATGTAATTCCCCAAACAAGCATCAACTTGAAAGAGTATCAAAAGAGCTAATTGCCTTTGGTCCAAGAAAGAAAATGCAGAATTTATGATTCCTGGTCTAAGATAGGTGTTTTCCAAATACTAAACGCATGCTCAATCATAAATGGACAGTACAAAATGTCATTAAAACCTTCCAATCGGATAAAAAGAGCAAAGAATATGAAAATCAACCTGTCTCGTTTTCCCTCCTTCAAGCTTTTGCTTCTCTATGAGCAAAACTAAGAGGCCTAACCTTAGTTGTTAAACCAGTGTCCCTATAGATATCATAAATACAATAATCTAATCAAACATAAGAATTATTCATAGAACCTCCGACTCTCACAGCCATCATGTAACTGGATGCTTGATTCAGGTACCTTATTAGAGCACTAGGTATGCAAGGGTGACCCCGAACGAACCCTAACACCACATCACTTTCCCCAACCCAACCCGGATGCACCACTTTTACCTATGTTGTGCAGCCCGAACTACAGGACTACATGTTAGGACCAGTTCACCTGGTAAACTGGCCAGTCTCCAGTTGCATCTGGAGACCCAGTGAAATTGTCCAGTGAAACTGGAGACCAAGATGATTTGTCGAGAAATATATTGAAGTCCAGTTGCACCGTACAGTCAACGCAACTGAAGACTTCCTCCAGTTGAGAACTGACCAAGTTGAAGAATCATCCAGTTGAAGTCGAAGACAACAAATGGAAGATAGAGAATGGCAATGGCAGCGAAGCCCACTTGACATTCTAGTCAGTTACAAACTGGAGACCATCAGTGGAAAGCTCTTACAAAGCTTTACACTGATTACGAGGAATTGACTTTATGCTTTATGTACCTTTACCCGGATAATAAGATTTATCTTATTATTTAATTGCAAAAGGTACATAAAGGTGGTTGAGTAAAGTTGCTTTATCATGCGACTTTACACTGCTTTTTAAGGAATTAAATGTTATTCCTTAAATGATCCCAACCACATTTGTACGGCCAAAGTTAAACATCCCAATGTTAACTTTGCCTATAAATACAAGTCATTGCACACCAAGAATATTACTTCTTCGAATACACTTCGATAGAATTCACACTTTGCAAACCTGCAATATTCTTGGTGAACTTGTGCAATATTCTCTCAATCGCTAAAAGGAACATTTCACAACTTTAAGTGTTTCGATTGTCTTGAGAAATTCTGAGTGTAGATCAATTTTATTTCATAGGTTGTTAGGATATTTACATTCTTGTATTATCTTGGTTCCGCAACAACCTTGTAATTTATTTAACATCAATAAATAAATTACACATTGAAAATTACATATTGTCTCATCAATTATCTTACAAGTATTTTGTATTATTGCATTGTTCTTTACTTATTATCATTTAAATAAGTAATCTATCTAGAACTTGGTATATACTCATTGCAACTGGTCGTCTCCAGTTCAGTGCATATATTGCAAAGTAACTCCACCATCGACATAGAGGTGTCTTCAGTAGTACCATCTATTGAGTTGGGACTTACAAGTGGTATCAGAGCAGAAGGCTAATAAACTTGCCTAGATCTGCTAAAATGAACACTACTGAAGGTGGAGATGGTTCTGGTTCAGGTGAAACCCCCTTGAATAATAATGCACAACCTTTTCAAAATGTTAATACTAACCCCTCCTCCTACTGCCCCAAACCACGTCCATGTACACTATTCTAACACTCCTGTTCCCAAATTCGATGGAAACAGTGAGACTTTTGGTACATGGAAGGCTAGAATGCTTTTGCATTTTGGTGGGATCGAAAGGTATATGTTGAAAATCCTTAAGGATGGTCCATATATACCCATGTCTCTTGGGGTCAGTCCTCTTCTTGATCCAACTGGAAGAAGAGGTTCAAGAGAAAAGCTCGAAGACCATTGGTCTGATGAGGATCGTAGACTTGTTGATCTGGACACCAGACTCAAGAACATGATCCTTGGAGCTGTCCCTGAAGATCTAATTCCAACACTTGTGTTGTTCCCCAGTGCCAAGTCAATGTGGGATGAATTAGTTATTCAGTTTGAAGGAGGTGATGACACTATTGTCACCAGGAAAGTTGCCTTGAACAAGAAGTATGAATCCTTCTTTGCCTTGCCCAATGAAAGTCTAACTGGTACATACACCAGATTTTCTAGCCTCATTAATCAGCTGAGAGGATTGGGTGTAGAGAAGGATAAGGATATTCTTCTTGAGACGTTTTGTGATATTCTTCCTTCCAAATGGGAAAACATGGTTCTTGTCTTGAGACAAGGTAAAACCTTGCACAGCCATACTCTTGCATCGCTCTATGGAGCCTTCAGATTCACTGAAGATATAATGCTGCAAGACTGGTGGCTGAGCAAGATGCCATGAACCATGCCCAGAGTTCCAAGGTTGCTAGTGTACCTGAGCGACCTTGTGTTGCCTTAATGTCTGCAGAGAGTGTCCAGGCACACTCAATGAAGGAGATGTTAAACAATTTCTTGAACTCTGGCCTGACCACTGAAAACAGTGATGGTTGTAATGAAACTGACGATGATGATCTGGTAGCCATGATTGCTAAAACCTTTAACAGGTTTAAGCATAAATCTAAAAGATTTAATGGCCCCAACAATGCTTCCAGCTCCAGCTCTCTGGATAAAACCAATCTTACCTGCTATAAGTGTGGTAAGAAAGGTCACTTTATGAAGGAATGCAGATCTAGTCAGTTGAACAACCAAACTGGCCCCTGTCCCAAATTTCAATCGGTCTGATGATAGCTACAAAGCTAAATACAAGAAGCTTAAAGCCCAGATTGCCCTCCTGTCCATGGAAAAGGAAAAGGATCAGTGCTTAATGGCACAAACTGAGGGAAAATAGGAGTACTCTGATGACTCATCAGCTGATGAAGAAGAGGAAAGAGACATGTGTTTCATGGCCTTGGAAGATCAACAGCAGCAGCACGTGGCAAAAGAAGATGTCATCACTGGAAGATGGGTTGACATCATCTTGAAAAAGGTATGTGACTATGATAATCAGGTTGACCCTGAACTGAAACTGGACCTGGCTGAATCATTAAGTGGTGATTTAGCTTTTGTGGAAACTGTTAGAGCTGATAGTGAAAGATATCTTGACACTATCTTAATTGAACTCAACAATGTTAAACCACAACTGAATGATTTACAAAGTGTCCAGTTGGCTCTCAAGGAGTCAGTTTTAAAGATTGAGGCTTTAGAACTTGATAATCAAAACTATTTTCTGATCTTGAAAAGAACAAAAGATTATCAAGTCATGGGTAAAAGCATCTGGTAAAAACTATGATGCATTTTCAAGAACTATCGATGCCCAGAAGAATGCATGGAAATCTGGAGATCTGGAGATGGCAGCTCTCATACCAGATCTTCATGCATTACCTCCAGCTCTCAAGGTTGAAACACCTTATGATCAACCTGAAGCTGTTGAAATTGAACCTTTGAGACCACCCCCTTTGAGGTTAAAACTGGAGCCAAACAGGCTAAAGCTCCAGTCAAAAAGGCCACTGGTAACAAGCCTTTACCTCATAAGTCTAAGGTGCCCAAGACCCGACAGACTAAAACCCCAACTGAACCAAGGTCCAAGGTTCAGTTGCCTGATGAAAATAATATTTTGATTAATCTGGAAAGTCAACTCCAACTTTTGTCTCGACAGGTTCAGAGTTGTACTGCCCGGATTAAAAATCTGGAAGGAGGTTCATTACCTCCAGTTTTCAAACAAAATATTAAACCACTCCCTTCAAAACCTAAACATAAGAATGTTCCATCTGGAACAAAATCTGGTAAAAATAAGGGGAGTAAGTATCAAGTACCAATCGTTTTTATTCCTGCACCTGGAGCTGGTGAAAAAGCTCCAGATACAGCCTCCGGTTCAACACCACAACAATCTACTGTGACTTCTGTAGAGAAGTCCAGTGAACCCATCAAGAAAAGACTGTGACGTTTGGTAATGATCAATCTGGAAAGACTGAAGGATATGGTGTGCTCAATATGGACAAGTCGAATTCAAAAGAGTTGCATTTGTGAATGGTTTGAAATACAACCTGATCAGTGTCAGCCAACTTTGTGATGATGGCTTCAGAGTTTTGTTCGATATTGCACAAGGCACCATATTTAACAAGGATTGGAAAGTGGTGATGGTTGCACCAAGAAAAGGGAATGTGTACATCATGGATATAGAACCAGCTCCAAAAGAGCAATGTTTCTATACCAAGGCTGATGAGGACATCAACTGGCTATGGCATAAAAGATTATCCCATCTTAATTTTAAAAATATTAACAAGTTGTCTCGCAAACAACTGGTTGATGGGATACCCCAGATTTCTTTTAATAAAGAAAAGCCATGTCCAAGGTGTGAGATGGGCAAGCAGAAAAGGGCCAGTTTCAAAACTAGGCAAAATTTTAGCATCACTGAACCTCTTCACATGCTACATATGGATCTCTTTGGTCCAGTGAATGTTCAAACTAGAGCTGGAAAGAAGTACACTCTAGTTGTGGTTGATGAATTCACCAGATACTGCTGGGTGGTATTCCTCAGATCCAAAAGTGATGCACCTGCTGAAATCATCTCTCTCATCAAAAGAATTGAGCTCAAGTACACTCGAAAAGTTTGTCAGTTGCGAAGTAATAATGGTACTGAATTCCAAAATAAGGTACTTGAAACATTTTGCAATGACACTGGCATCTCTCAAAACTTCTCATCAGTTCACTCTCCAGAGTAAAATGGAGTTGTGGAAAGAAAGAATCGCACACTGATAGAAGCAGCCAGAAGTATGCTATCTGAATCTGGTCTTCCCACCAGTTTTTGGGCTGAAGCAGTTGCAACTGCTTGTCACACCCAAAACCGGTCAGTCTACATCAAGAGACATAAGAAGACTGCCTATGAAGTACTCAGGAATCGTAAACCAAATATTGGATACTTTCATGTATTTGGTTGTCCAGTTTATATCTTAAACGATTCCAGTCAGCTTGGAAAGTTGATGCAAAAGCTGATGAAGGGGTATTTTTAGGTTATTCAGATATTCGAAAGGCCTTTAGAGTTTTATAATTATAGACTCCAAAAGGTTCATGAGACAATTCATGTCACATTCGATGAATCAACTGAAGCAATCAACAAGAGACCAAGCCTTGATATTACTCCAGTCGTTCCAATCATTTTGGTGAAACTGACCAAGTTCATCAGTCAGTTGTTTCACCAAAAGATGTTTCCAGTTACAACAAATTAGAACCAGTTAAGAAGAAGAAAAGCACCAGTGACACATCATTTTATCCCTCCATCAATTTCAACTAACCACAAGAATTGGTGATTGGATCTGATGTACGTGCCACTCCAATATCAGCACCAGTTCAAACTCCAACTTCTCCAGTTCTTCAAGAAATGCTTTTGAATGAAGAATTTCATGATGCAAATCATGACCTCATTGACTCTAATGAGGATGTAGAAGTAGTTTGGACTGATCCTCCTCCAGTAGCTACTGCAACTGAAGAAGATCGCCAGGTGACTTGCACTGATATTGTTGTGCACCAGCCTAGTCATTACACTAGATGGACTCGAGCACATCCAATTAAACAGATTGTGGGAGATCCAAATAGTGGGGTTCAGACTAGAAGAGCCACCAGTGAGCAATGCTTAAACGTCACCTTCTTATCTTTAATTGAACCAAAGAAGATTGACGAGGCTATGGCAGACCCAAGCTGGGTGGAAGCTATGCAAGAAGAGCTCGTCCAGTTTGAAAGGAACAATGTTTGGGAGCTTGTTCCTTGTCCACCAGGGTTAAAGAAAGACCCATTGGTACCAGATGGGTCTACCGAAACAAAATGGATGAAGATGGCCATGTTGTAAGAAACAAGGCCAGATTAGTTGCCCAGGGTTATTGTCAAGCAGAAGGTGTTGACTTTGATGAAACTTTTGCTCCAGTTGCAAGACTTGAAGCCATCAGAATATTTCTGGCTTATGCAGCCCATCTGCAGTTCAAGGTCTTCCAGATGGATGTTAAAAGTGTGTTCCTAAATGGAACATTGGAAGAAGAAGTTTATGTTAAGCAGACTCCAGGTTTCATCGATGAGAAGCATCCTCATTGGGTTTATAGACTGAACAAAGCTTT
The DNA here is from genome assembly GCA_034093135.1 of Erigeron breviscapus. Lineage (NCBI taxonomy): Eukaryota > Viridiplantae > Streptophyta > Magnoliopsida > Asterales > Asteraceae > Erigeron > Erigeron breviscapus. The sequence goes on along the minus strand of CM067167.1, from coordinate 102,837,868 downwards.
GTATGGTCTAAGACAAGCCCCAAGAGCCTGGTATGATACTCTAACTAAACATCTTCTTAAAAATGGCTTTCAAAGAGGTGCAATAGATAATACCTTATTCATCTTGAAAGAAAGAGGTAATATCTTATTGGTACAAATTTATGTTGATGACATTATTTTTGGTTCAACTGATGATGCAATGTGTAAAAAGTTTTCTAAAATCATGTCATCTGAGTATGAGATGATTTAATGGGTGAATTAACATTTTTCTTAGGTCTTCAGATTAAGCAAACTGAAAATGGAATTTTCATAAACCAAGGAAAATATGTCAGAGATTTGTTAAGAAAATACAAATATGATTCAATCCCATCGAAAAACACACCTATTGCAGCACCATTAAATTTGGACTCTGACCCAACTGGCAAACCAGTTAACATAACTGACTATCGTGGTATGGTTGGTTCACTGATGTACTTAACTGCCAGTCGACCAGATATAATATTTGCAACATGTTTATGTGCCAGGTTTCAGGCTAACCCTAAAGAATCACATTTGTACGCTGTAAAGCGTATCTTTAGATACCTGAAAGGGTGTCCTAATCTTGGTCTTTGGTACCCCAAAGGCTCAGGATTAGATCTAATGGGTTATTCAGATTCAGATCATGCAGGTTGTAAGATAGATAAAAAATCAACAACTAGTGGTTGTCATTTCCTTGGAGGAAAACTGGTAAGTTGGACCAGCAAGAAGCAGACTTCAGTCTCTATGTCCACTGCTGAGGCAGAGTACATTTCTGTGGCCAGTTGCTGTGCCCAGATTCTCTGGATCAAGAACCAGTTACTAGATTATGGTCAAAAGTATACAAGGACCCCAATCTTTTGTGACAACACCAGTGCAATTGCTATATCTCACAACCCAGTAATGCACTAAAAAACAAAGCATATTGACATCAGGTATCATTTCATTCGTGATCATGTTATGAAAGGAGACATTGAAATTCATTTCATCCCCACTGACAAACAGTTGGCTGATGTTTTTACAAAACCTCTCGATGAGAAAACCTTTAAACATCTCATCAGCGAACTGGGAATGTTAAATCCTTAAAACTGGAGCTTTCTTTGTCATTGAACGCGTCAGTGACACTGATGAAGTTCTCCAGTTGAGGAGGTCCAGATAATCTTTGTTCGCCAGGCTATCGAACGCCTTTGTGATACTATCCTGGCACTAATCGATTTCTGGATCATCATTTTAGGGGGAAAGACTCAAAATAATTTTCTGACTAAAATTCGTTTTTGTTTGAAAATGGCAACTGGAGAACTCTCCAGTTGGAAATTGGCACTGGACTGATCCTCCAGTGACCAGATTCAGTCTTGTCTTATTTTTATAACGTTAGAAATACTTGGTCAATATTTGTGACACGTGATGGTACTCGAGTGTTTTAAACCACTTGGTATCGTGATCTGACGTGTTTAAAGCTATTTTAGTACTTGACAACTGTTTGTATTGGGAAAAGAAAAAGTGAGTGGGCGCGTGGGTAAGATAAGCCGTCGTAGCATTTAATGCTGACATGGTAGCATTTAATGTTGACATGGCAAATTATTATTTTATTTCAAAATTCAAACTTACTTTGTGAAAATATCTACAAAAAGGATTGTGTTTAATAAAATATAATTTTTGGTATTTCATTGGGATCTTGAATCCATTATAAATACCCTTATTTACTCCGAACTCATTTACTTCTTTCTCTTACATTCTTTCATTTACTTCCCAATCATCAAAATTGCTTCATTTCTAAATCTGCTTCACAAATCAAGAACCCTAATTCCCAAATTTCAATTTCATTTTCAAATGGCTCCTAGATCATCCCATTCAAGAGATGTAAATCTCTTGACTGTTCCATATGCTCCTTCACCAGATGTCAAACCGGCATCTGGTGCTCCTAGTAATGCCTCTGTCATCAAACTCAATCCAAATAATCCGATGGCAAGCTTACAAGGATCTCAAGGGTCCAATACCCTTATTAGTAGAATCCAAAAGTTTTTGAAGGATTCTCCAATAGGACCCTCATTCTCTCTAAACCCACGCAAGTTGTTTCACAACTACTTGTGTGAGTTTTGGTACACTGCCATTCTTTCTTCCGATTGTTCCTCCATCAGTTTCACATTAAAGGATGGAACAATCCAGTGTACCTTGTCCGCTGATGTATTGAGGGATGCCTTACACCTCAATTACTGGAGAGAGGGTGAATCTCCAGTCGTCTTACCCTCAAATATAAATTTTCGCCAAGTACTTCTTGAAATGGGACACAAAGAGTGCTTGGAGAATGGTGTATTGAAGACGAAGGGTGCGATGACCATGAAGGGTCTTACACCTTCATGGAGGTATTTTTTCATCCACCTGGTGGAGAGTATGGGTGGGAGTTCTGGTGGTCTTGACCAGATTAACTCCTCACAAGCAGAAATGGCTTACTGCTTGTGGAATGGATTGAGAGTAGACTTTGCAGATATTCTGTTTAGAAGCCTAGTTCAAAAGCTGAAGGGCACCAGGGGTGTGTGTATCCCCTTTTCAAGGTTCCTCTCTCTCTGTTTTAAACAAATTCTGGGCAGAGAAGCATATTTAAGTACAGATTCACCGTACACTGCTCCAGATATGTTAAGGAATTTAGACTCTCTGGTATCTAAAGCTGGAGAGGTCGAAATCCAGAACGAATGCAACTGGCATTCGCTTCAACTGATGCACCTATTGAAGGTGAGTCAGAAAGGCAACTGGGCGGGCCTCAAAATAATGAGGGACCCTCCAGTTCGTCTAATGTTGTGGTTGAGGATAGAGCAATCATAACTGAAGCAACTCCAATCACATTTATCCCTGGTGAAGATACTTCGGTATCTGATCCTCCAACAGATGTACCCATCCAGGAAACTGGGGAAGGTCATCTGGAGACTGACCCTTCTGGTCAGCCCTCAGTTACATTCATGGATCTGGACATGAATGTTAATGACGAGGAAATCCTGATAGAATCTTCGGATTCTGAAGGTACTGAAACAGACTTGGAGATTTTTGATGCTGCTGTACCAGATCAAAACCCTTCATCTCCAGTCTCCCTTCCAGACGCATCAATTTCACTTTCACCCTCCCAAGAATGTGCCTACTGATATATCTTTCCCAACATATACCGCTCCTTCACCAACTGGGCAATTCTCATTTGCTCGAGAAATGCCACCCCCACTGACGCCGTTGTTCACACCTGAGCATTCTCAGCATGAACAACACATTGATTTTCCAGTCCTTTCTTCATCCACCACTCCTATTATATCTTCAACTGCTGGCATGACAACTGGGAGACTTCTTTAAGTTTGCCTCCTCCAGTTGCTCCAGTAGTAACTGTTGTTGGTCCAGTGACACCTTCTCCTTCGTCACTGGACAGTCAAGTTGTCTCTTTACAAGCCGATCTCCAAAACCTTCTTACCAGGGTGGAGGAGATTCAAAAGACACTTGACAAAAACACCAAGTCTTTCTCCAGATACCACAAAGATCACTTGACAAATATTAAGTGGTTGATCTGGGGATAAACAAGTTTTCATCAAATGAAGACTTGGTGTTTAAAAAGCTAAATGAGTTGGTCACTAGCTGCAACAATCTGGCTGGTACTTTAAAGGAAGCCTTTGACCTTACTCACTCCAAGGTTACAACCTCAATCTCTAATCTGCTTGGCAACACTGTAAGAACATCTGAAGTAGATTTGAGGGAGATTGAAAGGCAGGTAAAGGAATTGATTGAAAAACCTGGCCTAAATGTAACTGAACTTGGAGAGCAGTTGATGACTTCAGTTGGTCAGAAGATAGAGGATACGCTGGGTGCTAGAGAAGCACAATTGATTGAAAGGGTGATGTCTGAGATCACCAAGCTGGCCACTCCTCAGGTTGATCTGGCCCACTCACCAGTGAGATCAACCAGTTGAGAGCAGCATTGGGAATTTGAACACCCAGGTATCTCTACATGCTCAATCTTTAGATAAACTGACAACTGAAGTAGAGAATTTGAAGAAGAAGGATGATGAAGTGAAGGAAAAGGTTGTCTCTGGTTTGGATGAAGACTCCAAGATCCTAAATGAATTAAAAACTGGTCAAGAACAAGTTACTGCCAATGTTTTGACCCAGTCAAAGGAGACCAACCATTTATGGAGGTCTTTCAGAATGATGTGTGGGATTTTTAAAGAGTGTAAGGACATGCAATCATGGCAGCCTCTTGACCGGTTGCCATCTCACCCCTCTGAATGGGAAGGTATTAGGGCAGGTCTAGATGCTGCCAAGGGGGAAAGAAGTACAGTCCTTCCACCAGTTGCACCTGGAAGAACTTCATCTGGAAGTCAAGTTGGAAGAGAAATGGTTGTAGCTACCAGTACTGAAGCTGGTGAGCAAGATGTTAGGGGGAATGTGTTGGATAAGGAAAAGGTTTAGCTGTTGAAGCATCTGCCCAGCCGGCCACTGATGTAATGTTAGAAACTGGCAATGCTGATATACTTCCTCCAGTTTCAGATAGTGATAGCAGAAGACTGGCCAGACTTGGTAATGATATTAAAGAAAGAAAGAAGATGAAACAAAGAAACCAAGCTGAAGCAGGGCACATCTTGCACAGATCAAGTTGCTTGATATGAGTGATGCCAATCTTTTGGGTATCACTAAGGAGGAGTATGCCAGGGTTAAGAATGATCCCAGGATAGTTGACCAGTTGAAAGAAATGCTGGATGTAGAACTGGACAAACACTATCCTGAGGATGAAGCTGAATTCGATGCCAGAAGCTTGAACATTTCAGTGGAGAAGGCTAAGGAGAATAGGGCCAGTGGGATTCTTAAACGAATTGCAAATGTTAAGAAGGTTGTGAAGAAGGTTTTGAATCCACCAAGAAGGATTCCACAACCAAGAAGACCACTGTAAGAGATGCTGACCTTAGCACATTTGTTGAACCAACTGGCGAGGTATCTAATGAAGACATCAAGTCCGCTGTACTGGCTGCTGGTGCTGGGAGTATAAAAATAACAAATGAATCTGAAGCAAGAAGCTATTACTCCCAGATCATGTCAACCAGAAGACATAGTGGTACTATCAATGGTGTAAATGTGACAATCAAGCCAGGCACCAAAGTTTTTCATGTTGAAGTTAGTTACACCAGAGGGCCACTGGTTAAAACTGACAATCCTGGTGCTATGCAATATGGGTTCAGCGAATGGGTGGAAATGGTGAATGTGTTGGATGCGAAGGCACAAAAGAATAGGTTTGAGAAAGCATGGGTGAACTTCTTAAGGGGCAAGATTCAACATAAAGAAAATCTTGAGCAAAAGTTGAATATTGATCCTGAAGACTCTCAGCCTATTTCTTCAGTGACCAAGAGAAGAAGAACTGGCGAAGGGCCATCTCATTAAGTTCTTTCTTTTCAGTTATCTACTTGTATTTTGTTTTACATTCTGTAACTTGTATAAATTTCATTTCCTTGTATAAATGAAGTTACCAGTTTGTAACCACAAGGTATATAATAGATTAAAATCTAACAAACCTAAAAGAAAAACCTAAGGCATTTATTGATCTATAAAAATGCCTTGGAAACTTAGATAGATTTAATCGAACAAGTCTCTCCATTTCACACTTGTATAGATACAAGAACTAGAAAAAGACTTGGCAATATTTCTAGACAAATAGGGGACATTTGTTAGGACCAGTTCACCTGGTAAACTGGCCAGTCTCCAGTTGCATCTGGAGACCCAGTGAAACTGTCCAGTGAAACTGGAGACCTAGATGATTTGTCGAGAAATATATTGAAGTCCAGTTGCACCGTACAGTCAACGCAACTGAAGACTTCCTCCAGTTGAGAACTGACCAAATTGAAGAATCATTCCAGTTGAAGTCGAAGACAACAAATGAAAGATAGAGAATGGCAATGGCAGCGAAGCCCAGTTGACATTCTAGTCAGTTACAAACTGGAGACCATCAGTGGAAAGCTCTTACAAAGCTTTACACTGATTACGAGGAATTGACTTTTATGCTTTATGTACCTTTACCCGGATAATAAGATTTATCTTATTATTTAATTGCAAAAAGGTACATAAAGGTGGTTGAGTAAAGTTGCTTTATCATGCGACTTTACACTGCTTTTTAAGGAATTAAATGTTATTCCTTAAATGATCTCAACCACATTTGTACGGCCAAAGTTAACATCCCAATGTTAACTTTGCCTATAAATACAAGTCATTGCACACCAAGAATATTACTTCTTCAAATACACTTCGATAGAATTCACACTTTGCAAACCTGCAATATTCTTGGTGAACTTGTGCAATATTCTCTCAATCGCTAAAAAGAACATTTCACAACTTTAAGTGTTTCGATTGTCTTGAGAAATTCCAAGTGTAGATCAATTGTATTTCATAGGTTGTTAGGATATTTACATTCTTGTATTATCTTGGTTCCGCAACAACCTTGTAATTTATACATTGAAAATTACATATTGTCTCATCAATTTATCTGTTACAACACGATTTCTATCACTGAATTCATGTCATCAATGGTGGTTTTGGTGAGTGTGTGTTCTTGGTGTTTGTGTGTGTTTTGAGAGAGAAAGTAAGTATGAAATTGGCTGATTAGTATTAATGAATGTGTTTTGGTTTTTAAAAGTTTTTTTTTTGATCTCTAAGGTGTGAGGAGGTATTTATAGGCTAACTATACAATTATGCTAATTTTTACACTTAGCCCCTCAACCTTAGTGATCATTTACCTATGACTTAATAACAAGAAAGTCCTCTAATCTAAATTACAATTTATCACTATTTTGGATTTCTAACATTCTCCCCCTTAGTGATATATTGTAATGAATGAAGTACGTGTTATCTTGTCTTGTAGGAATGAATTTGATGAGCCCGGTGGTGAAGACAATTGGTGTGTTGAAACAAGTCTTCAAAGCTTTCTCTTTTGTCTTTGGAAAACTTGATTCAGTCTTGGTTTTGGACTTCTTGAAATTAAATCATGTGATGATTCTCAATGTTCTTTTTGAACAGAGAATAATGAATGCGTGTGTGTCTTGAATCTTCGAGGATTGTTGAATCATGAATCAGAGTTGTCTTTTTGAAATGCGGAAGGTATGAATCTTGGTTTTGATTCTTCAATCTTCGATTCTTGAGTGAAATTCAACTTCTTGAAATAAAGTTTCATGAATATGTACTCTCCCCCTTGATGTATGCATTGGAGTTTCTTGATAAAGTGTTGTTGTATGAATTGAAGATCTTGAATGAAGTGTGTTTGATGAAGACTCTTTTGACTTGAATCTTCTAACCAATCTTTCAACCTTTTTGAAGCTTTGATCTTTTTCACATCAACTTGAACACTTTGGAGAGTAAGCATTTGAATGAAGTTTGGATGAAATTCTTATGAAGTAATCATGCTCCCCCTTCAATCCATGAGTATAAACACTTTTGGAGCGTCTTTGGACTTTTGAAGCATCTTGAGTGAAAATCCTTTCATCTTCGGTTTCATTCTTATCTTTGAAGTCAATTCAGATTCTTCTTTTTAAAACAAAATCTCAATCAACTAACATAAGAGACTATTGACATATCATGAAGAATTTTCTCCCCCTATACACAAACTTTAGAATTTTCTCCCCCTATACACAAACTTTGATAACCTAAAACCTATTGAAACAACCAAACACAAACTTTTCTCCTTGTTTCCTTATCAATCAGTAAATCAATCATAATATTTTCTCCCCCTCATAATGACAAAACTGGGAACCAATGTCATTATGTACCCATTGATTGATTAAGTGTCAAAAGAAAAAAAATGATCTAAAGCATAGAACCCATGCACATGGAGAAATGTCAACCATCAAAACATCAACCCAAACTAGTAGCCCAACCCAAGAAATCCTAGGTGACTAAAATGTAAGATTGAAGTTGTTGGTATAAACGTTATATCATGGTGTTGGTGTTTTCTGTGTTTGTGTGATGAGAAATGAAACCAGATAAGAATGATCCGTTAGCATGTTCAAAAATCGAAAGGATTAATGAAATGACCGATAGAATGTATAACATTTTTCGGATTTCCTATGTATCATTGAGATATGCACAAAACAATTCTCTAACATAGTTCGATCTGCGGCTTTGCAACCACGAGATTGCTTCAAAGAATATAAATCATGGTTAGTATAGCCGAAGCGTTCGATAACCACAATCTATTATCCTTAAAGACTTTTTAGGGAAAAACCGAGATCACTTAGACTTTTCGTTAACTCAATAATCACATAAATGTAATCACGAGACCTACTTTCAACGTTGGAAAAGATGTTAGCATTGGTAGGATTTCCATTCGATCATCGTGGAATATCAATTAAAATATCACTACGAATGTTCCGGCTATATCACAAAGATAAGCAATAATATCACAAAGATATGACTCGAATGTGTTCTAAAAAATGAATGATGATCAAATTAATGACCAATCAATAAAGCTCTAGACACAGCGTGATCAAGTGAAGTCGGGGACTGGAGCAGAATGTCGCCCTTTTTCAATATCAACATCTTCCAAATGAAGAGTCAATAGAAATGAGAAAATCTCCGTGAGGAATGAAACAAGCATTTGTTAAGAAATACTTGAGTGGTTAGGAAAGATGTGCATCGCTTCACTGGGTCCATGAAGACTTCTTCAATATCGAGAAATCAACAAATGAAATCCGATAGGAACGTGTTGACCCGGCTTTTTGAGAATTTGGGGAGGACTTTTGTTTCTTTTAGCCCTTTCTCACATCATCATTTCACCGTAACCTCTCACTTTTCGACTTTACTCCCTCCATCCTAGTTGCACGAAAACAACATCACTCAAAATACCCTCACTCTCTAATGAAAGAAGTGAATACTCCGGGGTTAGAACTCATCGGCGATGATGAAATTCATGGAGTAAATTTTGAGAAAAACTTATCGCTCATGTGCAAACTAATCACCGAACTTCTTTTGATTGAAAATATTTGAAAAACATCAAATGTGTGAATGGAAAAAAATTTGAAACACATTTGAAGTTTTGAAAGTTTTTGAAATCACAAACTCCTCCTTAATCTATGCAAGAATAGATCAAAAAATTTTCCATAGAAAGGTGGAGCAAAAATTGTTTTTGTGAGATCAAAAATGAGTAAAATCTTTGTTGTGATATTTTCAAAAGTTTTGCTTCAACAACAATGTTATAGTAAGATAGCTAGGGAGTACACAAAGGCGTTCAATCCGTCGCATCTTACATCAACAAGTTGAAGGCAATTAAAACATTTAAGCAAATGAAAATCCAATCAATGGTTCAATATGAGAGAACAAGGGAGTACACAAAGGCGTTCGATCCTTTGCTTCTCATATCAACAATTGAGAGTTTGAAAACGTTATTTGAAAAAAAAAACTTGATTGCTATTACACATACATATTCATATAAGAATACTTGGAAGTACACAAAGGCGTTCGATTCCTTGTTATCTTATATCAATCTATATGTAAAATAACAATAGTTTAAAAATAAATATAACATTTAATAACGGGTTGCATACATAGTATATGCAAGCCACTTTCAAAAATATTTTTTCTTTTTGTTTATTTTTGAAAATTTGTAATTTTGTATTTGATTTTCTCTTTTTCAAATTTTGTATTTTGTTTTTCTGGAATGTGTCAAGAATTCCTTCAAATGGAAAAAGAGTTAAGGTTTAAGATTTAACATACCTAGCTTGGAGATAAGAAAGTTAAACCTCTTTTCATCCAATGGTTTTGTGAACAAATCTGCAAGTTGAAATTCAGTACCCACAAAGTAGAGTTCGATGTCACCTTTCTCAATATGATCTTTGAGAAAATGATATCTAACATCAATATGCTTTGATCGAGAGTGGTTTACTGAGTTGACTGCAATGGCAATGGCACTCTGAGAATCACAATAGATAGGAATATGATCATATTTCAGACCATAATCAGTTAGTTGTGTCTTCATCCATAAAACTTGAGCACAACAACTAGCCGCAGCCACATATTCAGCTTCAGCCGTTGATAGTGATACACAGTTCTGTTTCTTGGAAGACCAACTCACAATTTTATCGCCTAAAAATTGTAAAGTACCGGAAGTGCTCTTGCGATCAAGTTTACAACCTGCATGATCTGCATCTGAATATGCAGTTAGATTGAATCCAGAATCCCTTGGATACCAGAGACCTAAATCGGGTGTACCCTTCAGATAACGAAAGATTCGTTTCACAGCTTGATAATGTAAATCAGTTGGAGCAGCTTGATATCTAGCACACATACATGTTGCAAACATTATATCTGGGCGAGATGCTGTTAGGTACAACAACGAACCAATCATACTTCGATATCTCTTTTGGTCAAATGGTTTCCCATTTGTATCAGTATTAATGTTTGTTCTTGTTAGAAATATAAATGTAGTAGGTGATTTGTATACTTTATAATGTTGTGTACTTAGAATGTAAACATATTAACATGGAAGGGGGCATAGTGTAAATTGTGCTTATGTATATAAACCCCCCTTCCTAATGCATTATGTAACCTTTTGACCCATAATACAATCCAATCTTTCACCTGACTCTCTCTCTACTCTCTCACTAGAAACCGCCATTGTTAAACTCTTAACACACACTAAAGCTCGATTATACATCATAACAATTGGTATCAGAGCACAATCAGCATATCTGAACGATCCACAAGCAACAATCAAGCTGTTTATGTGCTTAATTCTGGTATTTTTGAGTTTTTCTGAAACTGTTCTTTGCCGAGTTGACTGTTCGAGTTAATTCTGCAATTTGAGTGTGTTTTGATTAGAATTTTGTTCACCGATCGATTTGTTGATAGTAAATCATCATTCTGTATCGATTTCAGAATTCAATTTCAACTTTTGATCATGTTTTGAATGAGCTCGGCAAACAGAGGTTTGAGTGGGATTTGATTTGAGTGAAAATTTGTTGAAATTTTGTTCGAGGATTTGTTCGCGATCATTTCTGAACATTTTGATACAATTTCAAGTTTTAATTCGCAAAAATGAGTGAGAATTTGAAGTTTTTGTGTGAGCTCGGCATTTGAGTGTTTGGCTGAACGAAGAAGACGACTGAAAACCGACTATTTTGTCGTTTAGTGAGTTCTCGTGTTTGCAGAGGTCGTTGGCTAAGTGCTAGACGAATAGTGTGATTTGCAGCGATACAAGCTCGGCAAATCATCATTTCAAGAAAATTGTTCTAAGTGTTGGACGATTTGTCTCATTTGCAGAGATACTAGCTCGGCAAATCATCACTTCAAGAATATTTTTCTAAGTGTTGATCGATTTGTTCTATTTGCAGAGATATAAGCTCGGCAAACACTTAGTTCAACTCTGGTGTAACTAAGTCATTTTGATTTGGTTCATTTGCAGAGATATTATCTCGGCAAACAAGGTGTTCAACTTAATTCATCTAAGTATTGGAGATCAATTGGGAATTAGTACTATTTGTCGAGATCTAAGCTCGGCATCTAGTAGGAATTGAAGTTTGGTTCAGGATTCTCGTATTTGCGACTAAGTAAAAGTGCCATTTGCCAAGATCTAAGCTCGGCAAATCAACATATTTTGTGAAAGTTGGTTCAAAATCAATTTAGATCAACATTCTTTCCTGGTGCAAAGTCTTGAAATTTTTCAAAATTTTTCCTTCATTTGCCGAGATCTGAGCTCGGCATCCTTCACAATTCAAGAAAATTCAAAATTTTTTTAAGACTTTTTCTTACATTATGTCTTCAAGGGAAGCATTGGCTCTTGGTTCTGAAGGAAGACCACCTGTCTTGTTCAGAGGATCTTATCCTCAATGGAAGAAGAGATTTTTGAACTGGATAGACAGGCAAAAGAATGGAAAACTGTTAAGGAAATCTTACAAAGAAGGTCCTGAAATCCCAAAGAACCCAATAAATGGAGAAGTGTTGCCAGAAGAGAGTTGGAACACAGATCAGAAAAGCAGAGTTGAGGCTGATCAAAGTGTAATTGCCTTTCTTTACCAAGCACTTCCAGATGACATATACTGCAATGTGGATTCCTACGAGACAGGAAAAGACATATGGGATGAAGTGGAAAAGCAGATGGAAGGATCTGATGTATCAAACACCATCAGGTTGTCGACTGTTTTGAATATGTATGAAACATTCAAACAACAGAAAGGTGAACCACTGAATGAAGTATACATCAGATTCTGCAATGTCATCAATGAGCTGAGAAAGAATGATGTTAAAAGAACCAATATGGAACTAAACATCAAATTCATCAAGAATTTGGAAGAAGAATGGCAAGTGTACGGAACCCAACTCAACCAACAATCAGATTTTGCAAAGCTCACCATTCACACACTGTTTGAGAAACTACAACTGAATGTGGAAGATGTGAAGAGGATTCAGAAGAAGAAAGAAGAGAGTATTCAGTCAGATCCATTGGCTTTGGTTGCTGAAAGGAAGACTTCAAGGATGTCAAGACACAGTTTTGTTGAAGTTCAAACTGATTCTGATTCAAGTGATATGAGTGATTCTGATCTGGATGAAAACCAAAAACAGATGTACAAAGAACTCGCTTATTTCACCAAGGCTTTCAAGAAGAAATTCTTCAATAAGAAACCAACAAACAATCAGCTTAGGACTTCATCAGTCTCTTCATATGCCAAAAATGTGAATGCTCCTAAGTGTGAACAGAAGAAAGAGTTTGTTGGAGGTGAGAAGAAGTATAAGAATCAGAAAAGGTTTGAGAAGAAGGTCATGGATAAGAAATCTGATGACAGAAAGTGTTATAACTGTGGCTTGACTGGACATTTTGCAATCAACTGCACCAAACCTCGACAGAAGAACTCCGAGTATTACAAGTACAAACTGTTGCTGGCAAGACAAGAGGAAAGCGGCATTGCTCTTCTCGCTGAGGATGACAAGTGGTTACATCTTTCTGACGAGGAGACAGATGAGCTGGCAGCAAATGTGTGCTTCATGACAAAGATCAAGAAGTCAAAGGAGTTGGAGGAAGATGATGAAAGCTCTTCTGAAGTCGAGGATGAGGTAATTTCTTTTCCCAAATCTGTTCTTAAACATTACATGGACATGTCTGAAACTGCAAGAAAAGACTGCAGGGAGTTGAGCAAAAAGAATTTATCATTAAAGAAAGAATTGGAAGACAAAGAAAAGGATTTTCAAATTAAAATTGCTTAACTTCAAAAAGATGTTGACAATTTGAAATCTGAAAAATCTGCAGTCTCTTTTACTCATAACTCCAAACTGCATCTTGAGAAACAAGAACTTGAGACCAAAGTTCTTGAACTAAGCAAGACTGTCCGACAACTTCAAGTGGAAAAGACCAATGAGATGTTCCGAGCAAATGCTTTGGCTGAAGACATTGAGTCATTGAATGTCAAGATGAAAGAATCTATCCCTGATGTGACAGAATTTGAAAACAAAATTTCTGATCTAAAATATGAATGTTGTATAAAAGATTCTCTTAAACAAAAACTTGATAAAGAAAATGATGAACTGAAAGCTAAAATCAAGTCTTATCAAGAAAAGTTGTATAAGATCAATCGTTCATATCAACAAATCTTTTTAAATAGGCCAAGAAATTCAAAAACAATATTCACATCAGGGTTGGGTTATAATAATCCAAAATGTTTGCTCGAAGCACAAGAAGAAGTCCCACCATTATACATCGAATCGTATTTGAGATGTGGGATGACCGACCAATTCGTGAGACCAACTGATAGTGATATGAGGCTGATGATTTTCTAGAAAAGGGTGCAAAAGTTTATTTTAACTATGGGTTAATGGATGAGTCATATGATTTCTTCGCTAACTCCACACTTAAAACAAACAAAGAAAATCAAGAGGCTGTTATACCTGAAATTCTTGAGTGTTTTACTGAAAAATCATTAGAAAATCCTATTTCTATTCCAAAACCTGATTATTTGAGACCTTATGTTCCATAAATAGTTTTGGAAAAGGTAATAGAGAATTTGCAAAAGTCACTTGATGAAAAGCAATCTTTGATAGAAAATCTGCAACCTCAAAATCACTATGTCAATGACCCACCCAAGAATCATGAAAATGATTGTGATCACCCCGATTGTCCTGTTTGTGAAGTTATGGCCACTCCAACTCTACCAAACCAGTCTGTGTGTCATAATGAGACAACTTCACAAAATGCATGCTCTATTTGTGAAATCATGAATACATCTGTGCAAACTGAGAGTCAAGTTGTGCATGTTTCTGTTCAAACTGACGGTGATTTAGATGATGTTCATGATATTGATGATTGTTTCTTCCCAATCACTTCTGAAATTGAGACCTTTACCAAGTTTTCTAAAGGAACTTTATCGTATTTGAATGACATTGATGCTTTCAAACAAAAGTTTGAAAAAGAAAGAGAACAGAGATTAAATGTGCTAAAAGAACTCAATGATTTAAAAGTTGAATTCGAATTTCAGAAAATAGCACTTCAATTTCATAAAGAAAAAGAAAAAGCATCAATTCCATTCAAGAGAAGTCCATGTCCGATGAAGATAAGTGACGTCAGTGTGAAATTGGAAACTGATGAAATGTCAACATTTTTGGAAGAAAATCATGATTTTGAACCTGAATTTGAAAAACTTTTTGTTCAAAAGGAGGAAAAACTTGATTTAAATCTAAAGAAGATTCCAAAGTCACACTCTTCACAATCTTCATCCAATAAGTTCCAAAGACCAAAGACTAACCAACAATCAAGACCAACCAATCACCTAAGACGGGTTCAAGTCCGAAACCACAAAAAGGTCCCAATGTTCCAATGAAATCAAAGACTTCTAGGCAAACACAGATGTACAAGGTCAAATCTGAACCCAAGGCACAGAAAGAAGTCAAAACAAACAGTGGTCCGAAGATTGTTAAAAATGAAACTTTCTCGTTAGGTAACAAACAACCTCAGCAGGTTAAATATTCTAGTCTTCCTAGGTACTCTCAGAAGAATCCTAATGCACTTTTCATAGGGTTAGAGATACTGTTACAGGCATGACTAAATACAAAGACCAGTATGGATGGTTGTCACCTAATAACATTAAGAAAGTGAATAAGACCACAGATCCCATCAAGAAGAAACCTGTTCAGAACATAAATGCTAAATTAGTATCTAACACTAAGAATGTTCGTGTTTCAGGTGACTTGTGCATGAAAAGTAGCAGTAGATGGATTCCAAAAGATAAATTCTTGCATGCTACTAGAAAAGTTAAACTTGATGGAAACACTACCCATGTCAAACAAGTGTGGATTGTCCGTAGATCAACTATATTAGATAATGCTTCTACATCTAGGACGAGTTCTGCTTGTATCAAAACATGTGTATAACCTTTTACATTTTGTTTGTTTGTAATTCGTATTTGTATTTTGAACAATTATGTGTGTTTGTTTGTTATTTGAATAAATTGTTTGTTTGCGTGTTATTTTGTTGAATTTTTTTTATGTGTACTTGCATGTTATCCACCTAACCTGCAAGGACCCAATCTACATGGGTACCTAAACCATATTCTCTGTCCTTGCAGGAATATCTCATTTGTGTATGGTATGTCGACTCGGGATGTTCTCGACATATGACTGGAACCAAATCAATTCTTTCAAACTTTGTTGAAAAGTTTATGGGAACAGTCAGATTCGGAAACGATCATATCGCTCCTATTCTTGGTTATGGAGACATTGTCAAAAATGGAGTCACTATCAAGAGAGTTTCCTACGTTGAAGGACTTGGACACAATCTCTTTAGTGTTGGTCAATTTTGTGACAACGATCTTCAAGTATTATTTAGGAGATATGAATGCAAAGTGCAGACTGAAGATGGTGTGGATATTCTGACTGGAACAAGAGACAATAATTTGTTCACAATTGATTCTTTCTTCAAGTCCATGGGTATTTCACACCAATTTTCCGCTGCCAGAACACCTCAACAGAATGGAGTAGTTGAACGTCGAAATCGAACTCTTGTTGAAGCAGCTAGAACAATGCTTGCCTATTCGAAGTTGCCACCGAATCTATGGGCTGAAGCTGTTGCTACTGCTTGTTTTACTCAAAACAGATCAATAATAAACAAGAGGTTTGATAAAACTCCGTATGAGGTGATCAACAAAAGAAAGCCCAATGTGAACTTCTTGCACATTTTCGGATGTGTATGTTATGTTCTCAATGATCAAAGACTTCTAGGCAAACACAGATGTACAAGGTCAAATCTGAACCCAAGGCACAGAAAGAAGTCAAAACAAACAGTGGTCCGAAGATTGTTAAAAATGAAACTTTCTCGTTAGGTAACAAACAACCTCAGCAGGTTAAGTATTCTAGTTTCCTAGGTACTCTCAGAAGAATCCTACATGCACTTTTCATAGGGTTAGAGATACTGTTACAGGCATGACTAAATACAAAGACCAGTATGGATGGTTGTCACCTAATAACATTAAGAAAGTGAATAAGACCACAGATCCCATCAAGAAGAAACCTGTTCAGAACATAAATGCTAAATTAGTATCTAACACTAAGAATGTTCGTGTTTCAGGTGACTTGTGCATGAAAAGTAGCAGTAGATGGATTCCAAAAGATAAATTCTTGCATGCTACTAGAAAAGTTAAACTTGATGGAAACACTACCCATGTCAAACAAGTGTGGATTGTCCGTAGATCAACTATATTAGATAATGCTTCTACATCTAGGACGAGTTCCTGCTTGTATCAAAACATGTGTATAACCTTTTACATTTTGTTTGTTTGTAATTCGTATTTGTATTTTGAACAATTATGTGTGTTTGTTTGTTATTTGAATAAATTGTTTGTTTGCGTGTTATTTTGTTTAATTTTTTTTATGTGTACTTGCATGTTATCCACCTAACCTGCAAGGACCCAATCTACATGGGTACCTAAACCATATTCTCTGTCCTTGCAGGAATATCTCATTTGTGTATGGTATGTCGACTCGGGATGTTCTCGACATATGACTGGAACCAAATCAATTCTTTCAAACTTTGTTGAAAAGTTTATGGGAACAGTCAGATTCGGAAACGATCATATCGCTCCTATTCTTGGTTATGGAGACATTGTCAAAAATGGAGTCACTATCAAGAGAGTTTCCTACGTTGAAGGACTTGGACACAATCTCTTTAGTGTTGGTCAATTTTGTGACAACGATCTTCAAGTATTATTTAGGAGATATGAATGCAAAGTGCAGACTGAAGATGGTGTGGATATTCTGACTGGAACAAGAGACAATAATTTGTTCACAATTGATCTCAACAACATCCCATCCATTTCTTCAGAGATTTGTCTTCTTTCGAAAGCAACTGCACAAAACTCTTGGTTATGGCATCGCCGTCTTTCTCATCTTAACTTTCAAACAATTAATACACTCGTGGATAAACAACTTGTTGAAGGTCTTCCGCACTACAAGTATGAAAGTGAACATGTTTGTCCAGCTTGTGCAATTGGAAAGATGAAGAAAGCTTCACACAAACCAAAGAAGCATCTGAGTACTGAAGGTCCTTTGCACCTTATACATATGGATTTGTGTGGCCCAATGAAGGTTCAAAGTATCCATGGCAAGCGATACATTCTAGTGATTGTAGATGATTATTCTCGTTACACTTGGGTATTCTTTCTTCATGCAAAGAGTGAAACTCCGCAAGTGATTATTGATTTCATCAAGAAGACCCAAGTCAATCTCAAATCATCTGTTAGAATTGTTCGCTCAGACAATGGCACTGAATTCAAGAATTCAACAATTGATTCTTTCTTCAAGTCCATGGGTATTTCACACCAATTTTCCGCTGCCAGAACACCTCAACAGAATGGAGTAGTTGAACGTCGAAATCGAACTCTTGTTGAAGCAGCTAGAACAATGCTTGCCTATTCGAAGTTGCCACCGAATCTATGGGCTGAAGCTGTTGCTACTGCTTGTTTTACTCAAAACAGATCAATAATAAACAAGAGGTTTGATAAAACTCCGTATGAGGTGATCAACAAAAGAAAGCCCAATGTGAACTTCTTGCACATTTTCGGATGTGTATGTTATGTTCTCAATGATCGAGATAATCTGGGCAAATTTGAACCAAAAGGCGATGAGGCATATTTCATCGGTTATTCGAGAGAATCGATTGCATATCGAGTATATAACCGGAAGAACCAAGAGAATTGACGAGAGTATGAATGTTCAATTTGATGAACTCTCAGGAATGGTTCTTGAACAACACAGTTCAAGACCCGAACTTCAAAGTCCACAAGCTTCCGCAACTAAGCCTACATCAAATGTCAAATCATTCTCTACTCCAACACCACAAGATTTAGATATTTTATTCGAAGAATTTTTCAAAGTTTCGAAAGAAGTTGCTGATTCTGAAGAAAATCTTAATGAACCATCAAGTTCAAATTCAGAAGAGATGTATCCCAATGAGTCCTCACCAACATAATCATCAGATGAAAGTTCACCATCTGATTCTCCTCCACCTACTGAAAATTCAGAGTTGCATACTCAACCTCATGTTATCTCTCAAGTGACAAATCCTTCAAACAATCCAGAAGCTTATGATCAAGATGCATTTGTTGAACCAATTGCTACTTCACTTGAACAATTGACTGAACAACATACTCCTAATTTTATTGATTCTGAAGAATCTGGTGATCCAATTGAACCAATTCCTCACACAACCAAATGGACTAGAGCTCATCCAATTTCTCAAGTCATTGGTAATCCAACAACTGGAATTCAGACAAGATCCGCATCTGCAAATGAATGTCTGTTTGTGAATTTTCTAAGCATTGTTGAACCAAAGACAGTGAATGATGCTCTAAGTTGTCCAGATTGGGTGAAAGCTATGCAGGAGGAACTGAATCAATTTGAACGCCTTGAGGTATGGAAATTGGTTCCCAATCCTTACAAGAACAAGGAGCCAATTAAGACCAAATGGATCTTCAAGAACAAAAAGGATGAAAATGGAGTTGTTGTACGCAACAAAGCACGATTGGTTGCAAAGGGATATTGCCAACAAGATGGAATTGACTATGATGAGACATTCGCACCAGTTGCACGAATTGAGGCTATTCGGATGTTTCTTGCCTATGCTGCCTACAAGAACTTCACAGTCTACCAAATGGATGTTAAAACTGCCTTCTTGAATGGAATTCTCAAAGAAGAAGTGTACGTTGAACAACCAGAAGGTTTTGTGAGTTCCAAACATCCAAATTATGTTTACAGGTTAGATAAGGCATTATATGGTCTGAAACAAGCTCCTCGTGCATGGTATGATGCTCTATCCTCTTATCTTGTGAAATCTGGCTTTAGCAAAGGTTTGATTGATACTACCTTGTTTATCAAATGACAAGGTAGTGACATCATTCTAATCCAGATTTATGTTGACGACATAATTTTTGGGTCAACTAATCCTAAATACTGCAAGAATTTCTCTGCTTTAATGATCAAGAAATTTGAAATGAGCATGATGGGTGAATTAAACTTATCCTTGGTCTTCAAGTAAAACAGTTGTCAAATGGTTTTATTTTCAAGTAAAACAGTTGTCAAATGGTACTTTTATTTGTCAATCTAAGTACATTCTTGACATGTTGAAAAAGTTTGATATGATGGATTGTCAAACAATTGGAACACCCATGGAATCTCGAACAAAGATTAATGCTGATTTAAATGGAAAATCTTTTGATCAAAAGAAATATCGCAGTATGATAGGGTCACTAATGTATTTGACTGCTAGTCGCCCGGATATTATGTTCGCCACATGCATGTGTGCCAGGTATCAGGCCAATCCCAAGGAAAGTCATTTCCAGGCCGTTAAACGGATCTTTCGATACCTGAAAGGCACAGTGAACCTTGGTCTCTGGTATCCAAGGGATACTGGATTTCAATTAATTGCATATTCAGATGCTGACCATGCAGGTTGTAAGCTTGATCGAAAGAGTACTTCTGGGAGTGTACAGTTTCTAGGGGACAGATTGGTCAGTTGGTCTTCAAAGAAACAGAATTGTGTGTCCACATCTACTGCAGAAGCTGAATACGTTGCTGCAGCAAGCTGTTGTTCACAAGTTCTTTGGATGAAGACTCAGTTGACTGATTATGGATTCAAATTCAACAGAATTCCCATTTACTGTGACTCAAAAAGTGCTATTGCTATTTCTTGCAATCCTGTACAGCACACAAAGACCAAGCACATAGATGTTCGGTACCATTTTCTTAAAGATCATGTCGAGAAAGGTAACATCGAACTCTATTTTGTCCCAACAGACTACCAACTTGCTGATATTTTCACCAAACCTTTGGATGAAAATAGGTTCAATTTTCTGAAAACCAAGTTGGGAATGCTTGATTTACAAACTTAAATGCTTTAATGCCATGTATTCTATGTTCATTTTTTGTTTCAAACATTGATGTGTTTTATGCAATGTTTGAGGGGGAGAAAAAGGGTAGAATGCATGATTTAGGGGGAGTTTGTAAATTTAGTAAAGTCTAAAATGCTTAATTTGAGGGGGAGTGTGCAAATGCATGTAAATAATTGTTTGTTTATTTGATTTTATATTGTTTTTATTTGTTTAAATTTTCATTATTTGTATGTGTGTTTGTTGATAAAATCTGAAAAATCAAATACAAAATTAGAAAATTCTAAAATAATAAAAAGATTTTTTTGTTTTGTTTTTGTTTTAATTTTTTTTAATCTGTGTTAATTTTTTTTATTTTATTTCTATTTTTTATTAATTTTGTAGTTGTTTGTTTAAGCCCAAAATCAATTTGAACCCAAATACCTAGTTAAGTCCATAACCATTAAAAGCCCAACAGAATGGTTTGCCCATGACTTGTTTGAATTTTTTTTTTTTTTTTTTTTTTTTTATGGGCCCATGACTTGTTTGAATTCGGGTTGACACGCGGGTCATACCCAGACCCGCAACCCGAATTTGAGTTTAAATCAAAATGGGCGGTCCATTTAGACATAATTCAAATTCAAATCATTTTAAACCCTTGTTTTTCTCTCAAACCGATCAAAAACACTTAATCAATCAATCAATAATCTTCATATTCTTCATAATAATCAAAGTGAGTGCATTCAAGTGATCAAATTTCTGTGTTTAATCATCATTTACTTCGGTTAAATCATCAGTTTTTGAGGTAAGAATACTTGTTTAATTTTGATCACCAACTGTTTGATTAAATGCATGAATGAACTGTTTTTGATTTTTATGCATGTTTGATGATTGATTGTGTATATATGATGTTTTAGATGCATGATTAGGTTGAATACATGTTATGTTGATTGATAAGACTGCCTTTGTTTCTATTTGATTGATATTTTTCTGGGCTGTTCGTATAAAGGGCTGGGTATAGTTATAAATATTTGAAGATTTAGCCTGTTTGCAGAGCTCCCAGCTCGGCAAACACTAGGTTAGTTCTTCATGGTCTTCAAATCTTCATATTATTTGATTTCACATGTTGTTAAGTCTGAACAAGTTTTTAACCAAAAAATGCCATTTGCAGAGCTCCAAGCTCGACAAATGCATGTTGTATATCAATTTTTCAAAAACTTGTTGTCACTTAAAATTCATAAGTATTTTTCTGAAACTACCATTTGCAGAGCTCCCAGCTCGGCAAATGCATGTGTTTCTGGTCATCATTTTTTCGAAGAAATTTCTTTAAGTACTAAAAAGCCCATTTGCAGAGCTCCCAGCTCGGCAAATGAAATAATTTTGAAAAAGTTGTCAATTTCAAATGCTTTGTGTCATTTGCAGAGCTCCCAGCTCGGCAAATACACATTTTTCATTGAAAACATCCTTTATACATTGATAACATACTTGTTATTCA
The DNA here is from genome assembly GCA_034093135.1 of Erigeron breviscapus. Lineage (NCBI taxonomy): Eukaryota > Viridiplantae > Streptophyta > Magnoliopsida > Asterales > Asteraceae > Erigeron > Erigeron breviscapus. The sequence goes on along the minus strand of CM067167.1, from coordinate 102,816,038 downwards.
AATCAAAGGATTTTTCATACATCAAATTGAAGTTTCTCTGAAATGCTTATTTGCCGAGATATAAGCTCGGCATTTACGAGAATTGACTTCAAACACTCAATGGTTTGCTTACATGCTGGTCGCTAATCTCAACACTCGCATTTGCCGAGATATTAGCTCGGCAAATCATACTTTTTTCAAACCAGCTGCCCAAAACCAATTTTCAAACTTGTCATTTGTCTGGGCAAAACTTTTGATTGAACATGTCATTTGCCGAGATCTAAGCTCGGCAAATGCACATTTTTTTTTAAGTTTTTTTTTCTTCTCTATTTTGTTTTTCAATCTTGTTTGTTTATAAATTGTCTAAGTGTATGTATGTATGTGTGTATTTTTTTTTTGTTGTCTATATAGTTTTTCATAAGTATTAGGGTAAGAAACAAGGTATCGAACGCCTTTGTGTACTACCTTCGGTATCTTATCTTTTAATACTTATGAGATTCTATATGTCGTTGTATTTTTATAAAGTAGTTGTGTGTATTTGTTATTTACTAAAATAATTGTCTGGTCAAAATTTTCTTTTGGTCAGTTTATTTTTTCAGAAAATTCATAAAAATAAAATAAGATGGTGATGTTTCAAGAAGGTGATACAATGAAAATGCAAGCCAATCAAGCTCTTCACATTCCTTTCAATTCAAGATTTCCAATCATCACTGAAATTCTAAGTCATCACCCACTGAGAGATGCATTATCAAATGGTGCTGTAGTTCCAGAGAAATACATCTTTGATCTATGGGAATCGATTGAATTTGTAAAAGCAAGTAAAAGAAGAAACACTGAAGAATTCTTCCGATTCACTCTTAGATCTGAAGATCATGAAGATGTATGCACATTCACATTAAATGAATTCAGAACTGTTATTGGTTTTCCTGAACGTGAAGAATATGAAGAACTGCCTTCTATTGAAGATATGTTAGCTGCAGTTCAAGCTCTGGGCTATGAAGGAGATTTGGTAACCATGAGAGACTTTAAAAGGAAGAATATAGCTTCTCTCTGGCACACTATGTATAATGTTCTAGTTACATGTTTGATGCCTTCACAAAAGGGGATTGATGCAATGACAAAACATTCTTTGTCCATCTTCTATGCAGTCACACACAATGTTGAGTGTGACTTTGCCAAGGTGATATGGGATAAGATGGCCCAAGTTGTCAAAGGGAAGGATGTACAAGAAAGGAAGTACATTCCTTATATCAGATTCTTCACATTGATTGTTGATGATGTTCTTGACAACAATGACAATATTCCCAAGATGGAGGATAGTTTCAAGTGTGTCATTGCAATGTACAAATCGAATATGAGAGGCACTGGAAGTGATAATGTCAAACCTTTTCCGATTCCACCATTTTTGATAAACCTGGTTCCTGCTCAGAGTCCTCACCTTAGGGCTTATCTTGAGTGGTTAGTCTCAGTGATGGGGTCTGAAAGCCGACAGACTCCTTCCCAAGCTGAGCATAGGTCGCCAAGTGAGGGTCCTAGTTCGTCAAAAAGAAAAAGAGGGGTTAGAGATGAAGGGGCCTCTGAGCAGAGGAAAAGAAAAACAAAAAGAGTTATTTTTGAGCAAGATGTTGCTACACCTGAACCAATTTCATCACCTGTTTCGCAATCTACACCAACCGTTCACCTTTCACAATCTTCACCTACACAATCTACACCTTTACCATCAGTTGTTTCACCGAATCCACCAACTCTTACACCACCTCATTCTTCACCGATTCTTGATCCAACACCAATTGCCTCAGCTTTACCTGATGAACCAACTCCACCACCAGAAAGACGACTTAAAATGTCTGCTCGAAGTGTTCTAAAGCAGAAATCAAAGAAGAAGAAACGAAAACATAGGTCGTCTAAATCTGCAAGACAAAGACTTGAATCTACTTCTGCAGATGTAAATGAACAACCTGGTGCTTCAGTGGAGTTTGATGTTGAACAAGCAACAAATATTGAAACTGAGATTGAGCCTGAGTTTGTGAGCACTGGAGATGATGTTGTGCTGGAGGAACAAGGCGGGACTGAGGGAGGAGTTGAAAATACCAGAGAGGATGAGCGGTTCGGGCTAGGACAAGGGCATAAAGAAAAAGTTGGCCCTCTATTAGATCAAACCAATGAGTCTAGCCGGGTTGTTTACCCTAGGGTAGAAATCGGGAACTGCCCATTCTCGTATGCACCAAACTCTCCCAGCCATTCTGACTCCTCACAACAGGAGTTAGTCTCAGATATTCACGGGGATAAGCCACGCTCACCACACTCTCCTCATTTGGAGGATGAGAGTGTTGAAATTAGAGAGGACCAGTCCCACCTCTCGCCTTCATTTGTTGCACAAGAGTCTAGATCCCCTAGGGACACTGATTCACAAGCCCAGTTGAGTACTGGTGCCAGAACAAGCGGAGAGGGACCCACTTTGTGTGACCCTCAAGGACAGCTTGGAAATCCTGCCTTAGCTAACATCACTCCAGCTTTAGCCGCAGGTAACAGTCCTCAAACCGAGACTGGGGAGCAGTATGAACGCCGTAGTGACACTGCTGTTCCTCAGGATCAACCTAAGACTGTATTAACGGGCATTCTCAGTGACCCCGGTGTTGTTAGTGGTGTTGCCCAACAACAAGTCCCGGACAGTGATTTATCACAGTCTAGGACACAACCCGATTCTGGTTGCAAAGCCACTGAATCCGAAACTGCTGGTGAGGGTATAACCCGAGGATCCGCAGGAAATCCTGAATCAGCATCGCTAAATTTAGGTCACACCACAAGTGTGCCAACAACAAGTCCCGGACAGTGATTTATCACAGTCTAGGACACAACCCGATTCTGGTTGCAAAGCCACTGAATCCGAAACTGCTGGTGAGGGTATAACCCGAGGATCCGCAGGAAATCCTGAATCAGCATCGCTGAATTTAGGTCACACCACAAGTGTGCCAACAACCCCCGGGTTGGATACTCCACCTCCCACACAAACACAAAGAACACCAACACCAAATGAAAATCCATCAACATCAACAAATTTACCTACAAAAGACTCGGCGTGTGAAGTGTTATTGAATATTTTAAGGTCTGAGGGTGAATTGTTGACTGTTACGGAAAGAGGGGTGTTGAATGCGCTTGAGGTGCGAGAAAGAGAAATGGCTACTGAACGAAGAGTTAAAGCATTACAAGATCAAGTTGAACGACAAAAAGCTGAATATGATGCAAAGCTTGCTGTTTTTGAGCTCAGACTGTTAGCGTTAGAATCTTGCCGACCGGCCTCGGTTCCTTCTCGTCGGGATGACCCTGATTCTGATGATCACCCCGAGGGGGAGAACCAAGGAGAAGGTCAAGCTAATATTGATAATACATCGGCAAGTGTTGAAGTAAATGTTGGAGATGTAGTGATGGAAGAAAGGGCAGAGGGTGTGAATATTGAAAATGTTGAGAATGTTGAAAACGATTCTTTGAATGATGAAATTAAAAGAAGGTTAGTCGAAGTTTTTGGTGATAGTTCTGATGTAGAAAGTGATGATGAAGAAGTTGAAAACGTTGTTGATCATGAAGAAGAAGGTTATGTGATTGAAGAGGACTTAGTTGAATTTGCTGAAGATTATGCAGAGATTGAGGCTTTAAAAGATAATGTTACATTTGATGAGCCAGAGATTGTTGAGAATCCAACAAATGAAGAAGTTGTTGAAGAACCTGGGTTTGAAGTATTTGAAGACCTTGATTATTTTGAAACAGGCTCTTCAAGCAGAGTTGAAGTTGGAGAATCATCTGCTCGTGCTAGCCCAGCTCCACAACAATATAATTTTAATGAATTTAACAATTTTGATGAGCTTAGAAAGACTCCAGAAGCTGCAAGTCAGAATTTTCAGAAATCTACTTACAAGCAGGTTTTGAGAGAGGCAATCACATCCGAGGAAGTTCTCCCTGATTATTTTCCAACTGAGCTAACTGAAGAACAATTAAAATTTGTTAATCGGGGATACTTCTTGAGGGATAGAGAAAGAATGGTTGCTCTCGGCATCAAACCAAAAGAAGCAGCTAAGAAATCAAGATACCTGGAGGAAAGGGCGTATCCTATATTTTGTGGAGCAACTAAGGTCACTAAAACCAAGAGACCAGAGTTAGACTCAATGTATAAGTTTAAGGAAGCCAGGCAAATCGAAGAATATACAGAGCTTCTTAAACTTACAAAACAATATAATCCAAAGCTGCTGGAAGAACAGAGAAATCATAAGATATTGGTGCTGATCAGGGTGATCTTGATTAAAAGAGTTACTATTTCTATTCCATGTTTTCATGTCAAGAGAGATAATAACAAGATCTACCGGTTCACAGAAGCCCAATTTAAACTTTTGCCAGTGGACGACATTATCTTCCTTTACAATCATTTCCTGAATGCCATGCAAAGATACCGTGAAGATGTGATTGCTTTTGATGCTGTAAAAAGATACATGTCAAGTTGCATTCAGTATGCTTCATTGGAAGATTTTCAGATAGGATTTGAAGTTGTGAAGAGAAAGATTAATGTGCCTTATCCAGATCAAAGTCTATACACTACAGATATTGAAAAGCTAAGTATTGGTCATATCATTGAAGAACCATCCTTCGGAGTTGTGTTTTTGAATAGCAGAAAGAAGAAGATTTTCATTCGCATGGATGAACTTGCTTCCTATTCTGATGGAACGTTGGAGTTTTGCAAAAACGTGTTGTTGTGCCTGCAAGAAGATGAACAAGATGAAAAGAAAAGGAAAGTGTTTGATAAAGCAATCCTCAAGATCAATCAAAGACTCGAGTACAGAGACAGCATTAGAATGTTGAGAGAAGCAAAGAATGCTCAAAAGTCTAAGTATGTCGTACGTCGAAGAGGAGGTTGTTGGATCAAATACGAGCCCGGTCATCTTCCAGGTCCACAGAACATTCCTCCAAGAAACTATGCAGACAACATGGTTGTTCCAGCAGACAGACCCGAAGGAGAAAACTGGTTCTGGCATCCAAACAAAGGCAGACCAAATACAAGAGCTTAAAGAAAGACAGAGACTGGATATTTTTTTTGACAAATCACTACTAAGGGGGAGATTGTTAGAAATATAAATGTAGTAGGTGATTTGTATACTTTATATTGTTGTGTACTTAGAATGTAAACATATTAACATGGAAGGGGGCATAGTGTAAATTGTGCTTATGTATATAAACCCCCCTTCCTAATGCATTATGTAACCTTTTGACCCATAATACAATCCAATCTTTCACCTGACTACTCTCTCTCTACTCTCTCTCTACTCTCTCACTAGAAACCGCCATTGTTAAACTCTTAACACACACTAAAGCTCAATTATACATCATAACAGTTCGAGCAGCCATTGGAGTAGAAATTGAAGAACATGTAGTCATATCAAACTTTTTCAACATGTCATTTATGTATTTACCTTGTGATATAAAAATACCAGTTGGTAATTGTTTGATTTGAAGACCCAAAAAGTAATTTATTTCCCCAATCATGCTCATTTCAAAATGATTAACCATAAGAGATGAAAAGTTTCGGCAAAATATTTGACTGGTCGACCCAAAGATAATGTCATCAACATATATTTGAACAAGTAGAACATGCTTACCTTGTTTGCGAATGAACAAGGTAGGGTCAATTGTGCCTTTGGTAAAGCCACCTCTTAGTAAGAAAGTAGTTAAAGAATCATACCATGCTCGGGTGCTTGCTTAAGACCGTAGAGAGCCTTGTCTAACCTGTAGACATGGTTTGGCCTTTGAGGATCAACAAAACCTTCTGGTTGATCAACGTAAACTTCTTCTTTGAGATCACCATTCAAGAAAGCAGTTTTCACATCCATTTGAAACACAGTAAAGTTTCGGAATGCGGCATAAGCTAAAAATATTCGAATGGCCTCCATTCTTGCAACTGGAGCAAAAGTTTCGTCGAAGTCAACACCAGGTTGTTGGCAATAACCCTTTGCAACAAGTCGAGCTTTATTTCTTACTACCACTCCATTCTCATCCTTTTTGTTTTTGAATATCCACTTTGTTCCAATTGGATCATCTTTTCTAGGATTTGGAACTAATCTCCATACCTTCAGTCTTTCAAATTGTGTGAGTTCTTCTTGCATTGCCTTAACCCATTCTGGATCTCGAAGAGCTTCAAAAACTGTTTTGGGTTCGATATTGCTAAGAGAAAGTGCAACAAGACACTCATTTACTGAAGTACGAGTAGTTACTCCTGCTTGTGGATCTCCAATTATTTGATCAGTAGGATGGTTTTTCTGCATACGTGTCCACTTGTGAGCATGAGGAAGGGGATCTTGTTGTTGAAGATCAACATCACCATCATTGAAACTTGAGTTTTGTTGAGAGATAGAATCATAGCTTGGTATGACTCTTTCCTCATAAGCTGGATGATCAAAGTCAAGTGGAACATACACATTTGGAGTGTTCAAAGGATTTGTTGTCTGAGTAAATCTAGAAGGTTGTTCTTGAACATTCACTTGAGAAGAATTATTAGGAGAGGATGGTGGAAAAGAATCATTAGAAGAGGATTCTTGCTCTGAAGGACTTGATGACGATTCATGAATGTTGTTAGGAACTGGATCGTTGTTATGAAGAGGTTCATTGTTTTGAATTGGTTCAACGATGACTTGAGGTTCTTGATCATGAATCGGTTTTGAATTATAGAATTCTTCAAAAAGAATATCTAATTCATCACTTGTTGGAGTTGGAAACTTCTTGAATTTAGAAGCTAAGGTAGAATTCCTTGTTGAAGTACTTGAAGCACTTGGATCATTACTTGTTGGTAGCAAACTTTCTTGCTCAAAAATCATGCCTGACATCTCATCAAACCAAACATTCATTGTCTCTTGAATTGTGTTTGTTCGACGATTATAGATTCGGTAGGCAATTGATGTTTTGGAATAACCAACAAAATATCTTTCATCACCTTTCTTCTCGAACTTTCCAAGATTCTCCCGATCATTCAAAGTGTAACAAACACACCCAAATATATGAAAGTAGTTGATGTTGGGTTTGCGTTTGTTAACAACCTCATAAGGAGTCTTTTCGAAACGCTGATTGATAATGGACCGATTCTGAGTGTGACAAGCAGTGTCAACAGCTTCAGCCCACATATTGGATGGCAATTTGGAATAAGCAAGCATTGTCCTTGCTGCTTCCACCAGCGATCGATTTCTCCTTTCAACAACACCGTTTTGTTGTGGGGTGCGAACTGCTGAGAATTGATGAGTAATACCTTTGGATTTGCAGAATTCATCAAAAACAGCATTCTTGAATTCAGTACCGTTATCCGAACGGATGTAACGAACTGGAAGTTGAAGATTTACTTGAGTATTGGTGATGAAATCTATCAACATCTGAGTTGTTTCATCTTTGGATGCAAGGAACTTGACCCAAGTATATCTTGAATAATCATCAACAATAACCAAGATGTATTTCTTCCCATTTCGGCTTTGTACTTTCATTGGTCCACAAAGATCCATGTGAAGCAAATGAAGAGGTGCTAAAGAATTTGGAGATTTCTTCAGTTTATGAGAAGCTCTCTTGATCTTCCCAACAGCACAAGAAGGACAAACATGCTCACTTTCATACTTATAGTCAGGTAAGCCTTCAACAAGATGCTTATTGACCAAAGTATTGATAGTTTGGAAATTCAGATGAGAAAGCCTTCTATGCCATAACCAAGAATTCTTTGAAGTAGCCTTTGAAATGAGACAAATATTATCGGTTGGTTGGTTATCATCAAGATTGACGGTAAAAAGGTTATCGTCACGATCACCACAAAGAATATCAACTCCATCTAAGGTTTGGACTTTGCATAGAGATTTTCGAAAAAGAACTTGAAGATTGTTATCACAGAATTGTCCAACACTGAACAAGTTGTGACTTAATCCTTCAACATAATGAACTTTCTTGATGATAATCCCATTTCGTTCAATGTCTCCATAACCTAAGATAGGAGCAAAATTGTTGTTTCCAAAGCGAACTGTTCCCATGAATCGTTCAACAAAATTCTTCAGCAAAGATTTATTTCCAGTCATGTGCTTTGAACACCCGGAATCAAGTATCCAAACACAGATGGTTATTTCCTGCAATCAAAGAAATTTAACCGTTTTTAGGTACCCACTTGAAGACGGGTCCTTTATGGTTAGTTAAAACAGGCAGGGTATATAACTTAGGATGCGCATTCAAACATGTTTTCGAATCAACATAAGCATTAACAAGCACATTATCAACAAACACATTTGAATAAAAAGTACGAACATTCACATGAGAATTAAAAGTAACATGTCTACAAACATCAACATCACCAACACAAGTACGCGAATTCAGATTGTTTACAAGCTCACAAGGTCTTGCCTTGGCATATTCAACTTTATTTAACAAAGAAACATTGTTTTGATTAATAGAAACACTCTTCCTCCTATTGACAGCCTTTCTCCTCCTTCTTTTCTTCTTTTTATCAACATTCTTTTGATTACTAGTGATCTTAGGTACTAATGTATTAGCAACCCATTTAGCACCACTAGTTATGCTCTTTCCACCTGTTGAATTGAAACTAAGAAAATTAGAACTAGGAGTTTTAAACACTTTCATCTTTTTGGACTCTTTTGGAGGTGAGGAAACTTCTTGCTTCTTTGGTTTATCATGAGAAAACCATTCATATCTATCCCTATATCTAGTTGTACCATTTGATGCATCCTTAGTTAGCGAAATTGAGCTAGACTTAGACACCTTAGGTATAAAGCTAGATTGAGAGCTAGATTTAGAAGCATTTGAATATTCTTTCGGAAGTTTCACTTTGGTGTACTTTGTCTTGTGTGGGGTCTCAGCTTGTTCCTTTTGACATGTTTCACTGGGGTAGCAACAAAAGTTTCTAACTTAATGGTCTTTGGTTCAGTCTTGACGAGTTTGGTCTTAACTCGTTTCTTTGAGTAATATGAAGTTGGAGCTTTGGACAATGGTTTTTGAGATTCCACTTTTGTTTCAACTTTGATTTTGGTAGATTCAATCTTTTTCTCAGTTTCTGAATTAAAAACATATTCTCCCTCCATGAATTTATCAAAATCATCTTTTGTGAAATCTTTTGAAAAAGAAAATTTCAATGGAGATTGATTAGTTTCAAATTCATTTGAAAATTTTGAAAAATCAGGAATCTTGGTGTCCAACTTCACATCATGGGTAGTCTCTGAAATTAGGTCAACTTGAACTGACACATCTTTGGTCTCACAAGAAAATTGAGTAGACGTATCAACACCTATACTAGCACTAGGCTTAGGGTGAACAACTAACTCATCAACAGTGTTGCATGTAAAAAACCTATAGAAGTACCATACCAAAACTAAACTATGTGCAAGTTCTTCATCAGATAAATCAGATTGCACATAATCATCAGCTATAAATATAGCAGTATTTTGACAAGTACATTCAAGAGAATCAGTCAAGGTCTGGGTAGAGGTATTGGTAGATGAATCACAAGTAGTTTGGGTAGAATTGTCTACTAAAGCATGTAAGTCCCGTTTATAAGTTCAAGACGGTTAACCAATATAAAGTGTAAACTACACAAGTCTAATAATCACTAGATATGGACTAGTATTACTTGTAAATAAAGATGTAAGATATATAAACAAAGTAATACAAGACTTAAAGCAATAAACAAGTAAAGTGGACCATTATGTATGTTTCATGGGTATTTCATTTATTGATGTTTAAATAAAATACAAGGTTGTTGCGGAATCAAGATAATACAATGAAGTATGTATCCTAACAACCTATGAGTTACAAATGATCTATATTTGTCAAATAGCTCTTTAGGATCGAGATACTTAAAGTTGTGAAGTATCCCTGTTTAAGATCGAGAGTATTTAGACAAATTCACTTTCATGCAAAGTGTTATGCTTAAAAGTATTTTTCTCAAGGAAATGACTTAGTATTTATAGGCAACAAAATTCACCAGTGAATTTTGTGCCGTACAAATATGGTTGCATACATTAATGATCCGACAAGAACATTAAATGCATTGGATAAGAATAAGGATAAAGTCACATCAAGTGCAAGTGTATCCTTATATCCAACCACCTTAACACACGTATACTTTGTTAAGGAACAAGTGGATTGTTCCTTGGAAAGTGTGTTAGGCATAAGTCAATCCTTGATATTAGTGTTCAAACTTGCAGGATCTAGAACACTAACAATCCTCCAGTGTACAGATCTGGTAAGACTTTCCAGTGGACTCCGCCATTTGTTAAGTCTTCTTCCTTCAGACTTCAGTCAGAATGTCTTCAGTAGTGTTGATCTGGACTGGGGTGAAGTCTTCAGTGAGCTAATCTGGAGAATGCTCCAGATTACCTATACAAGTATTTGCTCACTAGTCTTCAATTATTTCTGGACAAATCTTTAGAGGGACTCCAGATTCCAAGTCTGGAGTAGGTCCAGTAGAGAAACGTTTTCTGGTCAGATCTTCAGTATTGCTCCAGTAGTCGGGTCTGGAGCGAGACCAGCAAAACAAGTTTTCTAACAAACCTAAATAAGGTTCCAGTAGTCCAGTCTGGAGCCAGTCCAGTAAGTCTGGACTAAATCTGGACCTAACAAATTCCCCCTATTTGTTTAGAAATAATGCAAGTATTTTTCAGACTTATAGATATACAAATTTGTATGTCTGGAAAACACTTGGACGATTTAAGTCTAAAAAGTCTATGTTACTGGAAAACACTTTATAGATCATGAGTGTTTTCAGTTTCATCTTTAAGTTCTAACTTAGACTAAATCTGGTCATTTACTTGTAAAAAATAAAAACTTGCAACTATTTTTACTTTCACCAAAAAGGAAAATAATTACAACTTTCATAAACAAATAATTACAACAAGTACAATGATAAGAGTTCAGGCCCTTCTTCTTGATATCCTTTCTGGTGTATCTTCAGAAGCCTTCCTCTTGGGAGATGGAGATGATGGAACAGACACTGGTGGTCTCAGACCCAACACAGCTTCCATTTGTTTGATTCTCTTCCAGACCTTCTCAATTCTTTTCATAAAGGCCTTTACGTCTGGAGAGAGATCAGTCTTACCTTTGAAGGTCATTCCTATCTCTTTTAGTTCAGTCCATCCAAATGCTTGGACTGAAGTATCCTTTCTCTCATCAGTGAAGTTACCTTCTCTGGTCAACTTCACATTAAACCTGGTCATACCTTGATGATGTTCAGCCAGTGAGATTTCAGCATTTATAATCTTTCTTGCATTGGCCCTGAACACCATCATTTCTTCAAACTTTGCCTTTTGCTTTGCCAACTGAACCATATCTTCAGTATCCCTGGATACACCACTCTGTTGTCCTTCAGTGGACTGATGTACTTGTCTGTTGATCTTCAGAGTTGTATCCAGAGGAATAAAAGTGCTAACATCACCATCTCTTATTGCCTTCAGTTGCTTGGCAGTGAGCTTGGGCAGACCAGTCATCCTTTTCCTATATTCCAGTTCAAGTGCACCAGCATTCCTTCTTATTTTCTTCTGGAGGCTTACCAGCTCCTCCTTTCTTTGTCTAATAAGTTCTGGAATGGTTACACCATATATTAACGAGTCATATACCTGCTCTTCTTCAGCATAGAAAGAGCGTATATGCACATCGTTCAGTGCATCAAGACACTGTTGAACTCTGGGATCCTCTTTCATCCTTTTGAACACTTCAATATGAATGCCTAACCTTCCAGCATTATAGGAGTCCAGAGTCCCATGATTAGCCATCTCCCTTTGATGGGCCAGCAGTTCATTCTTTTGGTTTGTCTTGTATATTTCTATCATGATGCACTGTTGTTCCAACTTCTTTGAAGTCTCATTATCAACATCTTCAGTTTGATCTTCTTCTTCACCAGACACCACTTTTTCTTTACCTTTAACAGATTTCAATGTGGTAGGAATGTCTGGGAAGGTTTCAAACTGGGGCTCGGCTTCAGTACCAGCAGCCTCTTCTTCAGTAAGCCCGGCTTCAGTGCCATATGCTTGTTCAGTAAGCCCGGCTTCAGTGCCATATGCTTGTTCAGTAAGCCCGGCTTCAGTGCCATATGCTTGTTCAGTAAGCCCGGCTTCAGTGCCATATGCTTGTTCAGTAAGCCCGGCTTCAGTGCCATATGCTTGTTCAGTAAGCCCGGCTTCAGTGCCATATGCTTGTTCAGTAAGCCCGGCTTCAGTGCCATATGCTTGTTCAGTAAGCCCGGCTTCAGTGCCATATGCTTGTTCAGTAAGCCCGGCTTCAGTGCCATATGCTTGTTCAGTAAGCCCGGCTTCAGTGCCATATGCTTGTTCAGTAAGCCCGGCTTCAGTGCCATATGCTTGTTCAGTAAGCCCGGCTTCAGTGCCATATGCTTGTTCAGTAAGCCCGGCTTCAGTGCCATATGCTTGTTCAGTAAGCCCGGCTTCAGTGCCATATGCTTGTTCAGTAAGCCCGGCTTCAGTGCCATATGCTTGTTCAGTAAGCCCGGCTTCAGTGCCATATGCTTGTTCAGTAAGCCCGGCTTCAGTGCCATATGCTTGTTCAGTAAGCCCGGCTTCAGTGCCATATGCTTGTTCAGTAAGCCCGGCTTCAGTGCCATATGCTTGTTCAGTAAGCCCGGCTTCAGTGCCATATGCTTGTTCAGTAAGCCCGGCTTCAGTGCCATATGCTTGTTCAGTAAGCCCGGCTTCAGTGCCATATGCTTGTTCAGTAAGCCCGGCTTCAGTGCCATATGCTTGTTCAGTAAGCCCGGCTTCAGTGCCATATGCTTGTTCAGTAAGCCCGGCTTCAGTGCCATATGCTTGTTCAGTAAGCCCGGCTTCAGTGCCATATGCTTGTTCAGTAAGCCCGGCTTCAGTGCCATATGCTTGTTCAGTAAGCCCGGCTTCAGTGCCATATGCTTGTTCAGTAAGCCCGGCTTCAGTGCCATATGCTTGTTCAGTAAGCCCGGCTTCAGTGCCATATGCTTGTTCAGTAAGCCCGGCTTCAGTGCCATATGCTTGTTCAGTAAGCCCGGCTTCAGTGCCATATGCTTGTTCAGTAAGCCCGGCTTCAGTGCCATATGCTTGTTCAGTAAGCCCGGCTTCAGTGCCATATGCTTGTTCAGTAAGCCCGGCTTCAGTGCCATATGCTTGTTCAGTAAGCCCGGCTTCAGTGCCATATGCTTGTTCAGTAAGCCCGGCTTCAGTGCCATATGCTTGTTCAGTAAGCCCGGCTTCAGTGCCATATGCTTGTTCAGTAAGCCCGGCTTCAGTGCCATATGCTTGTTCAGTAAGCCCGGCTTCAGTGCCATATGCTTGTTCAGTAAGCCCGGCTTCAGTGCCATATGCTTGTTCAGTAAGCCCGGCTTCAGTGCCATATGCTTGTTCAGTAAGCCCGGCTTCAGTGCCATATGCTTGTTCAGTAAGCCCGGCTTCAGTGCCATATGCTTGTTCAGTAAGCCCGGCTTCAGTGCCATATGCTTGTTCAGTAAGCCCGGCTTCAGTGCCATATGCTTGTTCAGTAAGCCCGGCTTCAGTGCCATATGCTTGTTCAGTAAGCCCGGCTTCAGTGCCATATGCTTGTTCAGTAAGCCCGGCTTCAGTGCCATATGCTTGTTCAGTAAGCCCGGCTTCAGTGCCATATGCTTGTTCAGTAAGCCCGGCTTCAGTGCCATATGCTTGTTCAGTAAGCCCGGCTTCAGTGCCATATGCTTGTTCAGTAAGCCCGGCTTCAGTGCCATATGCTTGTTCAGTAAGCCCGGCTTCAGTGCCATATGCTTGTTCAGTAAGCCCGGCTTCAGTGCCATATGCTTGTTCAGTAAGCCCGGCTTCAGTGCCATATGCTTGTTCAGTAAGCCCGGCTTCAGTGCCATATGCTTGTTCAGTAAGCCCGGCTTCAGTGCCATATGCTTGTTCAGTAAGCCCGGCTTCAGTGCCATATGCTTGTTCAGTAAGCCCGGCTTCAGTGCCATATGCTTGTTCAGTAAGCCCGGCTTCAGTGCCATATGCTTGTTCAGTAAGCCCGGCTTCAGTGCCATATGCTTGTTCAGTAAGCCCGGCTTCAGTGCCATATGCTTGTTCAGTAAGCCCGGCTTCAGTGCCATATGCTTGTTCAGTAAGCCCGGCTTCAGTGCCATATGCTTGTTCAGTAAGCCCGGCTTCAGTGCCATATGCTTGTTCAGTAAGCTCGGCTTCAGTGCCATATGCTTCTTCAGTAAGCCCGGCTTCAGTGCCATATGCTCTCTGGACCATACGTGCACTGGCATCAGTACCAGTCACTTGTTTACTCTGAACAACGCTTTCAGTAGCGACTGCCCTTACAACCTCTTTCTTCTTCCTTATCAACTCTTCTTGTTCACCAGTTGATGGAACTGACAATTTTTCCCCCTTGGAATGATCTGTTCTTGACTTCAGATCATTCCATAAATCTTCCATCATTTGCCTGTCTACTGAAATAGTCCTTCCAGTAACAGGATTAGCATCAATCACATGCTTCTTGAGTTCCTGGACTTCCTTCTTCAAATTTTGAATTTCATTAGGCAAGTCCTTGGGCAACTTCTCTTCCAGTACTCTCTCAACTTGTGGCAAAACCCCATCATAAATACTTCTAAGGACAGTCCCAGAAACCTCTTCACATAATTCTTTTAGCATGTTGTTTCTGAACTTCCTTGTACACTCATCACTGATCACACTTACAACTTCATCTTTGTCTAGAGTGGGCCTACTCTCCAGAGAGCTTACCCTTACAACCATTTTCTGGACCTCTTCTTTCAGCCCTGCCAGTGGTTGAATAACTTGACTTTCCACTGCAGTCTGAACAGAATTAACCAACCTGTTTTCTAAGCCCTGGACTGCCACCTTGATCTTTTCAGTGTTTGTGTTCGTGGCCAGTACCAGTTCATCCAGCTTCTCAAATACCAGCTTCTCATTCCCAGCGAAGACATTCATCTCTGAAGAAAGGTTATTTGAAAGTAAAGACTTGAAGTCTGAAATAACCTGAGATGATGCCTGTAGTGATCTCTCCAGGTCCGCCACCTTAATCAAAAGGCCTTGGACCTCGGATGAAGAAGAAGTGGAGAGACCAGATGGAGGTTCAAGGGAGGAGGGTAATCTGGTCATAAGAGGAACTTGTGCCCAGTCCTCTTCAGTTACAGCTTCAGATACTGCAACTGGTGACTCCGGCGCACGAGGAGGAGGTTGAGATTCTGAAGGTTGATTGGTTGCTGGTGTGAAGTATTGGGTGTTTTCTGGAATTGAAGGTGGTGGTGGTGGTGGCATTGATTCTTGAGGGGGTTGTGTGGATTCTGGTGGAGCCTCCTGCTCACTAGAAGCATGTTCTTCAGTTTGAACACCTTCAACAACTTCAGCAATACTGGGAACATCTTCTTGTACTACAGCCTGGACTTCAGTGTCCACTCTCTGTTCAGATTGTACAAGAGATTCAGTATTTTCTTCAAAGATGGGAGATCCATCAACATTTATAGTATCACCAGGATGGGTTGATGGATTTACCTGGACTCCACCCCTTGTCAGACGCCTATGAGACCTTGGTCGTCTGGAAAGCTCAACAGTTGCTTGACTTGAGCTTTCTGGAGCCACTTGCCTTATGGGCTGTACAGCCTCTATTATCTGCACATCACTACCAGATGGTTCTTCAACAGCTTGAACCCTTACTGGACCCATTTCGACTGCTTCCCTCTGAAAGGTAAGCATGGACTGAGGAATATCCACCTCATCCACTCTGGACCTAAGATTAACAAGGTCCCTCATAAACTCACTCATTGAGAAGTGAGTGGTTTCAAAATCGTACTGGTTGCCTAATGCATTTTTGAACATTAGTGAAAGGAATCGAATGTAAGGAATGAAAGGCTTTCTCCCTTTCACCTTTAGGCGCTCAACCAGGTCGTCAAACAGTATCTGGGCAAAATCAACCCTTAGCCCAAACCATAGACAATAAGCAATCTGGAGGTGTGTTTGATTGATCTGGTCCAATCCTCCAGAGCTTCCTCCTAGACACTCAACTATGTGAGTGAAAAAATATCTCCATGAGTCTGACAACTTACTCATGTAGATGGTTCCTTTTCTGGATAGCTGCCCATGCTCATCCATTATATCTGTATGCCCCATCAATCTGCATACCTCTCTAAAATTTATACCAGTGGGGAGTTCAATCGGCAACTCATTCTGTTCATGATAGTTCAACTGGAGAACAGACCTGAGAAGGCTAACAGTGAAACCAAAGGATCTTGTACCACCCTTTAAAGTATAATTGATCGATGAAGTTTCATCGTCATATTGCGTCGTGTACCAGAATTCACACAAATATTCGTGGTACATTCTACCAGGGTTTAATGTTAATGCACCATATAATGGGCAAGAAAGGAAGAAAGAATTTAATCGCCCAATAATCGATTGGGCATTATGAACACTGGACAACGAAAGGCGTGCCATCCAATTGTTCATGTTTATCCTTATGGCACTTGCCTCAAGAGTGATGTGAGGTGCCCTATCAACATTATCTGAAGGAACGAATTCATTTGCAAGTAAATTTCTAGGAGTTCTTGACTGTCTAGGTGCCATAATAAGAATAGATGAAAAATGAAATTGAATATATTTAAGGTTATAATGAAGAATTGAATGAATGAAGTTAATATGAGAATTATGATTGGAAAATGAATGAAGAATTAAATGAAGGAATTTGAAGATTTGGGAGTAAATGTTCGAAGTAAATGAAATTGAAAGTGAAAGTGGGTATTTATAGGAGAGATAATGTGGAACTCAAACGGTTAATTTGAAAATATCAAATGTAACTTTTGATCGGGTTTTGAGATCCGCATTAAATTACATCACATCACACATAAATGCATGACGGTTTACAGCCCACAAAAACTAACCAACTTGTACTTTTTCTTTTCCCAAAGTAAAAAGACCATCATTGTTTTGAAAAATTACATGCCACGTAGGATTCATAAGATAAATATCTTCGAAAAAGTTTGCTTACGTGGCACTCACAAAGATCAAGTATTTGAAAATATTATGACAAATTTCAGTACATCTGGAGGTTGACTAAACGCTCCAGTATCACTGGTGGATTAGTCCAGTGATCATGCACTGATGGTACACTGGAGGGACACTCCAGTAAAGTACCAGTGAATACCATTTTGAAAGACTGGTAACCTCAAACATGCACATCAACTAATATAGACAAATGAGAGGGACACATTTACAAGAAGACAATAGTCAACTCAAACATGCACTTCAACCTATCCATTTACCAGTGAGAGGGACATATTTACAAAGCACCAGTAATATTTTCTGAAGAATTTGTTCAGTGAGAAAATAAATTCCCCCTGAACTTAAAACACTTTTAATAGGAAAATATTTTTCAAGTCTTCCCTGGAATGTTGTTCCAGAAATCAAATAATTGCAAAGATAGTACACAATGGCGTTCAATATCTGAGCAATCACCAGATTTAAGGATTTAACATTCCCAACTCACCAACAAGATATTCAAAGGTTTTGACATCCAGTGGTTTGGTAAAAATGTCAGCGAGTTGTTTGTCAGTGGGAATAAAATGGAGTTCAATATTATTTTTCATAATATGATCGCGAATGAAATGGTACCTTAGATCAATGTGCTTGGTTCTGGAGTGCATGACTGGATTGTTGGAGATAGCGATGGCACTGGTATTATCACAAAAGATGGGAGTCTTTGAATATTTAATACCATAATCAAGCAACTGGTTCTTCATCCAGAGTATCATACCAGGCACGTGGGGCTTGTCTGAGGCCATATAGCGCTTTGTCCAGACGATATACCCAATGTGGATGCTTGTCATCAAAGAAACCTAGAGGTTGTCTGACGTAAACTTCTTCTTCAAGCTTCCCATTCAAGAAAGCACTCTTTACGTCCATCTGGTAGACCTTGAACTCATGATTAGCAGCGAATGCTAAGAAAATTCTGATCGCTTCAAGTCTAGCCACTGAGCAAAAGATTCATCAAAGTCGACATCTGACTGGCAGTAGCCTTGTGCTACCAGTCTGGCCTTGTTTCTGATTACGTGGCCATCTTCATCTACTTTGTTTCTGAAGACCCATCTTGTTCCAATTGGTTCTTTCTTTCCAACTGGGAAAGGAACCAGATACCAAACCTTGTTCCTTTCAAACTGGTGAAGCTCTTCTTGCATAGCAGTCACCCAGTTTGGATCTTCCAGAGCCTCGTCAATCTTCTTAGGTTCTATCAAAGATAGAAAACTGACGTATAAGCATTGATTACTGGAGGCTCTTCTGGTCTGAACACCACGATTGGAGTCACCTATGATCTGATCAATAGGGTGAGCTTTTTTCCATCTGGAGTACTGACCAGGGTTGTTACTGACAACAATATCAGTGCAAGAATTCAGTTGAGTTTCCTCTGAAGTTGCTTCAGGAGGAGGTTCTTCATAAACTACTTCAACATCTTCATCTGATTCATTTAAATCACGATTTGCATCATGAAATTCTTCAAATGAAGGCATTTCTTGTAGTACTGGTTCAATTTGGTCACCAGTAGACATTTCTGGTAAACACTCAACTGACACTGATACTGGGGGAGTAGTACGAACATCTGATCCAATATTAATTTCAGTGGGTAGTTTGAAAATAATAGAAGGATAGAATGGTGTACTACTGGAGACTTTCTTTTTCTGAACAGGTTCCAGATCAGGATGACTGGAAGCTGAGTCTGGTGAATCATCCATTTTGTCGTTTATTGGATCAGATTCACAAAAGACAATTGGAGTAACTGGGGGAGTAGTACGAACATCTGATCCAATATTAATTTCAGTGGGTAGTTTGAAAATAATAGAAGGATAGAATGGTGTACTACTGGAGACTTTCTTTTTCTGAACAGGTTCCAGATCAGGATGACTGGAAGCTGAGTCTGGTGAATCATCCATTTTGTCGTTTATTGGATCAGATTCACAAAAGACAATTGGAGTAACTGGGGGAGTAGTACGAACATCTGATCCAATATTAATTTCAGTGGGTAGTTTGAAAATAATAGAAGGATAGAATGGTGTACTACTGGAGACTTTCTTTTTCTGAACAGGTTCCAGATCAGGATGACTGGAAGCTGAGTCTGGTGAATCATCCATTTTGTCGTTTATTGGATCAGATTCACAAAAGACAATTGGAGTAACTGGGGGAGTAGTACGAACATCTGAACCAATATTAATTTCAGTGGGTAGTTTGAAAATAATAGAAGGATAGAATGGTGTACTACTGGAGACTTTCTTTTTCTGAACAGGTTCCAGATCAGGATGACTGGAAGCTGAGTCTGGTGAATCATCCATTTTGTCGTTTATTGGATCAGATTCACAAAAGACAATTGGAGTAACTGGGGGAGTAGTACGAACATCTGATCCAATATTAATTTCAGTGGGTAGTTTGAAAATAATAGAAGGATAGAATGGTGTACTACTGGAGACTTTCTTTTTCTGAACAGGTTCCAGATCAGGATGACTGGAAGCTGAGTCTGGTGAATCATCCATTTTGTCGTTTATTGGATCAGATTCACAAAAGACAATTGGAGTAACTGGGGGAGTAGTACGAACATCTGATCCAATATTAATTTCAGTGGGTAGTTTGAAAATAATAGAAGGATAGAATGGTGTACTACTGGAGACTTTCTTTTTCTGAACAGGTTCCAGATCAGGATGACTGGAAGCTGAGTCTGGTGAATCATCCATTTTGTCGTTTATTGGATCAGATTCACAAAAGACAATTGGAGTAACTGGGGGAGTATCAGGGACTGGCTTCTTGTTGATTGAAACATTTGATTCATCAAATGTGACATGAATTGACTCAAGGACCTTCTCCAGTCTTTTGTTATAGACTCTGAAGGCCTTGCGAATGGCTGAATAGCCTAAGAAATACCCTTCATCAGCTTTGGCATCAAATTTGCCTAGCTGACTGGAGTCGTTTAGGATGTAAACTGGACATCCAAAAACGTGAAAATAACCAATATTTGGTTTTCTATTTCTTAAGACTTCATAGGCTGTCTTTTTGTGTCTTTTGATGTACACTGATCGATTCTGGGTGTGGCAAGCAGTTGCAATTGCTTCCGCCCAGAAACTGGTAGACAGTCCAGATTCAGCAAGCATGCTCCTGGCAGCTTCTATCAGCGTTCGATTTTTCCTTTCTACCACTCCATTCTGTTCTGGAGAGCGGGCTGAAGAGAAGTTCTGGGAGATGCCAGTGTCAGTACAGAATGACTCCAGAGTTGCATTCTGGAATTCTGTTCCATTGTCACTTCTTAACTGACACACTTTTCGACTGTACTTGAGCTCAATTTGCTTGATAAGACTGATGATTTCAGCAGCAGCTTCACTTTTGGACCTCAGAAAGATCACCCAACAATATCTGGAGAACTCATCTATAATCACCAGGGTGTATCTTTTACCAGCACGAGTCTGAACGTTCACTGGACCAAAAAGGTCCATATGAAGCATGTGAAGTGGTTCAGTGATGCTGAAATTCTGTCTGGTCTTGAAACTGGTACGCTTTTGCTTACCCATCTCACATCCTGGACATGGTCTTTCCTTTTTGAAGGAAACTGAAGGTATCCCATCTGCAAGTTGTTTTCTGGACAACTTGTTAATGTTTTTGAAGTTTAAATGGGATAACCTTTTGTGCCATAACCAGTTTGTGTCTTCATCAGCTTGAGTATAGAAACACTGCTCTGAAGGAGAGCTTTCTATATCCATCACGTACACATTCCCTTTTCTGGGAGCAATCAACACTACCTTCCAGTCCTTGTTGAATACGATGCCCTGAGCAATATTGAATAAGACTTGATAGCCATCGTCACACAGTTGACTTACACTGATCAAGTTATATTTCAAACCATTCACAAATGCAACTCGTCTGAACTTGACTTGTCCATTGTTCAGAACACCATATCCCTCAGTCTTTCCACAACCATCATTTCCAAAAGTGATGGAGGGTCCATCAGAAATGGTGAACTCCTCCAGTAGGGTCTTACATCCGGTCATCGTCCTGCCAGCTGCACTGTCAAGATACCAGATATATTTCTTTCGATCGCCCTACACATAAACCAGATATTGATCAGTTAGATTTGGGAACCCATCGACTGATGGGTTCACTGGAGCCTCCCTTATAGGTTCCAGGGGCAATCTGGTCTAGCTCACTTTCTTCAACAGTGGTCTTAGTTGAAAAGACCACTGGGGTTGATAGTTTTGAAACCTTTTCATTTTTCTCAACTGGAGAAATAAATTTGTCTTTCTTTGAAAAAGGTTTTGTATTTTGTCTAGGGCCAGATGAAATACCCTCAATAAAGCTTAATCTTGCATTAAAACTTTGTGATTGACGAGTCAGAATTTGAATCTGGCTTTCTATCCTGGACAAAATATTCTTCAGATGATACCTTAGCCTTTCCAGTCCAAGGCTTTGGTAAGGGATTGGTCTGAGGCAAAGGTCTATTCTGCTTCACCTTTTTAACTGGAGCAGTCATCTGGACAGCTCCAGTCTTAACCTCTGGGAATTGAACTGGGTAAAAGTTGGTCTTAGGAGTTACAGGCTTATCATAAACAGTTGTGGGCCTTAACACCTCTGGTAATCGATCGATTACTGGTATTAAAGATGCTATGTTAGTATTTCCATCTAAATATGCACGTTTTTGAGCAGGAAATTGTTTTACTGAAGCATCATATGGCTTTTTGGTTTCTAGCCATGACTTAATTACCAGTTTTTCTTTCTCTAAAATGATCTCAAGATCTTGTTTTTCTTGGATCAATTGTTCAGTTACCAGAACCTGGGCTTGAAATGCCAGTTCAATGTCTTGAAGTTCTTTTAATTTTGATTTTAATGCATTTATTTCAGAAGAATCTGTTTCTAGACCTATTACACCATCAGATCTAACAGTTTCTACAAAAATTAAATCAGAAAAAAAAAAAAAAAAAAAAAAAAAATTTACAAAACAGATCTAACAGTTTCTACAAAAATCAAATCAGAATTTAAAGCTTCAGCAATGTCCAATTTTAGTTCTTGGTCAGTTGCATTATCATAATCACTAACCTTTTTAATAACAATGTCCACCCATCGTCCAGATGTGACATCTTCCTTCACCAGTAGCTCTTCATCTGCCAGAGCCATGTAACAGCAATCTCTTTCCTCTTCTTCATCAGCAGATGAGTCATCAGAAGGAACCCACTTCTCTTCAGTCTTTGCAATCATGCACTTATTATTAGTTTCCATTTGTTGTGCCATGAGAGCAATTTGGGCCTTAAGCTTTTTATATTTCAATTTATAGCTATCATCAGGCTTATTATTTGAAGGGAATGGACCAGGCTTGGATGCAAACTGGTTGGACCTGCACTCTTTCATGAAATGACCCTTTTTGCCACACTTAAAGCATGTCAAATTGGTCTTGTCAGTGGAAGAACTGGATGCAAATTGTCCAGATGGCCTATTTGCTCTTGCTTTGAAACGGTTGAACGTTTTAGCAATCATTGCAACAAGGTCATCATCTTCAGTTTCATCACAATAGTCTGGAGAGACTTGACTGGTTTCTCCAGAATCCATTAGTTCAGACACCATCTTCTTCATAGAAAATACATTCTCAGAAGATATCAGTGTTGTACCTTGTGGTTCAGTATGACTGACCACATTAGGAGAACTGGAGGCATGGTTATAGGCATCTCTTTCTGCCACCACTCTCTGAGCTTGATTTTCTTCAGTGTACCTGAAAGCTCCATAAAGAGTTGAGAGAGTGTGTGTGTGCAGAGTCTTTCCTTGTCTTAAGACTAGGATCATATGCGACCATTTGGTGGGAAGAATGTCACAAAATTTCTCCAGAAGTATATCCTTGTCCTTCTCAACCCCAAGACCTCTCAGTTGGTTTATGATACTCATAAATCTGGTGTAAGTACCAGTGAGAGACTCGTTAGGTTGAGCAAAAAATGACTCATACCTCTTGTTTAAGGAGACTTTTTTGGTGACAATGGTGTCATCTCCTCCTTCGTGTTGGTTCATAAGTTCATCCCACATGGTTTTTGCACTAGGAAAAAGAACTAGTGTGGGAATGAGGGTTTCTGGAACGGCCCCGAGGATCATGTTTTTAAGGAGGGTGTCAAGATTCACCAGTCTCCTCTCCTCTTCAGACCAATGTTCCTCCCTCTTTTCCCTTCCCCTTCTAGATCCAGAAGGATCAAGAAGTGGATTGAGAGGTGATGTAGGCACATAGGGTCCTTCATTTAAAATCTTCATCATATTCCTCTCAATACCAGTGACATGTAAAACCATCCTAGCCTTCCACGTACCAAATTCATCACTGTTCCCACTGAATTTAGGAACAGGATTATTCGAGTAGTGCACATGCACGTGTGGAGCAGCAGGAGTAGGAGGAGGAGGTGGAGGATTAGTGTTATTAACGTTTTGAGGTTCATTTTGATCATTGATATTTACATTAGGATCGGGACCAAGACTAAAACCTTGTGTATTTTCTTGGTTAGCCATCAAGAATAGATCTAGGCAATGATTAGCCTTCTGCTCTGATACCAAATGTGAGTCCCGTTTATAAGTTCAAGATGGTTAACCAATATAAAGTGTAAACTACACAAGTCTAATAATCACTAGATATGGACTAGTATTACTTGTAAATAAAGATGTAAGATATATAAACAAAGTAATACAAGACTTAAAGCAATAAACAAGTAAAGTGGACCATTATGTATGTTTCATGGGTATTTCATTTATTGATGTTTAAATAAAATACAAGGTTGTTGCGGAATCAAGATAATACAATGAAGTATGTATCCTAACAACCTATGAGTTACAAATGATCTATATTTGTCAAATAGCTCTTTAGGATCGAGATACTTAAAGTTGTGAAGTATCCCTGTTTAAGATCGAGAGTATTTAGACAAATTCACTTTCATGCAAAGTGTTATGCTTAAAAGTATTTTTCTCAAGGAAATGACTTAGTATTTATAGGCAACAAAATTCACCAGTGAATTTTGTGCCGTACAAATATGGTTGCATACATTAATGGTCCGACAAGAACATTAAATGCATTGGATAAGAATAAGGATAAAGTCACATCAAGTGCAAGTGTATCCTTATATCCAACCACCTTAACACACGCATACTTTGTTAAGGAACAAGTGGATTGTTCCTTGGAAAGTGTGTTAGGCATAAGTCAATCCTTGATATTAGTGTTCAGACTTGCAGGATCTAGAACACTAACAACCTCCAGTGTACAGATCTGGTAAGACTTTCCAGTGGACTCCGCCATTTGTTAAGTCTTCTTCCTTCAGACTTTAGTCTTTGACTTCAGTCAGAATGTCTTCAGTAGTGTTGATCTGGACTGGGGTGAAGTCTTCAGTGAGCTAATCTGGAGAATGCTCCAGATTACCTATACAAGTATTTGCTCACTAGTCTTCAATTATTTCTGGACAAATCTTCTAGAGGGACTCCAGATTCCAAGTCTGGAGTAGGTCCAGTAGAGAAACGTTTTCTGGTCAGATCTTCAGTATTGCTCCAGTAGTCGGGTCTGGAGCGAGACCAGCAAAACAAGTTTTCTAACAAACCTAAATAAGGTTCCAGTAGTCCAGTCTGGAGCCAGTCCAGTAAGTCTGGACTAAATCTGGACCTAACAAAGCATTTATTTCAGAAGAATCTGTTTCTAGACGGGCAGGGTAGGTTAGGGGAGGGGTGGATTAGTGATGTGACAGGGGGATGTGAGGACGGGGATGCTGGGGCAGGGGGGGAGGAGGGGGTGGGGCGGCGTGATTGAACTGTCTAGATCGAACCCATTATCCTCTGTTAGGTCCAGATTTAGTCCAGACTTACTGGACTGGCTCCAGACTGGACTACTGGAATCTTATTGAAGATTAGTCAAGAATCATGTTTTGCTGGACTTGCTCCAGACCCGACTTCTGGAGCCTCACTGAAGATTTGACCAGAAAAACATGTTCGACTGGACCTACTCCAGACCTGGAATCTGGAGTCCCTCTGAAGATTTGTCCAGAAATAATTGAAGACTAGTGAGCTATACTTGTATATGTAATCTGGAGCATTCTCCAGATTAGCTCACTGAAGACTTCACCCCAGTCCAGATCTACTCTACTGAAGACATTCTGACTGAAGTCAAAGACTGAAGTCTGAAGGAAGAAGACTTCTCAAATGGCGGAGTCCACTGGAAAGTCTTACCAGATCTGTACACTGGAGGATTGTTAGTGTTCTAGATCCTGCAAGTCTGAACACTAATATCAAGGATTGACTTATGCCTAACACACTTTCCAAGGAACAATCCACTTGTTCCTTAACAAAGTATACGTGTGTTAAGGTGGTTGGATATAAGGATACACTTGCACTTGATGTGACTTTATCCTTATTCTTATCCAATGCATTTAATGTTCTTGTCGGATCATTAATGTATGCAACCATATTTGTACGGCACAAAATTCACTGGTGAATTTTGTTGCCTATAAATACTAAGTCATTTCCTTGAGAAAAATACTTTTAAGCATAACACTTTGCATGAAAGTGAATTTGTCTAAATACTCTCGATCTTAAACAGGGATACTTCACAACTTTAAGTATCTCGATCCTAAAGAGTTATTTGACAAATATAGATCATATTGTAACTCAAAGGTTGTTAGGATACATACTTAATTGTATTATCTTGATTCCGCAACAACCTTGTATTTTATTTAAACATCAATAAATGAAATACCCATGAAACATAATGGTCCACTTTACTTGTTTATTGCTTTAAGTCTTGTATTACTTTGTTTATATATCTTGCATCTTTATTTACAAGTAATACTAGTCCATATCTAGTGATTATTAGACTTGTGTAGTTTACACTTTATATTGGTTAACCATCTCGAGCTTCTAAACGGGACTCACATTTGGTATCAGAGCAGAAGGCTAAACATTGCCTAGATCTGTTCTTGATGGCTAACCAAGAAAATACACAAGGTTTTAGTCTTGGTCCCGATCCTAATGTAAATATCAATGATCAAAATGAACCTCAAAACGTTAATAACACTAATCCTCCACCTCCTCCTCCTACTCCTGCTTCTCCACATGTGCATGTGCACTACTCGAATAATCCTGTTCCTAAATTCAGTGGGAACAGTGATGAATTTGGTACGTGGAAGGCTAGGATGGTTTTACATGTCACTGGTATTGAGAGGAATATGATGAAGATTTTAAATGAAGGACCCTATGTGCCTACATCACCTCTCAATCCACTTCTTGATCCTTCTGGATCTAGAAGGGGAAGGGAAAAGAGGGAGGAACATTGGTCAGAAGAGGAGAGGAGACTGGTGAATCTTGACACCCTCCTTAAAAACATGATCCTCGGGGCCGTTCCAGAAACCCTCATTCCCACACTAGTTCTTTTTCCTAGTGCAAAAACCATGTGGGATGAACTTATGAACCAACACGAAGGAGGAGATGACACCATTGTCACCAGAAAAGTCTCCTTAAACAAGAGGTATGAGTCATTTTTTGCTCAACCTAACGAGTCTCTCACTGGTACTTACACCAGATTTATGAGTATCATAAACCAACTGAGAGGTCTTGGGGTTGAGAAGGACAAGGATATACTTCTGGAGAAATTTTGTGACATTCTACCCACCAAATGGTCGCATATGATCCTAGTCTTAAGACAAGGAAAGACTCTGCACACACACACTCTCTCAACTCTTTATGGAGCTTTCAGGTACACTGAAGAAAATCAAGCTCAGAGAGTGGTTGCAGAAAGAGATGCCTATAACCATGCCTCCAGTTCTCCTAATGTGGTCAGTCATACTGAACCACAAGGTACAGCACTGATATCTTCTGAGAATGTATTTTCTATGAAGAAGATGGTGTCTGAACTCATGGATTCTGGAGAAACCAGTCAAATCTCTCCAGACTGTTGTGATGAAACTGAAGATGATGACCTTGTTGCAATGATTGCTAAAACGTTCAACCGTTTCAAAGCAAGAGCAAATAGGCCATCTGGACAATTTGCATCCAGTTCTTCCACTGACAAGACCAATTTGACATGCTTTAAGTGTGGCAAAAAGGGTCATTTCATGAAAGAGTGCAGGTCCAACCAGTTTGCATCCAAGCCTGGTCCATTCCCTTCAAATAATAAGCCTGATGATAGCTATAAATTGAAATATAAAAAGCTTAAGGCCCAAATTGCTCTCATGGCACAACAATGGAAACAAATAATAAGTGCATGATTGCAAAGACTGAAGAGAAGTGGGTTCCTTCTGATGACTCATCTGCTGATGAAGAAGAGGAAAGAGATTGCTGTTACATGGCTCTGGCAGATGAAGAGCTACTGGTGAAGGAAGATGTCACATCTGGACGATGGGTGGACATTGTTATTAAAAAGGTTAGTGATTATGATAATGCAACTGACCAGAACTAAAATTGGACATTGCTGAAGCTCTTAATTCTGATTTAATTTTTGTAGAAACTGTTAGATCTGATGGTGTAAATGGTCTAGAAACAGATTCTTCTGTAAAATCAAAATTAAAAGAACTTCAAGATATTGAACTGGCATTTCAAGCCCAGGTTCTGGTAACTGAACAATTGATCCAAGAAAACAAGATCTTGAGATCATTTTAGAGAAAGAAAAACTGGTGATAAAGTCATGGCTAGAAACCAAAAAGCCATATGATGCTTCAGTTAAACAATTTCCTGCTCAAAAACGTGCATATTTAGATGGAAATACTAACATAGCATCTTTAATACCAGTAATCGATCGATTACCAGAGGTGTTAAGGCCCACAACTATTTATGATAAGCTTGAAACTCCTAAGACCAACTTTTACCCAGTTCAATCCCCAGAGGTTAAGACTGGAGAGCTCCAGATGGCTGCTCCAGTTAAAAAGGTGAAGCAGAATAGACCTTTGCCTCAGACCAAACCCTTACCAAAGCCTTGGACTGGAAAGGCTAAGGTATCATCTGAAGAAAATATTTTGTCCAGGATAGAGAGCCAGATTCAAATTCTGACTAATCAATCACAAAGTTTTAATGCAAGATTAAACTTTATTGAGGGTACTTCATCTGGCCCTAGACAAAATACAAAACCGTTTTTCAAAGAAAGACAAATTTATTTCTCCAGTTGAGAAAAATGAAAAGGTTTCAAATCTATCAACCCCAGTGGTCTTCTCAACTAAGACCACTGTTGAAGAAAGTGAGCTAGACCAGATTGCCCCTGGAACCTATAAGGGAGGCTCCAGTGAACCCATCAGTCGATGGGTTCCCAAATCTAACTGATCAATATCTGGTGTATGTGTAGGGCGATCGAAAGAAATATATCTGGTATCTTGACAGTGCAGCTGGCAGGACAATGACTGGATGTAAGACCCTACTGGAGGAATTCACCATTTCTGATGGACCCTCCATCACTTTTGGAAATGATGGTTGTGGAAAAACTGAGGGATATGGTGTTCTGAACAATGGACAAGTCAAGTTCAGACGTGTTGCATTTGTGAATGGTTTGAAATATAACTTGATCAGTGTAAGTCAACTGTGTGACGATGGCTATCAAGTCTTATTCAATATTGCTCAGGGCATTGTATTCAACAAGGACTGGAAGGTAGTGTTGATTGCTCCCAGAAAGGGAATGTGTACGTGATGGATATGGAAAACTCTCCTTCAGAGCAGTGTTTCTATACTCAAGCTGATGAAGACACAAACTGGTTATGGCACAAAAGGTTATCCCATTTAAACTTCAAAAACATTAACAAGTTGTCCAGAAAACAACTTGCAGATGGGATACCTTCAGTGTCCTTCAAAAAGGAAAGACCATGTCCAGGATGTGAGATGGGTAAGCAAAAGCGTACCAGTTTCAAGACCAGACAGAATTTCAGCATCACTGAACCACTTCACATGCTTCATATGGACCTTTTTGGTCCAGTGAACGTTCAGACTCGTGCTGGTAAAAGATACACCCTGGTGATAGTAGATGAATTCTCCAGATATTGTTGGGTGATCTTTCTGAGGTCCAAAAGTGAAGCTGCTGCTGAAATCATCAGTCTTATCAAGCAAATTGAGCTCAAGTACAGTCGAAAAGTGTGTCAGTTAAGAAGTGACAATGGAACAGAATTCCAGAATGCAACTCTGGAGTCATTCTGTACTGACACTGGCATCTCCCAGAACTTCTCTTCAGCCCGCTCTCCAGAGCAAAATGGAGTTGTGGAAAGGAAAAATCGAACGCTGATAGAAGCTGCCAGGAGTATGCTTGCTGAATCTGGACTGTCTACCAGTTTCTGGGCGGAAGCAATTGCAACTGCTTGCCACACCCAGAATCGATCAGTGTACATCAAAAGACACAAAAAGACAGCCAAAGCTGATGAAGGGTATTTCTTAGGCTATTCAGCCATTCGCAAGGCCTTCAGAGTCTATAACAAAAGACTGGAGAAGGTCCTTGAGTCAATTCATGTCACATTTGATGAATCAAATGTTTCAATCAACAAGAAGCCAGTGCCTGATACTCCCCCAGTTACTCCAATTGTCTTTTGTGAATCTGATCCAATAAACGACAAAATGGATGATTCACCAGACTCAGCTTCCAGTCATCCTGATCTGGAACCTGTTCAGAAAAAGAAAGTCTCCAGTAGTACTCCATTCTATCCTTCTATTAATTTCAAACTACCCACTGAAATTAATATTGGTTCAGATGTTCGTACTACTCCCCCAGTATCAGTGTCAGTTGAGTGTTTACCAGAAATGTCTACTGGTGACCAAAGTTGAACCAGTACTACAAGAAATGCCTTCATTTGAAGAATTTCATGATGCAAATCGTGATTTAAATGAATCAGATGAAGATGTTGAAGTAGTTTATGAAGAACCTCCTCCTGAAGCAACTTCAGAGGAGACTCAACTGAATTCTTGCACTGATATTGTTGTCAGTAACAATCCTGGTCAGTACTCCAGATGGACAAAAGCTCATCCTATTGATCAAATCATAGGTGACTCCAGTCGTGGTGTCCAGACCAGAAGAGCCTCCAGTGATCAATGCTTATACGTCAGTTTTCTATCTATGATAGAACCTAAGAAGATTGACGAGGCTCTGGAAGATCCAAACTGGGTGACTGCTATGCAAGAAGAGCTTCACCAGTTTGAAAGGAACAAAGTATGGTAATCTGGTTCCTTTCCCAGTTGGAAAGAAAGAACCAATTGGAACAAGATGGGTCTTCAGAAACAAGTAGATGAAGATGGCCACGTAATCAGAAACAAGGCCAGACTGGTAGCACAAGGCTACTGCCAGTCAGATGTCGACTTTGATGAATCTTTTGCTCCAGTGGCTAGACTTGAAGCGATCAGAATTTTCTTAGCATTCGCTGCTAATCATGAGTTCAAGTCTACCAAATGGACGTAAAGAGTGCTTTCTTGAATGGGAAGCTTGAAGAAGAAGTTTACGTCAGACAACCTCCAGGTTTCGTTGATGACAAGCATCCACATTGGGTATATCGTCTGGACAAAGCGCTATATGGCCTCAGACAAGCCCCACGTGCCTGGTATGATACTCTGACTAAACATTTGTTGAAAAATGGCTTTAAACGAGGTGCAATTGACAATACCTTGTTCATTCTTCATGAGAAAGGTAATCTGTTAATGGTACAAATTTATGTTGATGATATAATTTTTGGGTCTACTGATGAAAACATGTGTCAGAAATTTTCAAAAATCATGTCCACTGAATACGAAATGAGTTTGATGGGTGAATTAACATATTTTCTTGGACTCCAGATTAAACAAAACAAGATGGAATTTTTATTAATCAGGAAAAATATGTTAGAGATCTTTTAAAGAAATTCGATATGAATTCTTCACCATCTAAACCAACACCAATTTCTGCACCACTGACACTGGACTCGGATCCAGATGGCAAACCAGTGAACACCACTGTCTATAGAGGCATGGTTGGTTCACTGATGTATTTAACTGCCAGTAGACCAGATATTATGTTTTCAACATGTTTATGTGCCAGATATCAGTCTAATCCAAAGGAATCTCATATGCTTGCTGTAAAGCGCATACTGAAGTATCTAAAAGGTGCTCCCAGTCTAGGTCTTTGGTACCCCAAAGGCTCTGGAATGGATCTAATGGGTTATTCAGATTCAGATCATGCAGGTTGTAAGATAGATAGGAAATCCACAACTGGTGGATGTCATTTCCTAGGTGGCAAACTGGTCAGCTGGACCAGTAAGAAGCAAACTTCAGTTTCATTATCCACTGCCGAAGCTGAATACGTGTCTGCAGCCAGTTGTTGTGCTCAGATACTCTGGATGAAGAACCAGTTGCTTGATTATGGTATTAAATATTCAAAGACTCCCATCTTTTGTGATAATACCAGTGCCATCGCTATCTCCAACAATCCAGTCATGCACTCCAGAACCAAGCACATTGATCTAAGGTACCATTTCATTCGTGATCATATTATGAAAAATAATATTGAACTCCATTTTATTCCCACTGACAAACAACTCGCTGACATTTTTACCAAACCACTGGATGTCAAAACCTTTGAATATCTTGTTGGTGAGTTGGGAATGTTAAATCCTTAAATCTGGTGACTGCTCAGATATTGAACGCCATTGTGTACTATCTTTGCATTATTTGATTTCTGGAACAACATTCCAGGGAAGACTTGAAAAATATTTTCCTATTAAAAGTGTTTTAAGTTCAGGGGGAATTTATTTTCTCACTGAACAAATTCTTCAGAAAATATTACTGGTGCTTTGTAAATATGTCCCTCTCACTGGTAAATGGATAGGTTGAAGTGCATGTTTGAGTTGACTATTGTCTTCTTGTAAATGTGTCCCTCTCATTTGTCTATATTAGTTGATGTGCATGTTTGAGGTTACCAGTCTTTCAAAATGGTATTCACTGGTACTTTACTGTGCATGATCACTGGACTAATCCACCAGTGATACTGGAGCGTCCAGTCAACCTCCAGATGCACTGAAATTTGTCATAATATTTTCAAAATACTTGATCTTTGTGAGTGCCACGTAAGCAAACCTTTTTAAAAGATATTTATCTTATGAATCCTACGTGGCATGTAATTTTTCAAAACAATGATGGTCTTTTTACTTTGGGAAAAGAAAAAGTACAAGTTGGTTAGTTTTTGTGGGCGGTGAACCATCACCCATTTATGGGTGATGTGATGTAATTAAATGCGGATCTCAAAACCCGATCAAAAGTTATATTTGATAATTTCAAATTAACCGTTTGAGTTCCACATTTTCTCTCCTATATATACCCACTTTCACTTTCACTTTACATTTACTTCGAAAATTTACTCCCAAATCTTCAAATTCCTTCATTAAATTTCTTCATTCATTTCTCCAATCATAATACTCTCCTATTAATTTCATTCATTAAATTCTTCATAAACCTTAAAATCATTCAATTTCATCTTCATTTATAATTCCAATGGCTCCTAGACAATCAAACTCACCAAGAAATCTTCTATCTGCTGAATATGTTCCAGCTGCAGATGTCGTTAGAGCACCTCATATCACTCTTGAAGCTAGGGCTTTAAGAATGAATATGAATAACTGGATGGCAAAACTCTCGCTATCCAGTGTCCATGATCCACAATCACTTATTGGGAGATTAAATACCTTTTTTCTCTCATGTCCACTATATGGTGCCCTAACATTAAATCCAGAAAAGATGTATCACGATTATCTTTGTGAATTCTGGTACACTGCCGAATACAATGAAGCCAATTCTTGTATTGTTTACTCTCTTGAGCAAGGGACCAGACCCTTGACTCTTTCTGTACATTCTCTCAGAATGGCTCTTCAGTTAAATTATCTGGATGAGAATGAATTGGCAATGCCACTCCCTACTGGAATAAACTTCAGGGAGGTATGCAGGTTGATGGGGCATACAGAGATAGTTGATGAAAATGGTCAGTTATTGAGGAAAGGGACCATTTATATGAGTAGACTGACGGATTCGTGGAGATACTTCTTCACACACATCGTCGAATGTCTTGGAGGTAGTTCTGGAGGGTTGGATCAGATTAACCAAACCCACCTCCAGATTGCCTATTTTTATGGTTTGGGCTAAGGGTTGACTTCGCCCAGATATTCTTTGATGATCTGGTGGAGCGTATAAAGGCGAAGGGAAGAAAGCCATTTGTACCATATATTCGCTTTCTTTCACTCATATTCAAGAATGCCCTTGGAGCCCAGTACGATTTTGAAACCACTCACTTCTCAATGAGTGAGTATATGAGAGACCTGGCAAACTTAAGGTCCAGAGATGGTGAGGTAGATATTCCTCCAGCAATGTTGACACTTCAAAGAATTGAAGAGAATGTGGCACCAGGCAGGGTACAAGTTGTTGAAGTACCTACTGGTAGCGAAGATGTTGAAATTGTTGAAATGGTTCAACCTATTCGACAAGTGGCTCCAGTTGGTGGACCAGAAAATGTTGAGTCCTCCAGACGACCAAGAACTTCCAGGCGTCTAATGAGAGGAGGAGTTCAGGTAAACCCATTAACCCATCCTGGTGATATTATGAATATTGATGGGTCTCCTATCTTTGAAGAGGAGAATATTGATCCTTCTGTACAATCTGAACAGAGAGTGGACACTGAAGTCCAGGCTGTTGTACAAGAAGAGGGTGTTGAAGATGTTCAGACTGAAGAACATGCTTCTGGTGAGCAATTGGCTTCACTGGACTTAAATGTTGAGGCTGGTGAACAGATTGATGTTGCTGGTGCTTCTTTTTGGGAAGAGGCTGACTCTCCTATGTCTGGAGGTCAGAATTTGGATGTAAATATGGACTTTCTGGGTGAAGAAAGTGTACAAGTTGAAAGTTCACCAGAAATGCCACCACCTCCACCACCACACCACCACCACAATACCACCACCAGAACCTAGAATGCCACCACCACCACCATCAATTCCTCAATCAACTCCATACTTCACACCATTCATTCAACCAACACAAACTCAATCACCACCAGTAAACCCAACCGAACAAAGTGTGCCAGTCTCAAATGTTGAAACTGAAGAGGACTGGGCACAAGTACCAATAATGACCAGAGTATCTTCTCATCTGGAACAACCCAGTGGTCTCTCCACTTCAACCGAGGTCCAAGGCCTTCTTAGTAGGGTGGCGGACCTGGAGAGATCACTCCAGTCATCTTCCCAGGTTATTTCTGACTTCAAATCTATGTTGTCAAATAATTTAGCGTCAGAAATGAACCTCTTCGCTGGGAATGAGAAGTTAGTGTTTGATAAACTAGATGAACTGGTACTGGCCACGAATGTTAACTCTCAAAATTTAAAGGTGGCAGTACAAGGGTTGGAAGAGAAGATTGTAAGTTCTGTTGAGACTGCAGTGGAGAATAAGGTTGTACAACCACTGGCAGGTCTTAAAGAAGAGATGGAAAAGATAGTGACAAGAGTTGGTGCACTGGAGAATAGGCCAACATTTGACCAGACTGATCTGGTCAACACCCTTAGTGAAGAAGTTGTTAGAAAGGTTAGGGATGATATGCTGAAGACAATCACTGATGATATCTCTAATTCTGTTCTAAGAAATATTCAAGAGAGCTTGTTGCCAGAAGTTGTTAAAATGATTGAGGTTGAGCTGCCAAAGGACTTGCCAGAATCAATTGAAAATATTAAAATGGAAGTCCAGGCACTCAAGACTGGTATAACTGCTTCTTTGCCAGAACAAGGAAGAACCTTTGGTCCAGTTTGATAGACACATGATGGAAGAATTATGGAATGATCTGAAGTCAAGGACTAGAGATCATTCCAAGGGGGGAAAATTGTCAGTTCCATCTACTGGTGACCAAGAAGGGTTGATAAGGAAAAAGAAAGAGGTAGTAAGGGCAGTCGCTACTGAAAGCGTTGTTCAAAGAAGGCAAGTGACTGGTACTGATGCCAGTGCACGAATGGCCCAGAGAGCACTTGGCACTGAAGCCAGTGTGCAAACTGAAGAAGAAGCTACTGGTACTGATGCCAGTGAGCCCCAGTTCGAATCCTTCCCAGACATTCCCACTACATTGAAATCTACTAAAGGAAAAGAAAAAGTAGTGTCTGGTGAAGAAGAAGAACAAACTGAAGATGTTGATAATGAGACTTCAAAGAAGTTGGAACAACAGTGCATCATGATAGAAATTTACAAGACACACCAGAAAAATGAACTGCTGGCCCATCATAGGGATATGGCTAATCATGGGACTCTGGATTCCTACAATGCTGGAAGACTTGGCATAAACATTGAAGTATATAAAAGGATGAAGGAAGATCCCAGAGTTCAACAATGTCTTGATGCACTGAACGATGTGCATATACGCTCTTTCTATGCTGAAGAAGAGCAGGTATATGACTCGTTAATATATGGTGTAACCATTCCAGAGTTGATCAGACAGAGAAAGGAGGAGCTGGTAAGCCTCCAGAAGAAGATTAGACGAAATGCTGGTGCTCTGGAATTGGAATACAGAAAGAGGATAACTGGTCTGCCCAAGCTTACTGCCAAGCAACTGAAGGCAATAAAGATGGTGATCTAAGCACCTTTATTCCTCTGGATACCACTCTTAGAATCAATAGACAAGAACACCAGTCCACTGAAGGACAGCAGAGTGGTGTATCCAGGGATACTGAAGAAATGGTACAGTTGGCTAAGCAGAGGGCTAAATATGATGAAATGATGAATTTCAGGGCCAATGCAAGAAAGATTGTAAATGCTGAAATCAAGCTGGCTGAAAATCATCAAGGGATGACCAGGTTTAATGTGAAGTTGACCAGAGAGGGTAACTTCACAGATGAAAGGAAAGGATACTTCAGTCCAAGCTTTTGGATGGACTGAACTTAAGGAGATAGGACTGACCTTCAAAGGTAAGACTGATCTCTCTCCAGATGTGAAAGCCTTTATGAAGAGGATTGAGAAAGTCTGGAAGAGAATTCAAGAAATGGAAGCTGTGTTGGGTCTGAGACCACCAGTGTCTGTTCCATCATCTCCATCTCCTAAGAGAAAGGCTACTGAAGATGCTCCAGAAAGGACGTCGAGAAGAAGGGCCTGAACTCTTATCATTATACTTGTTGTAATTATTGTTTATGAAAGTTGTAATTATTTTCCTTTTTGGTGAAAGTAATAATAGTTGCAAGTTTTTATTTTTTTTTACAAGTAAATGACCAGATTTAGTCTAAGTTAGAACTTAAAAGATGAAACTGAAAACACTCATGATCTATAAAGTGTTTTCCAGTAACATAGACTTTTTAGACTTAAATCGTCCAAGTGTTTTCCAGACATACAAATTTGTATATCTATAAGTCTGAAAAATACATGCATTATTTCTAAACAAATAGGGGGAATTTGTTAGGTCCAGATTTAGTCCAGACTTACTGGACTGGCTCCAGACTGGACTACTGGAATCTTATTGAAGATTAGTCAAGAATCATGTTTTGCTGGACTTGCTCCAGACCCGACTTCTGGAGCCTCACTGAAGATTTGACCAGAAAAACATGTTCGACTGGACCTACTCCAGACCTGGAATCTGGAGTCCCTCTGAAGATTTATCCAGAAATAATTGAAGACTAGTGAGCTATACTTGTATAGGTAATCTGGAGCATTCTCCAGATTAGCTCACTGAAGACTTCACCCCAGTCCAGATCTACTCTACTGAAGACATTCTGACTGAAGTCAAAGACTGAAGTCTGAAGGAAGAAGACTTCTCAAATGGCGGAGTCCACTGGAAAGTCTTACCAGATCTGTACACTGGAGGATTGTTAGTGTTCTAGATCCTGCAAGTCTGAACACTAATATCAAGGATTGACTTATGCCTAACACACTTTCCAAGGAACAATCCACTTGTTCCTTAACAAAGTATACGTGTGTTAAGGTGGTTGGATATAAGGATACACTTGCACTTGATGTGACTTTATCCTTATTCTTATCCAATGCATTTAATGTTCTTGTCGGATCATTAATGTATGCAACCATATTTGTACGGCACAAAATTCACTGGTGAATTTTGTTGCCTATAAATACTAAGTCATTTCCTTGAGAAAAATACTTTTAAGCATAACACTTTGCATGAAAGTGAATTTGTCTAAATACTCTCGATCTTAAACAGGGATACTTCACAACTTTAAGTATCTCGATCCTAAAGAGTTATTTGACAAATATAGATCATATTGTAACTCAAAGGTTGTTAGGATACATACTTAATTGTATTATCTTGATTCCGCAACAACCTTGTATTTTATTTAAACATCAATAAATGAAATACCCATGAAACATACATAATGGTCCACTTTACTTGTTTATTGCTTTAAGTCTTGTATTACTTTGTTTATATATCTTGCATCTTTATTTACAAGTAATACTAGTCCATATCTAGTGATTATTAGACTTGTGTAGTTTACACTTTATATTTGGTTAACCATCTCGAGCTTATAAACGGGACTCACATCCTCTGAATTCGGACTTTGAGACTTGAGGTGATTAATAACTTTTTGTTGAGATTCCACCTTTTGTTGTAAACCTTCTATTTGTTTTTCCAAAAATGTGGTTGGAAGATACATTTTAGTTGGTTTAGGTGGAATACCGACAGATTCTTGGTTTTGAAAATTTGATTCAATTTCTTCCAATTTGAAAATTGAAGATTCTTTAGTTTTGTATGAATCATTTATTGCATCATAATTAACCAAAAATTCTTGTTTTGGTATTCTCTCAACTTCATCAGTCTCAAATTCGTCATCCAATGGACGAATAAATTGTTGTATCATACCAAGTCGTAGAAATTTTTCATCATACAGGGGTTCAATTTCCTCTTTGGCTTTTTGTAATGGTGTGATATTCTCAAATCCCAACCCGAAAAGAAGATCTGTTTTGTCAATTTTTGACTTGTTGAAATAGGCAGTGAAATTCAAGAGAGGATTTTGTTCAACTTTATATAACTTTTCTTGATAGAAAAGTATATTCTTTTTAAATTCCTCAATTTGTTTTCAAGATTCTCAATCTCAATGCCTTTTAGAAAACAATTATGATTTAAATCAGAAATCTTCCTTTCGAATTCAACATTGTTTGGTTTAGCTTCTTGGAGTTTCTTATTAAGAATATCAACATCCATTTGTCTTGCATTTGCCCGAAGCCATTCATTGGTCTTTTGAATTTCAAGATCTTGATTGGCCTTTTCAAGATCATGAATGGTCTTTTCAAGATTTTGACATTTTTGTAATAACTTAGAATTTGGAGAGACATTCAACTCACATTCTTTAACCAACATCTTGTCTTTGTATGCTTGAAAATCTTGTTTAATAGCATCATGTTCAAAAAGTAATTTTGAGTGTTCTTCAAGAAGTTTTGAAAATTCACTTTTAGAAAATGAAATACTATTTTTCAACTTTTTGTTTTTGTTGGCTAAAGAATTGATATGAGTTGTCAAATTTGATAAAGCTAATCTACATGACTCTTTGTCCTTAATCAAAGAAAAAGTAGAGTCAAGAGTTACCTCATCATCTGGGTATTCATCATCAGTGCTTTTTGCTTCAAATACTTTGTCCTTGGCCAACCTTGCCATAAAGCAAACATTAGCAGAGAGATCTTGATCTTCATCATCTGTGAGTAATAGCCATTTGTCATCTTCAGCGAGCAATGCATGTCCTGCTTCAACTTGTTTGGCTAACAGCATTTTCTGCTTGTAATACTCATAATTCCGCTTTCGAGGTTGTCTGCAATCAACGGCAAAATGTCCAGGAATACCACAATTGTAGCACTTTTTGTCAGATGCCTTACCCTTCTCAACAACTTGTTTCTCATAAGCTTCCTTCTTTTCACCATGTTTGAATCCATTAGCTTCTCCTTGCTCATTACTCTTAGGATGATAGTGTTCCTTCTTGGGAAATGCACTTGTAGAAGAAGTGCGGAGATTGTTGTTTGTTGGCCTCGCTTTGTAAAATTTTCTCTTGAAATGCTTTGTTACCGCGACAAGAGCTTGATATAGTTCATCTGAAACACCATCTCTTGTAGCCATCAGATCATCTCCCTCCTCATCAGATGAAGAAACAACTACCATTTGCCTCTTAAGAGCCTCAGAAATCTTCTTTTCAACAATCAATGCCAAAGGATCAGTAGATACAACTTCTGGCATTTTGCTTGATGAAGCTTTGTTCAGGACTTGGTTTTCATTGAGTTTGAAAGATTCATAAAGAGTATGAATGGTGAACTTAGTCAGATTTTGATGTTGCTTGATTTGTGTTCCAAAATCTTCCCATTCTGGACCAAGAGCTTTGATGAATTTGATGTTTAACTCAATCTCTGTTTTCTTGACATTGTTCTTCCTCAGTTCATTTATGACATTGCAAAATCTATAGTAGACAGCCTCAAGAGATTCATTAGGCGATTTGGTGAAGTTGTCAAACTCAGTCAAAACATTGGTCAATCTTATCGTTGAAGTCACATCAGCTCCTTCCATCTGTTTAGCCACCTCATCCCATATCTCCTTGGCTGTATCATAAGAATCAACAGAGCCATAGATTTCATCCGGTAGAGCTTTGTATAAGCATGACCTAGCTCTGTTATCTGCAGCTGTTCGATCTTTTTGTTCAGCATTCAAAAGATCATGAGTTAGAATAATTGCATCAGTAGTGGGATGACGATGAACGGCAAGTCCATTAAGGATGGAATCTTTCATCATATGACCATTTGTTTGACTTTCCACATAGTCCATAAATCTTTTCTTCCATAGTCCATAGGAACCACGGTAGAGAACTGGAGGTCTTGTATCTGAACCTAATGCCAATGCTTCACGAGAAGCCATTTGAAATTGATTTGATTTGAAGAATTGAATTGAATTAAGAATAGAAAATGAAACGATCTTGAGAAGATCGTCCTGGGTGAGATCGTCCTGAGTGAGATCGTCCTGAGCAAGATCGTCCTAGGTGAGATCGTCCTGGAATTTTTGTGAAATTTGGTTAAGTATGAAAATGAAACGATCTTGAACTGAAACGGTCTTGAAATGAAATGATCTTGAACTGAAACGGTCTTGAAATGAAATGGTCTTGAACTGAAACGGTCTTGAAATGAAATGATCTTGAACTGAAACGGTCTTGAAATGAAATGATCTTGGAATGAAACGATCTTGAAATGAAATGATCTTGGAATGAAACGATTCAAAGAACTGGGACGATCTTGAATGAAGATCGTCTTAAGTTCAGTAGAAATGGGACGATCTTGGTGAAGATCGTCTTAACTTCAGAATGATGAGACGATCTTGGTGAAGATCGTCTTGTTCTTCTTTCCAAGAATTTGAATTGACCAAACCAATCCTTCTGGATTAGTTAGCCACAATCAAACACTTCACAACACAACCACTTGTCAAGACGATCTTGAGGAGATCGTCCTACAAGCCACTAATCACAAGAATGAAAAAGAACTTTCAAAGACTAAGACGATCTTAGGAAGATCGTCCTAGTGAAGATCGTATTAGAGTCATCTTCTTCATCTCATCAGTTTTCCATAAAAACTCCATTAACAACTTTAAAAGCTTCAATATCTTTTGAATTACTGGGAGTTAGATCACAAAATCACTTGCAAACTGATTGTATTCACATCCGCAACAAATTTACGAACAAACTACAAAACAAAACACAACAGTTTCAAATCCCTCAAATTCGCGCTAAAAACACAAAAATTCAATCTCGAGAATTAGATTGAATTGGAACTTGAAACTTGACAGGATTATGTTTTCAACAACCACGAATCTATTGGTGAACAAATAACGGTGATTTTATGTGATTTGTAGTGTGAATTTTGATGAAACAGTGAATAAAAAAGACGAACAAAAATTGTAAATAATTTTGATTTTTGATGAATTTGTGACTGAATTCAGTTATGGATCGTCATCAGAATGATGTTTTTCTCTGATACCACTTGTTACAACACGATTTCTATCACTGAATTCATGTCATCAATGGTGGTTTTGGTGAGTGTGTGTTCTTGGTGTTTGTGTGTGTTTTGAGAGAGAAAGTAAGTATGAAATTGGCTGATTAGTATTAATGAATGTGTTTCTGGTTTTGTTTAAAGGTTTTTTGATCTCTAAGGTGTGAGGAGGTATTTATAGGCTAACTATACAATTATGCTAATTTTTACACTTAGCCCCTCAACCTTAGTGATCATTTACCTATGACTTAATAACAATAAAGTCCTCTAATCTAAATTACAATTTATCACTATTTTTGGATTTCTAATTTTATCTTACAAGTATTTTGTATTATTGCATTGTTCTTTACTTATTATCATTTAAATAAGTAATCTATCTAGAACTTGGTATATACTCACTGCAACTGGTCGTCTCCAGTTCAGTGCATATATTGCAAAGTAACTCCACCATCGACATAGAGGTGTCTTCCGTAGTACCATCTATTGAGTTGGGACTTACACTACTTTTGGAATTAAAAAGAAAAATAAACACTTAAATGCACCCGATCCCTATCTGCGTCTGCTTCCCAGCCCCACCACCCCGAACATTGGGCTGTGGTGACCCCGTCCCTCCCAAGCACCAAACAGAAAATATACTCCAATTATAACCCGATATGTATTCTATATATATATATATATATACAAATATATATATACTCTGCTTAGATATATATTATATATATATATATATATACGAAAATATCCAATACTGAATGTGTGTATTGAATGTGTATATTGAAGTTTTTGGTCAACGAGACCAAAACCGGGTTTGACCCAACCCGGCCCGGTTTGAACCCAGTTTTGGGTCAAACATTGACCCGGTTTTGACCGGGTTTTTTTGGGGGTTTTTCGGGTTTTTTGACCAAGAAAGAGATTTTTTCAGTGCAATAACCAATAATTATACAAAATCACAAGGCTTAAGGTACAAAAATGCTTTTGGCTCCATACAGATTGTAGCATTTTACTTTCATTTTTCCGAATCTATGATGAAGTCAGCTTCAAAGTTGCCATTGTAAAAAATGGTTCATATCTCTTACAAAGCTTAAAGATATAAATTGGAGAGACTTGATTTGTGGCCTATATTCCCAAATATTTGACACTCATTTAGTGTATATGTTCATTGCTGATACAATAATCAGCAATCAATAAGAGTATGTTAATCAAGAATTAAACAATCATTTGTGCAACTTCAAATACAATAATAAGATAATCAGTTTTGTTGGAGCTGGTACTTAGCACCTAGTTTAGTTTAAGTACTTGATACATTTTTATGAAAATTTGATACATTATAACACTATACCAAAATAACAATCACACTTGTCGTAAAAATCATTACAAATTGATACCTGACAAGATGAAAGAAGAAAAAGATGGCTCTGCCTTCAACTGAGATGGCGGAGTAATTGCTAGAGAAGAATCAGTCGCCGTACGTTTACTAGATAATCATTTGGAGGTGAGTAGTTTCTGTGTACCCCTGCCGACGGGTATTTCTGTGTGTGTATACAAAGAGAAACTGTGTGTATGTAAAAATGTATCACAAAACCTATAGATATATCACCAAAAGTAACATACTTTATAAATACAAAAAAATATTTAAAAAAATCAAAATAGAAATACCCTTCATCATCTAGCCATTAATCAACGATGGCGGCTGTCGTTTCATCAGAATCAATAGGGCGAGCGATAGCTTCAAGTTCTTGTTCATTGTATTCTTCAGGTTGATCGTTCACTTGTTTTTCATTTGAAAAAAAATAAAAATTAGGGTTTTGGATTTTGTGTGAATCCGGTGTATAGATAGTGTTTTGGTGTGAGATTGATCATATAAGGAAAGCTTTGTGCTGAAGAAGGAGATAGCTTTTGTGCTGAAGGATTGAAGGAGATGGGATGAGAGGCGGTGTATTAGATTACAGTAGCAAGATTACCAAACTACCCTCCTACCTATGATTCTAGACGCGCGCGTTAAATTTCACAGATCCAATCTGAGCCGCACAAATTTACTGATCGGACGATCACAAATTGGACCCCTGGACTTTTTTTATTGGCTGGACTCATTTTATCTTTTTCCTATATATATATATATATATATTTATATTTATATATATATATATAATACAAATTATCATAAGGAAAAGTTAACAAAATTAAAAATAGTCTTATATAAAATATCAAGCATCACACCTATATCAATTCTCAATTAAAATAATAAATATTTTTCATCTGAATTTAAGAACTCTAACTTTAAAATATTTTTTTCTTAAAGTTTTCAACTTCAAAAAGCCAAATTTATATGCTTTTACCTACTCAGTTAAAAATATAATTTGACTTTAATGTATAAAGTTTAGACAAATAAAAAGTTTAATATAAAAAATATAAGAAAACTTAAAGTTTAAAATAAAACATATCTAGAAACTTAAAAAATTCAAAGACATATCAATTGAACAAAACCAAAATCATATTTAAAATTAAAAATAAAAAATCCATAACTAATAAAAAAAAAAATTTAGTTAAATAAAGAAAATAAAGATAAAGGGATTTTGAAGAAAAAATAGGAGGAAAAAAAGAAATATAAGATGAGTTATTTCATTTTAAATAAAAAAATTATATAAAAAGTTGTTTTTAACTTACTATTTATTTTTATTTTTTATATAGATAGAAAATGTTTTTTTAGGTAAGTGGATGAGAATCCTTTAGGGATGAGCCAAAAATCCAAAATCCCGATCCCGTCCCGGTACCGAAAAGTGGTACCGAGTCCCAAGTGGGACCGGGACCGGTACTCACTTTTGTAAGTTTGCGGGATCGGTACCAATTGGGACTGGTACTGGGAAAATCCCAAAATCCCGAAGAAGTCCCGATTAGTCCCATATAGTTATAGTATTACTACCCACTCTGTATTCTTTAATTTCTATAAGACCCAAACCCAAATAGCTTAAACTTAAACATCGTAGTACATATTACAGGGTGTTTACTATACTATCAGTTATAATTGTTGGAAGTGAACTTCCTGGTGGCTTTTTTGAAGTTGTAAACATGGATGCTTAAGTTTATTTAGAATGTTGTAAACTTCCTGTTTTGCTTCAAACATATTATGCATCATCAGGTA
This sequence comes from Erigeron breviscapus, assembly GCA_034093135.1. NCBI lineage: Eukaryota > Viridiplantae > Streptophyta > Magnoliopsida > Asterales > Asteraceae > Erigeron > Erigeron breviscapus. The sequence goes on along the minus strand of CM067167.1, from coordinate 102,771,974 downwards.
AGTATTTATAATACACTCATTCAAAAATATGATGTTATAAGTATTTAAAATATCAACACATATGATATTAATTCATACGAACATGCAATTCTTGTTTCATACGATCATCATGCTTGTTTTTTGGAAAAGCTTGATTTTAATTGGGACTTGTCGGGATTTGGTACCGAACTCCCGGTCCCGTCCCGGTCCCAATCGGTACCGGTACCGATTCATATGGGACCGGGATCGGTACCACGTTTTGGTGAATTTCGGGATCGGTACCGTCGGTACCAGGACCGGTACGGGATGGTACCAGTCCCATGCCCATCCCTAGAATCCTCTAGTCTTATGTAACATCTTAATACCCAAAGCACACACCACATAGAACTTATGCCCCAGTGACTCACCATTCTTACACATGGATCATAAACTATAGTTTCTTTGATTGTATTTATCTTTTATCACCAATTTACAATATTTAGATTTCATAAAAGAATAAATCTTACTATAATTTTTTATATCTTGACTTATCATCTAACGTGTGAGGATTAATATTGTCTTTAACGAATTAAAAAATATAAAGAATGTGATCTAATGGTCATAAATCAATGTTGAAAATCATCTAACGGTCCTTATTATTTTAAGGATGATTTTAGGATCTTACAATAAAAATAATTTAAAATAAATTATTGATAATGTTTTAGATTTATACACTTTTAATTTGGTTTTACTTATAATTTTGCATTTAAAATTTTACATATTTAACAATTCGTATTATCTTAAAAATGTCATAAACAACTCGTGTATTTGACACAGTCATAAATCTAATATATACTTAAGACAACTAACCTAACCTCAGTTGACCAATCACAACTCTAAATTTCTATAAATTAAATATAAACATGTGACTAAATTATTTATTTAAAAAATAAATACAATCAACTTTAATTATTAATTATATTAATATTATAGAAACATTAATTTACACTTTTTTGTTTTCCTCAATAATTTACACTTTTTTTGTTTTCTATTACTAATTAACACTTTCCATCACTAATATTTAATTAAGAAATTAAAGAATGTGATTTAGTGGCTATAAATCAAAGTTGAAAATCATCAAACGGTTCTTATTTATTTAAAGACGATTTTAGGACTTTGAGTAGATCCCTCGATGAAAGATCTCAAAGCACTTGTTGAAATAAGGTTGCTCATTTTATGTGTTTTTATTACTTTACATTTATTACCGTACCTACATGGAAGATTAAAATGGAAACATTCCAAAGTTTATATTTATATTATTATGTAAATAAAATAAAATACAATAAAAGTTTGATGTAATAATTAATAAAAGGTAAAGATATTAAATAGAGGTTAATGAATTATTAAATAAACAAATATATATTCCTTGGCCCCAAGTATTACGACTAATCATATTGTATATCTTAAAAAAATTAAAGTCTGATCATATTTACGTTTATGGCACCTTATTGTACGCATGCATTAAATTTTAATTATGTAAATTTGCTAAAATTAAAATACAAAAGGGATATATTTTGATTAATTATACAAAGTATGAGTATTAATATTGTCATTTAATAAAGATAAAATAATTAAATATGATCTAATGATTACAAATCAGAGATGAAATTCATCCAAAGATTCCTATTTGTTTAGGAATGAATTTAAGACGTTGTTATATATAGATAATAGATAGATGGTAGATTAGCCACCAACTAATCATAATTAACTCCTCACTCCTCGTGATTTGTGCCTCCAATGGACCACTGTCTTTCACACCCACAGTCCCACACTCACTCCTGTCTCCATTTTTCATATATATCCTATATATATATACTTCTCTACCTTTCTTGTTTTTATTATTCACCAAAGCAAGAAAGAAAAATTAATAAAGATTCAATATTGATTCCCACCCTTTATTGTTTAAGTAATTTCATGATGTGGGTTTTGCTTATTTCACATTTTTATTGTGTCCATTTGTTTTGAATCCATTTTTCTTGAAATAAAATCATTCATTTCAAATAATCCAACCACCTTCAGAAATAATAAAAATGCCACACTCTCTGTGTTGTTTCTTGGTTTTCTTGTTTTTGATGCCTTTTGGTCGTTGTTTGAATCAAGAAAGACAACATTTACAAAAAATGAAACTTGGGTTTGATGACCCAGATGGGTTTTTATCCGATTGGGTTTCCGGCACCGGTGCCCGAGATGATTCTCATTGTAACTGGACCGGTGTTACTTGCTCTGAAAATAAAACTGGGTTTGTTGTTTCTGTTGATTTATCAAATGCCAATGTCGCCGGTCCTTTTCCAGCGGTTCTTTGCCGGTTAACCGGAATAAAGTTTATTTCTTTGTATAACAACTCCATCAACGGCACACTTTCCGACGAGCTGTCAGCTTGCTGGAATCTTGTTCATTTGAATCTTGCTCAAAACTTACTCACCGGAACACTACCAGAAAGTTTGTCTGAGCTTCCAGAGCTAAAACATCTTGATTTAACAGGAAACAATTTTTCCGGCGACATTCCGACAACTTTTGGGAAGTTTCAGAAGCTTGAAGTGATTTCTTTGGTTGACAATCTTCTCTCCGGGAAGATTCCGGCGGAGCTGGGTAACATTTCAACCTTAAAGCAGCTTAATTTATCGTACAACCCTTTTGACTCCGGCAAAATTCCGCCGGAGATTGGGAACTTGACAAATCTTGAAGTTTTATGGCTTACTGGGTGCAACTTAATTGGACCGATTCCCGACTCACTGAGTCAACTCGGTCAACTCGTTGATTTTGATTTAGCTATAAACAAACTTTCCGGGTCTCTACCGACTTGGGTTACCGAGTTGACAAACGTAGTCCAGATTGAGCTCTATAACAACTCGTTGACCGGCGAGTTACCAGTGGTGGGGTGGTCAAAGATGACGGCTTTGAGGCTGTTAGATATATCTATGAATTTGTTTACAGGAATAGTCCCCCAAGAATTGTGTTCTTTGCAGCTTGAATCTTTGAATCTTTAAAATTATCAGGAACACTACCAGAAAGTTTGTCTGAGCTTCCAGAGCTAAAACATCTTGATTTAACAGGAAACAATTTTTCCGGCGACATTCCGACAACTTTTGGGAAGTTTCAGAAGCTTGAAGTGATTTCTTTGGTTGACAATCTTCTCTCCGGGAAGATTCCGGCGGAGCTGGGTAACATTTCAACCTTAAAGCAGCTTAATTTATCGTACAACCCTTTTGACTCCGGCAAAATTCCGCCGGAGATTGGGAACTTGACAAATCTTGAAGTTTTATGGCTTACTGGGTGCAACTTAATTGGACCGATTCCCGACTCACTGAGTCAACTCGGTCAACTCGTTGATTTTGATTTAGCTATAAACAAACTTTCCGGGTCTCTACCGACTTGGGTTACCGAGTTGACAAACGTAGTCCAGATTGAGCTCTATAACAACTCGTTGACCGGCGAGTTACCAGTGGTGGGGTGGTCAAAGATGACGGCTTTGAGGCTGTTAGATATATCTATGAATTTGTTTACAGGAATAGTCCCCCAAGAATTGTGTTCTTTGCAGCTTGAATCTTTGAATCTTTATGAAAATGAATTTGGAGGTAAGTTTCCTGATACCATTTCAAATTCTAGTAATCTTTATGAGCTAAGATTGTTTGGAAACCGATTTTCGGGTAGTTTGCCTAAAGATTTAGGGAAGAATTCACCTTTAGTATGGCTTGATGTATCTAACAATCTTTTCTCCGGTGAAATTCCAGCGAGTTTATGTGAAAAGGGTAAGTTAGAAGAGATTTTAATGATACATAACTCGTTTTCCGGCAATATTCCGGCTAGTTTTAGTAAATGTTTGAGCTTAAAACGTGTACGTTTAGGGTATAATAAGCTTTCCGGCGAAGTTCCGGTAGGGTTTTGGGGTTTAACTCGAGTGTCGTTACTCGAGTTAGTTGAGAATTCTTTATCTGGGGTGATTGCGAAAACGATAGCCGGAGCTGATAAATTATCTACATTAAATATTGCTAATAATAAGTTTTCGGGTGAGTTGCCAGAGGAGATTGGGTTTTTGGATAGTTTGATGGAGTTTTCGGGTAGTAATAATCGGTTTTGGGGGTCTTTGCCTTCTAGCATTGTTAAACTTGAGCAATTAACTAAACTTGATCTTCATAATAATGGATTATCTGGTGGGATCCCGAGTGGAATCGATTCTTTGAAGAAGCTAAATGAACTTAATTTAGCAAATAACCAGTTTTCGGGCAACATTCCTGACAAAATTGGGGAGTTATCAGTTTTAAACTATCTTGATCTTTCAGGAAATAAGTTTTCGGGCAAAATCCCGGTTGGGTTACAGAATTTGAGACTGAATCAGCTCAATATGTCGAGTAATACCCTCACCGGAGATATCCCACCAGTTTATGCTAAGAAGGTTTACATTTCAAGCTTTTTGGGTAATCCGGGCCTTTGTGGAGACATTGAGGGTTTATGCGATGGCAAAAACGTTACGAAGAATATAGGTTACATTTGGTTACTACGAGCACTCTTTGTTCTTACCGGCGTCATTCTGATTATTGGCGTTGGATGGTTCTACTTTCGATACAAGAATTTCAAGAAATCAAATGAAAGCATTGATAAATCAAAATGGACATTGATGTCCTTTCACAAGTTAAGTTTTAGTGAATATGAAATATTGGGTGCTCTCGATGAGGATAATGTGATTGGAAGTGGTGCGTCGGGAAAAGTTTATAAAGTTGTATTGAGCAATGGCGACGCTGTGGCTGTTAAAAAGCTATGGGCAAGTTCAAAAAAGGGTGATGATGAAGATATTGAGAACGGGTCAGGCTCGGGCTCTGTTCTTGATAACGGGTTCGAGGCTGAGGTGGAGACGTTAGGCAAGATCCGTCACAAGAACATTGTCCGGCTTTGGTGTTGTTGCTCTACAAAAATGCGTAAACTTTTGGTTTACGAGTATATGCCTAATGGTAGTTTGGGAGATTTACTACACAGTAGTAAAAGTGGGTTACTTGATTGGCCCATAAGGTATAAGATCGCGGTGGATGCAGCTGAGGGGTTGGCCTATTTGCACCATGATTGTGTTCCGGCAATTGTTCATAGAGATGTTAAATCGAATAATATCTTATTGGATGGTGATTATGGTGCTCGAGTGGCAGATTTTGGTGTTGCGAAGGTTGTTGATGGTAATGACAAAGGTGGTAGATCGATGTCTGTCATTGCTGGTTCATGTGGCTACATCGCTCCAGGTTTGACCCATTTCCTGCATTTTTGCCCTGAAAATTAGCTACTTTACTGCTTGCATTGTTTACTTTTGTTGGTAAAATCTGTGTTTCAGATAACTAACCAAATGATGTTTTTTTTTTCTTTTTTTTTTTCCCGTTTTGCAGAATATGCATATACATTAAGGGTGAACGAGAAGAGCGATATCTACAGTTTTGGTGTTGTAATACTTGAACTTGTGACGGGGAAACTTCCAGTTGACCCTGAGTTCGGAGAAAAGGATCTGGTCAAGTGGGTATGCACCACATTGGACCAAAAAGGTCTAGATGCCGTGCTCGACCCAAAGCTAGATATGTGTTTCAAGGAAGAAATATGCAAGGTTCTCAACGTTGGGCTCTTATGCACAAGCCCCCTTCCTATCAACCGACCATCGATGAGAAGAATCGTGAAGATGTTGCAAGAGATTGGATCAGTAAATCCCATGAGGTTTGCATCAAAAGACGGGAAGCTAACGCCTTACTACTATGATGATGTATCGGATCAGGGTAGTGTCGCGTGAAATATCATGGCTAGAGTGTCGGTTTCTTGATGAGTTGTATGGCACAACGCATCGTGCCATTGGCTTAGTAGACATGTTTTTCATTGTAAAATGTCGAAACAAATGGAGGGTAAAGTCCTCCTTTTGCTAGATCATCGGTTTGTGAATGTATTGACCCGAGTTGTAAAATACGATCGATGAAGGCTGAAAGAGGGATGAACCTTCTTACTTATTGGTGTGGGGTGTAAAGTTGGGTTTGTAAAAGGAGGTTGGATTATGTAATGATCTTTCAAGTTATTAGGAAATATATACAAGTGTTAGGCCTATCTGTATTATATTGTTTGAAACTTAGAAGTCACTTTTATTTTTTATATATTGATGATAACACGTTTGGTAGTTTTTCACACAATGTAAAAAAGGGTTGAAATTTGGATTGTATCTTGTTAAATTTATAATCGGGACAATCGGTATGAATAGCCAGTTACAAGTATTAATTAAGATTTAGTAATGATTAGCACGGTACCCGCGCAATGCGGTGGTGTTCGTGGCGACGACGGTGTGGTGGTGGGGGACGACTGTTGGTGGTGGAGGCGGTGTCGAGTGGTGTAGATAATTGATGTAAAAGTAATTGATGTAAATGGTTAATGGAGATATTTTAAAAGATAAAAGACTGATAATGTAATATATCATTAAGAGTATTTTGGACATGTTTCCCCATGTAATTTTCAACATGAGGCTATTTTTTTTATATATAGTATAAATTTAGATAAATGGTGAAAATAAGAAAATGTTCTTTGTACTCAAATTTAAGTTTATGTTTTTGAAATTACTTCATACTTTGAATTCACACATGAACCCAGCAATAATGTACATATCTTCCCAGTTCTCGTCTATACAAGGCACTGACAACTATTTTTGAAAATAGGCAGTTTCTAACCATCTTATCTTTAGAATTGAATGTCAAATATTCTATATATTATATAATCCTGAAATAAATGTGTAAATTCAAAGAGATATCTAGAGTTCTAGACATAAATGTCAATCTTGTTGGTGAAATTAAATGAGATGCTTAAAGAAATGATGACTGGAAAGATTGATGATAGAAACAAGGAGAGAAAAGAAAAAATCAACTTTAGCACATTGAATTGTTAGGCACATGCATGTTGTTTAGTCATGTAATCTTGTTATGTAGTACCATTTTGAAAGTTGTTATAACAAGTTTAAAATTTTTTTAAAGCTGATTACATTTGAGTTAAAATAAAAATTAGATTTTTTTAAATAAATTGAATTAAAAAAATCTTATCTAATAAGATTATACCTCTAAATTTCATGATAAAAGTATAACCGTTTTAAACACGCTAATGACTACACACCTATATTTAATAGCCCTTTGGAAAAAGATTTAAAACGCAATGCTAAAGAATTTCTTTAATTTGTAAATAACTTGAATAAAAAACTTATACTTATTATACAAAAAACTCATTCCTTCATTTTTATAATACAAATATAATTATTTATTCACATTATGGGTACAAACATGTTTCTTTTTTAAGTTGAGAAATGATAAAAGATGTTAAAAGATGTGCATAAAAATATGTCTAATCCATTCAAATTTTGACATATGGATTAAACATTTTATCTTTTTTATTTTTATCATTGATTTTGTCATATATTGATATGTTTTGTTATCTTTCATACAAATTAAACATTTTCCATTCTGTAAGTTATAATTCTTTAAATGAGAACATCAAAGTAACACAATTATGTGATTAAGAACAATTTACATGTTTAATGAAAATTTTCTAAATAAACAAAAGATTTTGTTAACAATGATTAGAAACCCTAGCTATTACCGAAATCCAGTCATTCATTATTGTATATTCAAAAAAGTATGCATAACCTGGGTAGTAATTAATGGATTAGAACCTTTAAAGTTGAATCAACTTTAACGATTGGTATATCTAATGGTCAAGATTAAATTTTGATGTTTAAATCTTGACCATTAAATTTAATTTAATGGTTAAAGTTGATCCAAAAGTTGGATCAATTTTAGAGGATCTCAATCCGTAATTAATAGATACAATGAAAATATTCAAAATACAAAATCACTGTAGTAATGGGATGGAATGGAATTGCTTTAATTGCAAAATGTAGTTGTCAGTAATGTTAAATTTGTTGTCAGGAATTCTGAGTGGTGCCCAATTCAAGTAGGGTAAGTAATGGTCGATTGTCAGCCCAATGACCCAATCCAGCCCGTCTGGTTATCTGGTAAATTGCTATAACTATCAATATCAATGTTATGAAAATAAGGTGATTACTGATTACTATATTTATTTAACTAATAATAATCAAAGTTTTGCTAAACGAACGTGCCCGTCAACAATTTCACTAACTGTACCTACGTCCCTAGTTCTATACATAAAGATAGTCTATAGATATATTCCAATATGTTATTGGATCAAAGATATAATGGGCCAACTTACCTTATAAATATACTACTCAGGACTCCCTAATGGTTTCAGTATATTTAAAAGCACCGTGTTATTAGTTGTCACTTGCTACTTCAGAGAGGAATTTAACCCAACATGTAACTGAGATTTAATGGTCTTTTATGTTTGCTTGGATTTTTGATCGAACATCTTATACAAATTTGATTATGTTTATATCATTCGAGAATTGAACGAACTAGTCTTATCCGAATCATAACAGAAATATGAAAAGAATAACAAAAGCCATTTAAAAAAATAAGAAGAAAACATATAGTGGGTCATATGATGGAAGAATATCACTCTTATTTTAATTATATATAAAACTAAAAAAGGAAAAGAAAAAAAAATCATGATTACTATATTATTATTATTATAAAAAAGAAAAGAAATATAATACAACATAATGATTATTAAATGATTACTTTTAACTTTGGTATGTCTAATGAAAAAAATTAGTGTCTTAAATCTTACTATATTTATTTAACTAATAATAATCAAAGTTTTGCTAAACGAACGTGCCCGTCAACAATTTCACTAACTGTACCTACGTCCCTAGTTCTATACATAAAGATAGTCTATAGATATATTCCAATATGTTATTGGATCAAAGATATAATGGGCCAACTTACCTTATAAATATACTACTCAGGACTCCCTAATGGTTTCAGCATTGGGCTATAGCCTATATATAATGGTTTCAGTATATTTAAAAGCACCGTGTTATTAGTTGTCACTTGCTACTTCAGAGAGGAATTTAACCCAACATGTAACTGAGATTTAATGGTCTTTTATGTTTGCTTGGATTTTTGATCGAACATCTTATACAAATTTGATTATGTTTATATCATTCGAGAATTGAACGAACTAGTCTTATCCGAATCATAACAGAAATATGAAAAGATTACTTTCATTATTCTTCTTTGTAATGTTCCTAGCTTAGTTTACTATTCCAATCGAGATTTCTTTCACTCTGATTAATATCATTATCATCTAGAGGCTTGAAAAAGCTTTAGTTTAAAGTTGAAACTATAGTTAAAAAACTAACCACGTACATTAAAATTGTTTATTTAATCGGTTTTATTTTATTATTATAGCTGAAAAACTAACCACACGTACATTAATTATTAATGTTATACCCAAATGAGTTATCTGAAACTATCAGTTGAGTTAATACCCAAGGCTGTTGGTCAACCAAGGGATTAAATTCTACAGACTTAATCTTTGGCTAAAACTAGAAAAGCATGTTTAATTACCTACTATTTACATTGAAAGTGTCAATGAACAAGAAAAAACAGATATCACATTCGATATTTGATAACAATTTTTATCTGTATAACTTTAACTATATACTATACAATTCATATATAAGAAATCTTGGTACAAAATGAGTTTGACCAATAGTAGATTTAAGAATTAAGATGTATATTGATTGACTGCCTAGATTATGTTATAATTCCTATATTTTCCATATATTGATTACTTGTAACTTAATCATATAAAAATTCCAAGTGTTCACATTCCAAGTCAAGGCTCTGTCTTTGTCTCAATATATATATGCACACACACAACTCATTTGAACTTCCTATCTAACATCTTATTTCTCAATTAGTCGGCTTGACTTTTCTTTCATAAAATCACTTGTATTAATTTCTCTTCGATCATTAAACCACAAGAAAAAATAGGCCACCAAAACAAACTCACTCTTTATCAAGCAAAAAGAATTCGATCAGAAAACTTTTGGGGCAATTTGCCCTCTAATTAACATGAGCCATGGTGAACGAATTGCGTACCACCTTGTTCTAGCCTTTCTTTCATTAACCGTCATTCTGTTTATTATCTTAGTTATAATCATTGTATGGAAGAACAACAAGAAGAAAACAAATTCTAATGAGATGGTTTATGATCAAAAATCCGATCAAGAAAGCCCTTCCACAAAGCTTTGTGCATCACCCTACACGTTGGTAGATATCGATGTTGCCACAGATGGATTTAACGAAAGACGAATCATTGGAAAAGGCCGGTTAGGGACTGTTTACGCGGCCGTGTTAGCTGGAGGTGAATTGGTGGCAGTCAAAAGAATCCATTCTCGTTTGGTTCTAAGAAACTCTGGTTTAGGGGCAGGTTTAAGTTTTTCTTCCATATTAAAATGGTTAGCTCTAGCTAATCATCCTAATGTGTTATCCATATTAGGATTCTCTGAAGGCCCCGGAGAGCGAATTGTGGTAATGGAGTTTATGGGAATGATGAGTCTTGAATTTTATTTACATCAAAACCACGATGGTGCATCGTTTTTGGATTGGAGCCGACGGTTAAGGGTTGCAGCCGGTGTGGCTCGTGGGTTAGAATACTTGCATGAAATGATGGCACCATCTATAGTGCATGGTTGTGTCAAACCATCAAATATATTAATAGATGTGAAGTTTAGTGCCAAGGTTTGTGACTATGGTCTATCTTTTTTAGCACCTAATGAGAAATTGGATGGGCTTGTGGGGTATGTTGATCAAGAATATTGGAATATTGAACCAAAAGGTGCTTCTAAGGAAAGTGATGTGTATGGTTTAGGGGTTGTTTTGTTAGAGTTGTTGAGTGGTAGGAGAAGTGAAGGAGGGTTGATTGTAAAGTGGAGTTTGCCATTGATTAAAGAGATGAAAATGGATGAATTTTTGGATTCAAGATTAGTGGTTCCAAGTGATATTAAGCCTCTTGTTAGATTGGCTAAAGTGGCTAGTGCTTGTGTTGGTAACTCTAGGAAGAATAGGCCTTTGATTGGTCAAGTTGTTGCTATTTTGAATGATTTACAAGATGAAATTATGCAATGGAGTAATGGGTCGTTTTAATTATAAGAAAAGTAGTCATTATTAATTTTATTTTTTTGTTTATATCTTTTTCTTTTTTCTTTGAAATCATGGAATCTTTCAATAATCTTTTTGTATACATATGGATTTTGATGCTATATATAAAACAGACTAGCTTTATGATTTTTGCGTTTTGCCTAAATTTAAATGTATAGATGAAACATAAAGATGTTGGTTGGTTGGTTTACCCGTTTTATGTTTGGTTTGGTCAACTAATTTTAGATTTACACTTCATTTAATTGAATATTAATATTTTAGTATTTAGGAATTGAATTTGCAGTCAAGAAAACAAATCTTATGGAACCAATATATTGAAAAGTTTAAATCACACATACTTTATTAATGATATACAAAAACAACTTGTTTTACATGGTTTTTGGTCACAGAGTTTATATGTTGGGGTTTGTTAAATGAAGCCTAAAATGTTTTTGTTAAAGTGCATTAAATAGTTGTATAGTTACCATAAAGTTCACGCGGTGAGTTTTTGATATAAAAAAGTACAAATTTTTTATGCACGTTAAGTGAAACCTTAAGGGTTTCATTTAACATTTTCCTATAAATTGTTATCTCTATGTGAAAGATATGATTAGCTGTCATGTTAATGATAGCCTTAAGGGCTAGTATAAGTTATTTTAGTCTAAAAAAATTTATTTAAAGAGTGATTTTTAATATGTACAAACAAATTTTGATGTATGTTAAGGGCTATTAATGATTTAAGGATATCATCTATAGTAAGCATTTTTTTAAGAAAAATGTTAAATGCAGATTTAGGGCTCATATCAAAAGCTCACCTTTGAATTTTATGAAAAGTGTACAACTATTTAATACAAGAGTTTCTTTAACAAAACCATTTTTTAAAATTAATTACGCGTACTTCGTATGTTAATCCACTAGATTAAACCCGCACGTTGTGCGGGACTGAATGAAAACATAAATAAAAAATACAATAACGGATGGTTACATTATTATTCATAATTTATGCTATATAAAAAACTGTTAGATTACAACTGATGCAAACAATCAAATTATACTTTAAAATATATGATACACGTCAAATATGTTAAAGCATGACTAATGAAACATAAATAGTTATAAATCATAAAAATCTTTTTTATGATATATATATTTTAAATATAATATAATAAATACTTTTTAAAAAAATAAACATAATATAATAAACAATCTCATTTGAAAAAAGATAATTATCATTGAATTAATAAAAAAACATAGTATAATATATATAAACATCTTTATACTCATATAGAAAATAAAATAAATATTAATGATTAGGATTATGATTGATGATTAGGATAAATATAGTACTTTAAATGGAAAAATGACACCTCATTAAAAATCGAATGTGGCAAAAACTAAAGTTGTCATTTAAGAAAATACATATCATATCTTAGTTATATAGAGACACAAATGATGAAAATAAAAAAAATACTCTTGTTTTTATTAATCCAAGTTATACACTTTAGAACTATAATAATATTTGTTTTAAAAATTAAACATAAACGAACTAATAGTTCAATTGGAAGGCATGCATTCCCTTAAATCTTAAGACCTAAATTCGACTCTGTACACTTTTTTAATCCTTTTAACTCATAAATATAAATATCCACCTAATACCGTATGAGGTGTCACTATGAATGAGATGGCATATTAGATACCAGATTTTAAAACACAAAATCATATCAAGCTGACACGTAGGATAAAAGCTAATAAGTGTTCACATAGGATATAGTTGATTTAGTTACTAAGTGTAGGAAGTCATGTATTCAAATATTATGGAAGCTAAACATGTGCGAATATTTATATTTAAAAAATATATATATAATTTTAGCCAAGTATGTAAAAATTTGTCTTTAAAATACTTTATCATTTTCGCCATTAGACATACATGCATTATCATTCACGGCATTGTGAATTATATAACTTTCTTTATATGTATAATATATATAATTCAATACATTGCAAAGAAGACAACAAGTGTTCACTAATTGTATGGAAGAATGTTGGAAGGTGAAGTTGCATTTGACGGTGGTTTGTCGTAGCTAGTGGATTGAGAATCTCTTTAACTATTTAACTAATACTCCGTACTTTGTAATAGTTACTCTTTGTTAATCATTGTAAATTGTAATGTAATGTAATGTAATTTGCTTGTAATTAATGTAATGTAATGTAATGTAATGTAATGTAATGTAATGTAATGTAATGTAATGTAATGTAATGTAATGTAATGTAATGTAATGTAATGTAATGTAATGTAATGTAATGTAATGTAATGTATGTAATGTAATGTAATGTAATGTAATGTAATGTAATGTAATGTAATGTAATGTAATGTAATGTAATGTAATGTAATGTAATGTAATGTAATGTAATGTAATGTAATGTAATGTAATGTAATGTAATGTAATGTAATGTAATGTAATGTAATGTAATGTAATGTAATGTAATGTAATGTAATGTAATGTAATGTAATGTAATGTAATGTAATGTAATGTAATGTAATGTAATGTAATGTAATGTAATGTAATGTAATGTAATGTAATGTAATGTAATGTAATGTAATGTAATGTAATGTAATGTAATGTAATGTAATGTAATGTAATGTAATGTAATGTAATGTAATGTAATGTAATGTAATGTAATGTAATGTAATGTAATGTAATGTAATGTAATGTAATGTAATGTAATGTAATGTAATGTAATGTAATGTAATGTAATGTAATGTAATGTAATGTAATGTAATGTAATGTAATGTAATGTAATGTAATGTAATGTAATGTAATGTAATGTAATGTAATGTAATGTAATGTAATGTAATGTAATGTAATGTAATGTAATGTAATGTAATGTAATGTAATGTAATGTAATGTAATGTAATGTAATGTAATGTAATGTAATGTAATGTAATGTAATGTAATGTAATGTAATGTAATGTAATGTAATGTAATGTAATGTAATGTAATGTAATGTAATGTAATGTAATGTAATGTAATGTAATGTAATGTAATGTAATGTAATGTAATGTAATGTAATGTAATGTAATGTAATGTAATGTAATGTAATGTAATGTAATGTAATGTAATGTAATGTAATGTAATGTAATGTAATGTAATGTAATGTAATGTAATGTAATGTAATGTAATGTAATGTAATGTAATGTAATGTAATGTAATGTAATGTAATGTAATGTAATGTAATGTAATGTAATGTAATGTAATGTAATGTAATGTAATGTAATGTAATGTAATGTAATGTAATGTAATGTAATGTAATGTAATGTAATGTAATGTAATGTAATGTAATGTAATGTAATGTAATGTAATGTAATGTAATGTATGTAATGTAATGTAATGTAATGTAATGTAATGTAATGTAATGTAATGTAATGTAATGTAATGTAATGTAATGTAATGTAATGTAATGTAATGTAATGTAATGTAATGTAATGTAATGTAATGTAATTATTTAGCTTTGTCATCTCATTATTATCACATAAATACTTTAACTAACATACCAAATGACATATTCTCTCAACGACATCCTTTCACTTCCCTCCTCAATTTTACTTTTGTTATTTTATTAATTTCTACATATTTACACAAATTTATTACAGACGAGGTCCTGCCATCTTGCTTTCCCTTTGTCGCTTAATCGCAGAATCCAAGCTGAAAAGCAAACCGATTAATCTGTGCCAAGAGTGTCGTTAAACTGACAAAACTGACGAGCCAAACTAATAAGTCGTTGGTAACGGTCTTATAACTCAATTTTTTGAACGGAAAATTCGGGTTCAGCGGCATGCCTCTTCATATACCCAACTCCAATTACACTAGAAATCCATGCCGGAAAAACCTTGTCTCTATTATTGGAAGCATTTTGCTTAAACCAGGATTTAAACCCAAAACCTATCAGTTTCACGTTCCACCATATATCAATCAATTTGTTAATGTTTGGTTTAAAAATATTGAAGTTAATATTCAACCTTGGGAAATAACAGGAGGTTTAGTTTTTTAATCTCGGGAGTAAAACATTACCTTTAAAACATGGATTTGTGAAATCAAGTATTTTACTTTAATTTATACACATTCTTTGGCATGCTACTGGATCAAAAAGATCTCTTTTGTAAAACAAAAGTCTATTAATTGCGATCTGAGTAAAATGTCTTTGCCTAATTGGTGATGTTTCTCTACTGTACCATAAGATTAATAAGGGATGTTAGTGATATGAAATTTTTTGGTTCAATATTCGCTTGACTCGGGATAAAATATTTGCAACTTGCAGTACCTTAATGGATTGCTACTATTGGGCTGATTAAAATGGATTAATGCCTTAATGGTTTGTTACTAGATGGGCTTTCCTCGACCGTTATATATAGACGTGGGCAAAAAAACCGGTTCCAAAAAAACCGAGAACCGGAACCGATTGGAACCGGTTCCTCAGGAACCGGTCCCGGTTCCTCAAGAACCGGCAGTTAGGAACCGGTTCCACATTTTTTTCAAAGAACCGGTCCCAAACCGGTTCCTCAGGAACCGGTCCAAGAACCGATCCCAAGAACCGATCCCAAGAACCGACCCAGTCAAACTAGCCGTTACTAGCCGTTAGAATCTGCCACTTTTGGTCCTTTTTGACCGTTAGGAGCCGTTAGATTCACCCAATAATTACCATTTTGCCATTATACAACTAGTATATATATGTAGCATCATTTAGGCTTATTTTTACACATTCCATCACTTACAAACACTCCATATATCTTACAAAAACACTATGTATTCATAAATCTCTTACCAAAATCATTATATCTCTACATATTTTATATTTATATATCACAAAATATATATATATATATATTATATATATACACTATATATATAATATATATCAAATCTCTACAAAATATCTATATATATATATCAGATATATATATATATATATATATATATATATATATATATATATATATATATATATATATATATATATATATATATATATATATATATATATATATATATATATATATATATATATATATATATATATATATATATATATATATATATATATATATATATATGATATGTATGTGCAATATAGTTATATTATTTTTATAATATATATATATATATATATATATTATTATTATTATTATTATTATTATTATTATTATTATTATTATTATTATTATTATTATTACTTATTATTCATTATTATTATTATTATTATTATTATTAATATTATTATTAATATTATTATTATTATTATTATTATTATTATTATTATTATTATTATTATTATTATTGTTATTATTATTATTATTATTATTAATATTATTATTATTATTATTATTATTATTATTATTATTATTATTATTATTATTATTATTATTATTATTATTATTATTATTATTATTATTATTATTATTATTATTATTATTATTATTATTATTATTATTATTATTATTATTATTATTATTATTATTATTATTATTATTATTATTATTATTATTATTATTATTATTATTATTATTATTATTATTATTATTATTATTATTATTATTATTATTATTATTATTATTATTATTATTATTATTATTATTATTATTATTATTATTATTATTATTATTATTATTATTATTATTATTATTATTATTATTATTATTATTATTATTATTATTATTATTATTATTATTATTATTATTATTATTATTATTATTATTATTATTATTATTATTATTATTATTATTATTATTATTATTATTATTATTATTATTATTATTATTATTATTATTATTATTATTATTATTATTATTATTATTATTATTATTATTATTATTATTATTATTATTATTATTATTATTATTATTATTATTATTATTATTATTATTATTATTATTATTATTATTATTATTATTATTATTATTATTATTATTATTATTATTATTATTATTATTATTATTATTATTATTATTATTATTATTATTATTATTATTATTATTATTATTATTATTATTATTATTATTATTATTATTATTATTATTATTATTATTATTATTATTATTATTATTATTATTATTATTATTATTATTATTATTATTATTATTATTATTATTATTATTATTATTATTATTATTATTATTATTATTATTATTATTATTATTATTATTATTATTATTATTATTATTATTATTATTATTATTATTATTATTATTATTATTATTATTATTATTATTATTATTATTATTATTATTATTATTATTATTATTATTATTATTATTATTATTATTATTATTATTATTATTATTATTATTATTATTATTATTATTATTATTATTATTATTATTATTATTATTATTATTATTATTATTATTATTATTATTATTATTATTATTATTATTATTATTATTATTATTATTATTATTATTATTATTATTATTATTATTATTATTATTATTATTATTATTATTATTATTATTATTATTATTATTATTATTATTATTATTATTATTATTATTATTATTATTATTCTTATTATTTTTATTATTATTATTATTATTATTATTATTATTATTATTATTATTATTATTATTATTATTATTATTATTAATTAGTAATTATATTATTATTATTATTATTATTATTATTATTATTATTATTATTTTTTTGTTAATTCACTAGATATTATCATTATGAAGGTATTTAAGGTCTTATGGCTCGGTGTATTAACAATCAAGTGCCCCAAAATCGAATTACGATGAAAAAAAGTGGCCTTAACGGCCGTTAAATGAATTATAGTGAATTATTAGTGAGTTTTTAATTTTTTTCAAGTGTTTTTTGTGAAATAACTTGGAGTTTTTTGTGTTAATTCACTAGATATTATCATTATGAAGGTATTTAAGGTCTTATGGCTCGGTGTATTAACAATCAAGTGCCCCAAAATCGAATTACGATGAAAAAAAGTGGCCTTAACGGCCGTTAAATGAATTATAGTGAATTATTAGTGAGTTTTTAATTTTTTTCAAGTGTTTTTTGTGAAATAACTTGGAGTTTTTTGTGTTAATTCACTAGATATTATCATTATGAAGGTATTTAAGGTCTTATGGCTCGGTGTATTAACAATCAAGTGCCCCAAAATCGAATTACGATGAAAAAAAGTGGCCTTAACGGCCGTTAAATGAATTATAGTGAATTATTAGTGAGTTTTTAATTTTTTTCAAGTGTTTTTTGTGAAATAACTTGGAGTTTTTTGTGTTAATTCACTAGATATTATCATTATGAAGGTATTTAAGGTCTTATGGCTCGGTGTATTAACAATCAAGTGCCCCAAAATCGAATTACGATGAAAAAAAGTGGCCTTAACGGCCGTTAAATGAATTATAGTGAATTATTAGTGAGTTTTTAATTTTTTTCAAGTGTTTTTTGTGAAATAACTTGGAGTTTTTTGTGTTAATTCACTAGATATTATCATTATGAAGGTATTTAAGGTCTTATGGCTCGGTGTATTAACAATCAAGTGCCCCAAAATCGAATTACGATGAAAAAAAGTGGCCTTAACGGCCGTTAAATGAATTATAGTGAATTATTAGTGAGTTTTTAATTTTTTTCAAGTGTTTTTTGTGAAATAACTTGGAGTTTTTTGTGTTAATTCACTAGATATTATCATTATGAAGGTATTTAAGGTCTTATGGCTCGGTGTATTAACAATCAAGTGCCCCAAAATCGAATTACGATGAAAAAAAGTGGCCTTAACGGCCGTTAAATGAATTATAGTGAATTATTAGTGAGTTTTTAATTTTTTTCAAGTGTTTTTTGTGAAATAACTTGGAGTTTTTTGTGTTAATTCACTAGATATTATCATTATGAAGGTATTTAAGGTCTTATGGCTCGGTGTATTAACAATCAAGTGCCCCAAAATCGAATTACGATGAAAAAAAGTGGCCTTAACGGCCGTTAAATGAATTATAGTGAATTATTAGTGAGTTTTTAATTTTTTTCAAGTGTTTTTTGTGAAATAACTTGGAGTTTTTTGTGTTAATTCACTAGATATTATCATTATGAAGGTATTTAAGGTCTTATGGCTCGGTGTATTAACAATCAAGTGCCCCAAAATCGAATTACGATGAAAAAAAGTGGCCTTAACGGCCGTTAAATGAATTATAGTGAATTATTAGTGAGTTTTTAATTTTTTTCAAGTGTTTTTTGTGAAATAACTTGGAGTTTTTTGTGTTAATTCACTAGATATTATCATTATGAAGGTATTTAAGGTCTTATGGCTCGGTGTATTAACAATCAAGTGCCCCAAAATCGAATTACGATGAAAAAAAGTGGCCTTAACGGCCGTTAAATGAATTATAGTGAATTATTAGTGAGTTTTTAATTTTTTTCAAGTGTTTTTTGTGAAATAACTTGGAGTTTTTTGTGTTAATTCACTAGATATTATCATTATGAAGGTATTTAAGGTCTTATGGCTCGGTGTATTAACAATCAAGTGCCCCAAAATCGAATTACGATGAAAAAAAGTGGCCTTAACGGCCGTTAAATGAATTATAGTGAATTATTAGTGAGTTTTTAATTTTTTTCAAGTGTTTTTTGTGAAATAACTTGGAGTTTTTTGTGTTAATTCACTAGATATTATCATTATGAAGGTATTTAAGGTCTTATGGCTCGGTGTATTAACAATCAAGTGCCCCAAAATCGAATTACGATGAAAAAAAGTGGCCTTAACGGCCGTTAAATGAATTATAGTGAATTATTAGTGAGTTTTTAATTTTTTTCAAGTGTTTTTTGTGAAATAACTTGGAGTTTTTTGTGTTAATTCACTAGATATTATCATTATGAAGGTATTTAAGGTCTTATGGCTCGGTGTATTAACAATCAAGTGCCCCAAAATCGAATTACGATGAAAAAAAGTGGCCTTAACGGCCGTTAAATGAATTATAGTGAATTATTAGTGAGTTTTTAATTTTTTTCAAGTGTTTTTTGTGAAATAACTTGGAGTTTTTTGTGTTAATTCACTAGATATTATCATTATGAAGGTATTTAAGGTCTTATGGCTCGGTGTATTAACAATCAAGTGCCCCAAAATCGAATTACGATGAAAAAAAGTGGCCTTAACGGCCGTTAAATGAATTATAGTGAATTATTAGTGAGTTTTTAATTTTTTTCAAGTGTTTTTTGTGAAATAACTTGGAGTTTTTTGTGTTAATTCACTAGATATTATCATTATGAAGGTATTTAAGGTCTTATGGCTCGGTGTATTAACAATCAAGTGCCCCAAAATCGAATTACGATGAAAAAAAGTGGCCTTAACGGCCGTTAAATGAATTATAGTGAATTATTCAAATTCGAGTTACATGATCAAATTTCAACTCGAATTCAACTTTATTTAGTAGGCCTTAAATTCTGATGTTTAATTTTAGACTATATATAACAAAAATGTCATTACTTCTTAAAATTCATGATAATGATGTAGTATGTCTTCATAAGGTATATCTCTAGTAGAAGAATTATATATGTTTGTTGTCTTGTTCATTTACATAATTAAAGTTGATAATTAGGGGATTATTAAGTGGTTGAGATTGACCTAGACACTAGTCTGACTGAGAAATTAGTGGGTACCAAATGGTACATGGGATCAGAGGGTTCCCACCCAATTACCCCTTTTTACATAATTAAAGTTACATAAAAAAAATTAAAAATATACACAACTAACCCATTAAAATTACTTAAGAATTCAGATGGGAGTCTCCTCTCTATTCTCACATATAGCTCTCAGGATTTATATATCGAGACGCGTAACACGACCAGGACAAAAGGGGTAACCCGACCAGGCAGCATTTGCGCGACGTCGCAGCTAATGTTGGGGCCCCCATGTCAGCAATGGCAAATCTGGCAGAGTATTAGCGGGCTCCCATGTCAGTAATGCAAATCTGGCAGAGTATTAGCGGCGACGTCGCCGCTAATGCCTGTGACGTGACATCTTGTTTTGGGCGGCGATGTCAGTAATGCCTTGACATCTTGTCGGGTTCGCCACGTCATCAGCATTAGCGGCGAAATAAGTTTGTTTCGATAATAAGTTTGTTTATAAAAATATGTCTTCACTTTTCATACTATATTCCTGCTTTTGTCATATCCGTTCACTGGGCTTTTGCTCAGCCGTATTCCTTTTTCTTTCTTATACGGCAGGTGATCAAGCGGGCTTTGGGAACGAGAGAAGAGAGTAGATAGAAGTGGACTTAGCACCCTTTTGCTTTAGAGTTTTATTTCAAGCTTTAGAAGTACTTATTTTGTTTTGCCAGGTTGACTTTTGGCTATATTTTGGTTTGACTTTGAATAAGATTAATGCCCTTTTGGTCTTTTTAGTCCCTTTGATATCATTTTGTTTTGTTAAGAAAATTAGGGGCGTTAATGTCGCCGCTAATGCCCTAATCGGGTTACCATTTTTCTGGTCGTGTTACCTACTCGATCTGTATTCTTTAATTTACAACTGATTTTGTTTTTTCAAACAAGTTGATCGTATATCATTCAATGCAACATTTATGTATTCAATGTTGTCTACATTCATTGGCTTAAAATAACATTCATCATGTGAAAGTGTTTTGGACATATATATACAGGAAGGAATCAAGTAATCATATGTAATTTCCTACTTAAATACATAACATTTTTACAATTAATCTAATAGTCATGCCTTGTCAATTAATTTCTTACGACCCATTTGTCGATTATATCCTTATTTACACGTTCTCATCTCTACATATATAGTTTGCTTGACATATATACGAAGTATACTTGAAGTTATAGATACACATAAGGAAGTTACAAAGTTGGTGTACATTTTTTGCTATTCATCACAAATTATAAATATTATATAACTACAATATACCTATACAAATAGAGCAACTACTTATTACACATAGTTAAATCAATTAAAGAAGACATGGATGGATATATATATGATAACTTTGACCATACTCTAGGTTGACACTGCAGCTCGCTCTCTACTGTTGCTTCATATCCACTCTATCCATCTTCCCTTGATTTTCTACATTAGGGTTTTTTAGTTTCTTGAATTTCATGAGTGTATTACAAAATTTCATTTCTCTAGTCTTTTGATTAATACTTTTTTTCTACTTTAACGTCGCAATTTGATTCAAACGAATGGGATTACCTAACATGTTAGCTTCTAGGTTTTTTTCTAAGTTGTTCTTGATCCGTAGTTTTCTTTTATAATTTCAACACAACGGTCGCATAGTAGTGATTGATGTTAATGGATTGGATACCTAGCTAAACTAGAAAACGATCTTTCGTTTAGCAATAATCAATCGATGTTAAGTTAGAAAGTTACCTTCGGGTTAAGCAATGGTCGAGGGGCGTTTTGGTAATCTAACAATATTAGTAGTTGCAAAGACCCCTTCTAGCTAAGACAAAAAGATAAAGGAAAGAAACCCTCCACAACATCAAGATTGGTACTTGTGTGTGTGTATCCACCTAAACACATATAACTCAACTTGGCGTCCAAGCAATCCTAATTCTTTATGTCTAAAAAATACCACATCTCATTCTTCCTTACCAAATAAATAATCAACAAAAGAAGACCCATAAAGCCTCTCTCTCTATATATCTTTTTCTCACTATATATATATTTCAAGAGTCTTTGAGGTGTTTCTCTTGATGCAAATAATTAATGAGGGTTTTGTCATAGAAAAGGCTATATATTAAAGAGTGATTCTATTCCTTACCTACATCAAGGAACAAATATCAGGTTCTATTGTCTCCTTTTTGGCCAATTCAACAAATTTATAGAAGAAGTTAATTGTAGAGGAAGAAGAAGAAGAAGAACCACAACAATAAACACCCACAAGAAGCTAGCTAGAGTTGGTTCACAAATCTTGTTCTTCAAAAGAGACAGAATTTACTTTATCTGGATCTTTAATTCTTATGTACTCCAACCATTTGGTTATCTTTCTTTAGTAGGAATATATTATAATCTTTTATTACTCGATCTATTTTCATTGCTTTGAGGATACACAAACTAACTACCCAATTTGGAATGAGCATGAAATCAGCCAAAAAACAGTAGAAATGACATGGTGTAATGATGATGAAAACAATAATACCCTCCAAAACCTCTCAAGAAACCTCAAGAATATTATCACAAGCTCATGTCCTTCTTGTGGACATGCCATACAACTTCAACCCAAGGTATAGTATACCGCATGTTAATTAACTGATTAATTATTTTTGGTGCTAATTATTTGTATATATATCTAGCTAGGTTTGTTTTTTATATATATGATGATGGCGTGGTTCTTGGATGCAGGAATTGATTCATGATTTGCCTGGTTTACCAGCCGGAGTGAAGTTTGACCCAACCGATCAAGAAATAATTGAGCATTTGAAGGCAAAGGTTGGATGTGATACAAACGAGCTTCATCCCCTTATTGATGAATTCATTCCAACTATTGAAGGTGAAACTGGAATTTGTTATACTCATCCTGAAAAATTACCAGGTACGTATAGTAGTTTTCTACATATCCTTCGTCATTAAACACCGAATCTTTTAACTAGTTCAGAAAATTGATGATCTTTTCCTTGCAAAAATTATATAACAAATCAGATAAACCAAAACTAAAGATAAATAAATAAAATTAAAGTTAGATACGTAATGGTACAAATCGGTCAAAAATATCTATAGATATGAGAATCGATGGAATATACACTTATTCAAAGGTGTATAATTAATTAAGATCCAAATAAGTATCACTGTACTATGTTATGGTGATACTTACCATTCAGTTATCACTAATCAAATCATCTAAACAATCACATAACAGTAAGTATTTGATAATTATACACACGTATAAGTGTATAACCATATATCATGAGACGTGATAAACTTAACACAATTGTTTATTCAATTACGACAATATAAGACTTTTACCACAGGTTATACAAGTCAGTAATGTATAATTGTAGTATATATGTTAAAAGTTGTGGTACTGATCATGTCTCATATATATGCGTTAGCCCACTAAGTTTCTTTATAAAAATTGTCATATTTTCCAAAATTCAGATACATAATCTCATCTAAAGGAATTACATAGAGAGTCCATAACCTTATCATGACTTTTGATGAATATATCATATATATTGTACAACTTTTATATATAAAATATTGTACAAACATATACCGTATTACACAGTTGTGATACATGTATCAAAAGTTATGGTAGCTTTATGAACTTCCAATTATCTATGATCTGATTTATTTGATCTTAATTAACTATATTATGAATCAATTAGCACTCGCGGGAAGTTAATAATTTACTGATTCTCTAATAATCATTTCAAGACCACATCAATGAACAAATTAATATGTTAACGATGATGCATGCAGGAGTTAGCAATGATGGCCAAATTCGCCATTTTTTTCATCGTCCTTCAAAGGCTTACACCACAGGCACACGAAAACGAAGAAAGGTGCACATGGATGCCGAAAGGGGTGAAACACGATGGCATAAAACAGGTAAGACTAGGCCAGTCTTGATGTCAGGATCAGTGGAAGGGTACAAGAAGATACTCGTGCTTTACACTAACTACGGTAGGCAAAAGAAACCCGAGAAAACTAATTGGGTAATGCACCAATATCACCTTGGCAACAATGAAGAAGAGAAAGATGGAGAGATAGTTCTCTCAAAAGTATTCTACCAAACGCAGCCTAGAAATTGTGCGTCAAGCCTTAAAGATTCGTTGTCACTTGATGAGAAAACGGAGAGAAATTCTAAAAATAGGAACAAGAGCTTTGTGCAATACAATAGTGTTGATTGTCCTTTTATATCATATGACATTGATCGTAGGCAGATCAATAGGGAAGTCCCCTCTCATCATGTTATACCGAGTTTTGTTCTACAAGATGATCATCCGCAATCATTTATTCATCTACCAACCGAATCAAGCAAAGAATGATGAACAAAATTTAAGCAATAATAAGATGCATGTATGTTGATTCTATATATATATTGTAGTATTTCAAGTGAAGATTTCAGAGTCTCATAAGGGCCCGTTTATTATCCGGGGTTCAAGTAATTTCAAGTTGGGAATAATGTATAATTAAGCTGTATGACGTACCATGATGAGTCGTTATATCATAATCGTTTTGAGTTACGCGATCAAAGATAAAATGATATATGGTTCTATTTCAAGAGCCATGACACTTGTTGTTAATTATAGGGTACGCTTAACGCTGATGTGATTTGGATTTTAAAATTTGTAAATTTAGATTAACTTTGTTGGTAGCAAAACGTACTTATAAGGTGAGGATAGTGGAATAATATTTGATTTAATGCATTATATTTATGAAATGTAAACAAATGTGTAATGCTTCTATTGTTTATTGATATATATTGACTTATTGATATATGGATATGGATATGGATATAAATATGTATTTTATTTACTCTTTCGTTATGCTTGTATTTATTTACTTTTGATCCAAAGTAATGAATTATCATAGCAGACAGAACACATGAAACTGGATAACAAGACTAAGTAAAATTAAAAACTAAGTAAAAAGACACCAAATGTACATTTGCTTCTATTGATTATTCATTTATTTACACCCTCTGCACTAGTACTTGGTCCCCAACACCCCTTTTCTGCTCTGTTTTCTACTGTCAGTTGACTTGGATGTTTGGTCAATGGAGTATTGCATTGAATCATAGTAGATTATTGAACGAATTTGAGATTAACAAGAAATATACCTAATTAAGAGATCAGTCGGCCCGATTAATGGAGCCAACTATGAAATTATTATTATAGATTCAATACAATAAGATGATTGATCTAAACGAATAGTTTAGATCAATAAGAATATTGATCGATCAGGATAATCGAATCAATTATACAGAAAAAATATAAAACGAATATAGAGACAGATAGATATAGATATGCAGATATGTGATGAAACCCTAAAAGGGTTTCATCTCTTCGTTAATATAGGCAATGCACTTCATCTTCAGTCCTTCTTCTTTTTCCACTTGACGCTTTTAGCCCAAACTTCTTGACTTCAGATAAATGACATTACTGGTCCCTCAACTAACCTGCAATAACACTTATGCAACAAAATAAGAAATAATGTTTACCTAAAATACATAGTTTGAGATTTATACCTTTTAACATCCCCCCTCAAACTAAGTATTGAACAAATCCTTAAGTCTTGATTTAGAGCATAGATAATGATGAGCACTGTTGCTTAAACCTTTTGTAAGAATGTCAGCAGGCTGTTCTTCAGAATCTATTTTTATAAGATTGATCAAGCCTGCTGCTACCTTTTCTCTAACAAGATGTAAATCAATCTCAAAGCGTTTTGTTCTTTCATGATGAACATGATTACCAGCAATTTGAATTGCAGGTTTACAGTCACAGAATAGATTTACAGGAAAAAGTTTTGTAACATTTAAATCTTTCAAGATTTTCAAGATCCAAATAATCTCACAAGTAGTAGCAGCAAGTGACCTATATTCAGATTCTGCAGAAGATCTAGAAACAGTTGACTGTTTTTTGCTTTTCCATGAAACAAGGTTTCCATTTAAAAAAATACAATAACCAGAGACTGACCTTCTTGAAGATAAGCATTTACCCCAATCAGTATCAGAATAAGCAACTAAACCCTTTTCATGGTTATTTTCTATAAGAATTCCCTTACTTGGAGAAGACTTTAGATACCTTAAGACTCTCATAGCAGCCTTAAAATGAGACTGCAATGGAGCATGCATATATTGACTTAAACACTGAACAAAATAAGCAATATTTCGCCTGGTAATGGTCAAGTATATTAACTTACCTATCAATTTTTGATAAGCAGTCACATTAGTAATCAACTTATCACTTTCAGAAGGTTTAGCAGAGAGAACAGTATTAGCCTCAAGAGGAGACTTCATAAGTTTACAACCTAACAAACCAAGTTCATGTAACAATTCAAGACAATACTTTCTTTGTGAAAGACATATACCATTTTGAGTTTTAAGAACCTCAATTCCTAAGAAATATTTCATTTCACCTAAATCTTTAATCAAGAATTTCTCTTTAAGAACAGATTTAAACTTCTCAATTTCAGCTTCACTGTTACCAGTGACCACAATGTCATCCACATAAACAAGAAGAGCAAGAAATACATCTTTATCATTCTTAGTAAATAATGAAAAATCATTTTTACTTTGAATGAAACCCATTTCAGATAAGGAAAGAGTTAATTTCTCATTCCATTGTCTAGGAGCCTGCTTTAAACCATACAAAGACTTTATAAGTTTACAAACTTTACCACTATCTTTCTCAAAATACCCTTCAGGCAAGTCCATATAAACATCTTCATACAAGTCACCATATAAAAATGCATTATTAATATCTAACTGAAATAATTTCCAATTATTTTGAACTGCCAAATTAAGCAAGCACCTAACAGTTACCATCTTAACCACAGGAGCAAATGTCTCCTCATAATCCAACCCTACTCTCTGATTATACCCTTTAGCAACAAGTCTAGCCTTGTATCTTTCAATTTCACCACTTGATTTATACTTGATTTTATATATCCATTTACATCCTATAGGTTTTCTTCCTTGAGGAAGATAAGTAATTTCCCAAGTATTGTTTCTATACAAAACTTCCATTTCATCATTCATAGCTTGAACCCAATTTAAATCTTTACTAGCTTCTTCATAAGTATTAGGTTCAATGCTTTTATTCAAATTAGAAACAAAACATAAATTTTCTTTTGAAAGATAAGAATAATTGACAACTCTTTCTACATAATCTTTATATTTAAATGGCATTTTAGTATTTCTGTTAGACCTTCTTAAAACATCATTTTGATCATTATCTGGATGAACATTATCATGATCAAACTCAACATTATAATTAATTTCCTCCGAAGAAGCAGTGCTACTAGATTCATCAGAATCATGACCTACACATGTGCATCCACCTCTTGTTGCTCTAGATGAACTGCTAAGAGGGGTTGCAACATGGTTATCATGATCAGAACCAACTATTCCTTCATCATTGGGAGTTTGAAAATTATTGGTTGTATTTTCAGGAAAGAATAAATCAAAAAAGTTTGAATGATCAATACCATCCTTTTCTTTAACAAAAACAGTAGAATCCTTATGCTTTAAAGGAAAAATTTCTTCATAAAATTTAACATCTCTTGAATAAAAAATGTCTTTAGTAGACAAATTTAACAATTTATAAGCCTTTTTAAAACCAGAATAGCCTATCAAAACACATTTTTCACTTCTTTGAGAAAATTTATCATTCAAATTAAGATTTGTAGAAAAACAGAGACAACCAAAGTTTCTTAAATGGAAAAGTTTAGGTTTAAATCCATGGACTAACTCAAAAGGAGACTTTCCAGCTAATACTTTAGATGGTAACCTGTTAATCAAGTATACAACAGTTAAAACACATTCAGACCAAAGATTGAGAGGAATTCCCCCCTGAAACATAAAGGATCTAGCTACATTAAGCAGATGTCTATGTTTCCTCTCCACAATACCATTCTGCTGTGGAGTATACACACAAGATGTTTGGTGAATTATACCATTATTATGAGTAAAACTTGTCATTTTTGAATTAACAAACTCAGTCCCATTATCACTTCTAAAACGTTTAATCTTTTTATCAAATTGATTTTTAAGTAGATTAACAAAGTTGGTAATGTTTTCAAAAACTTCATCTTTTGATTTTAAAAGATATACCCAAACAGCTCTTAAAAAAATCATCAACAATAGTCAGAAAATATCTATATCCATCTCTACTTGTAACCCTATAAGGTCCCCATAAGTCAAGATGTACAAGTTCACCAATAATTTTTGACTTATGATCACTTAAAGGAAATGGTTCTCTAGTTTGTTTAGCTTTATGACAAACATCACAAGGACTCTGCTTAGAATTCAAAGTTAACTTAAGATCATCCTTTAACACATATAAAACTTGGTCTGCAGGGTGTCCTAACCTACTATGCCACAAGGTTTGAGTTTGATAACACACAAAACTATTACAAGAAACTGCAGTATTACCTAAAGTATTATCATCAAACAAATAGAGACCATCTTTACAACTACCAGTCCCCAGAACTTTCCTTGAAATTAAATCCTGAATATAGCAAGTAGAATCAGAAAAGCCAACATACATTTTACTATCTCTGGCTAATTTATGAACAGACAAAAGATTCACACAATATCCAGGTATGACAAGAACATCAAACAAAACAATATTTGCATTTAATCTTAAATTTCCAATTTTAGTAATCTTTGCTTTAGTTCCATTGGGATGAGAAACAGTCAAGTTAAGATCAGAAATGTCTATAACATTAAACAGATTTTTATCAGATACAGTCATATGCTGATTTGCACCACTATCTATGATCTAACCTAATGCTTCCATTATACTTGTAAAACAACTATAAAATTTTTCAAAATTTTCATTAAAGAACACATTTGCATTAAAGAAACTACCTGCCATATTGGCATGAGAAGGTGGTGGAATAGGAGCAGAAGGTGTATCATTGATAAGACTCATGAGTTTCATTATCTGTTCATTTGTAAAACACATAGGAGCAGAAGAAGAACTAGGCACACATTGATTAGAAGAACTTGCAGCATTGCTAGAAGTAACAGATTTACCATTTTGAAAATTAGGTCTTTTCTTAAAACCAGCAGGATAACCAAGAATCTCATAACATCTATCAATAGTATGACCCAAATAACCACAATGTGTACATTTCAAATTAGGATTAGGACCTCTCATATTGCTAACAGGTTTCTTTTTCATATCAAACTTAGACACAAAAGCAGTAGATTGATTTTTATGCACATTAGTAGTATTTCCTACACCTCTATGTGATTCTTCCCTAGATATCAAAGCAAAAGCAGTTTTCACATTTGGCAGAGGTTCAGTAGTAAGTATCATACTTCTAACATTAGCATATATATCATCAAGTCCCATCAAGAATTGCATCAATTTCATCAAGTTATTATGATTCACAAATTCTTTTGAAGCTTTACATGTACAAGCAGACAATTTAATCAAAGCATCATACTGTTTCCATAGAGAGTTAAGCTTATGATAATATTCAGATACAATCATGCCATTCTGTTTTAATGAATTTATTTTCAAATGTAGATTAAAAGTAACAGAACCATCAATTTTATCATAAGTTTCTTTCAATTCTTTCTATACAACAGCAGGATCAGTAGAAAAAATTTGACCTAGATACAATTCTTCAGAGATAGAACCAAGAATCCAAGAAAGCACAACAACCCTACATCAATCCCATTGACTAGCAAGCACATCATCATCTTCAGGTTTTTCATAAGATCCATCTATAAAACACACTTTATTTTTAGTTTCAAGAGCCAATTTTAAAGCACAACTCCACACATTATAGTTTTCAGTTCCTTTTAATTTGAAACTAATCAAAGGTGTATTAGAAGTGTCACTAGGATGCAAATAGAGAGGATTACTAAAATCCAACTTACTAATTAAAGTTTCATTAGAATCAGAACTACCAGTTTTAGGTGGTACATTTTCATCAGGCATGATGACAGAATTTTAATAAGAACACACAAATAATAATAATATCAGACAATTACTAGAGACAAACACAAAACACAAGAACAATAAAGAAATATTAATAAAATATATTTATTATTGAAAATAAGAATCTAATCTCGTATAAGTGTCAGTGACAGGATTCCGTACCTCTCAAGGAGGCAGGTCAAGTATTAACACAAATACTTTTTATGAGAATTAGATTAAATTTATTTTTTTTTATAAAAAATATAACAGAAAAGTAAAGAGAGGTGTTACAGTGTTATCGGATGAAAGGTAGAGGAACCCTAATTATTCTTTGATTCACTTAGTCAAAGAAATAATCAGGATCTGAAATAAGAACCCTAATCCCTCTTTGATTCGCTTAGTCAAAGAGAAAATCAGGATCTAAATCTGCAGCGGAAACGAATCGACACAAATTAGGGTTTTTAGAAATTAGGGTTTCGAGATGAAATACGCCCCAAAATTAAAAACCCTAAACAAGCAACCGGATCACAATAATCAAATCAGTGAACCTGGCTTTGATACCATGAACGAATTTGAGATTAACAAGAAATATACCTAATTAAGAGATCAGTCGGCCCGATTAATGGAGCCAACTATGAAATTATTATTATAGATTCAATACAATAAACTAAACGAATAGTTTAGATCAATAAGAATATTGATCGATCAGGATAATCGAATCAATTATACAAAAAAAATATAAAACGAATATAGAGACAGATAGATATAGATATGCAGATATGTGATGAAACCCTAAAAGGGTTTCATCTCTTCGTTAATATAGGCAATGCACTTCATCTTCAGTCCTTCTTCTTTTTCCACTTGACGCTTTTAGCCCAAACTTCTTGACTTCAGATAAATGACATTACTGGTCCCTCAACTAACCTGCAATAACACTTATGCAACAAAATAAGAAATAATGTTTACCTAAAATACATAGTTTGAGATTTATACCTGATAGTCCACAATTTGCTATACTTATATTAATTATCTAGACAAGAAAGTAAAGAACAAGAACAAGAGTAAAGTTCAAATACAAGAATCTATGCAAGTCTAATAATATGTATCATTGATTAAACAGTGAATAAATGGTCGATATTACAACTTGACTTACAAGAAAATAAATGAACATACAATTGTTAAGTTTAGACTAACTAAAAACTTAAACAATTACAAGAGAGAAAGTAAGTGACACACACTTGTGGTGACAAACACAAAGTGAATAAATGAACATATTGTTAAGTTTAGACTAACTAGAAACTTAAACAATTACAAGAGAGAAAGTAAGTGACACACACTTGTGGTGACAAACACAAAGTGTTTATGGTGCGGCTGTGTTGCCTTATATAGGGGAGGAATTAGGGCAACACAACCTTACTTTGATAGTGATGGATGGTGGTTGTCGAGATCTCATTGGCTTGAAGTACTTGCGACAGACGCCCTTTGTCTTCTTTACCAAATCGGGTATGAGAGAGAAACCCTTCTCTTTTGATCCAACTGCATCTTTACCAAACAAGGTACATGACAGTTGGAACAACCACCATGTGACTCTTGTCCTCTTATTGTTCAAATTCTTCCCGCCTTGACAAACAACTTGGATAAGAATTTCTTGCTGATTAGAGTCACTGGACTCGCTGAAGGATGTCGCTGATGAATTATCATCAGTGACCAAGTCTGGTCAGCGAATCCTTGACTCAACAATCTCCCCCTATTCGCTGAGAAGACTTGCTGAGTAAATAGTATTAAAAAATATTACAAGTGAGGAACAAAGATGTTTTATATAACAAGAGCTCGTGTTACATGCTGACATACAAGCATTAAAAATAAAACATCTATTGTCTTGCTGCTTGTTCCCAAATGTCTTCATTTTTGATCATCCTTCGGACTGGATCAGCTTGTCTGTGAGGCAGCAGCAGCTCATGATCAATCAAGTCAATGAAGGCCCTGTTGTTTGTGGTGTCAGCACACCTTCTTCTTATCGCCAGCAGGAATCCCACTGATGCCTTCGCAAGATCACTTACTCTGAAGAAGAGTTGCTGATTTTGGAAGTTTGTGTAGAACATGCCAAATGGATTTTCAATTACAAGTCCTTCTTGGAACACAACCCGTGGGGGCAATCTAGTGTCCAAGGTAGCATCTCCAGAGATAGGAGGGAGATCTACATGTACCATTTAATCATCTCCTTTTATTTTCAGAGTGGGTTTCTTCTTTGCTGCTGAGGAAAATGGTGGTGTTGAAGGACGCCTTGCTAAGCTGCTGCCAAAATAGTTCCTTAGTACAGGTATATCAACCCTTAATCTTCTTTCCATTTCCCTTGCCTTAGTGAAATAGCCATGAATGAAGTCCTTGAGAGGAGAATAACTGTGGGCTGTTTTTTCTTTGACCAGCTCATACACCTCAAACCATTCAGTAGCCCCCAGATTTGGTCTTTGAATATTTTTCAAATATGAAGTGTGACCATCTTCTCTTTGGACTTTCAAGTTTATTTCAGCTCCAGATTTGGCTAGATTCACAGTCACTGAAACTATTTTCTGAGGCAACGTCCTTCTCCACATATTTCTAATAAACTTCTGCTTCTCCTCATCAAGCTTTCCTTTCTTCTCTAGTAATCTTGCTTCAACGTCAACTTGTTTCTTTTGATATACTGCAAGATGTCCAGAGGTTTGCAGCAGCAGAAGCTCTTCAGCATCAAGTTCTTTTTGTTCTTCAACAGCTAGTTGCCTGATATATTCAAAGTCCTTTTGTTCATTTTCCTTGTTCTTCTTTCTTCTTTCTAGTTCAGCAAATGCTTCATTTTGAACTTGATCATCAGCTGCTAGAGTGAGAACATCAGGAGCAGAACGGGTAGCTGATGAAGAACCCTCTTGACTTGCTGGATGAGAAGAAGAGGGTTTCTTGAGAGCCTCAGTGAGTTTCTTGCTTTGAGAGTCAGTTAAGGGAGTTAGCACAACTTGATTGATATAGCGTCTATGGAAAACTTGAAGCATTTCTTTTGACCTGTCAGTTGCCATTTCAACAGCCATACCCACTTCCCATGCTGCCTTGATCACTTTGGGATCATTTGGGTCCACATCATGCCCCCCTGAGCAATAGCAAGGATATTTTGTTGTTGCTCCCCCTCAAAATCAGCGGGAGCTTCTTCTTCATAATGTGGCCCTCCCAAGTTTCAACATTAACAATCTCCTTTCCTTGTTCAGTGACCTCTTTCTCACCCCTTTTCTTTCTCAAGTGTGACATCCATATCAGCTGGAGTCACTTCTTTTTCAGCTTCAACATTATCTTTTTCACCAGTAGAGGGTTCAATCACATCAGCAGTGGAAGGTTCATCTGGTTTATCCTCAACAATTTTCTCTCCCTTGGAAGTTGCATCATCACGAGCAACTTCCACCACATGCTGGTCCTTGTCAGCAGCACGACCAGCGAGCTGTTGAAGCAGGGTCTTGACTTCTCCCAACTCCTTTTCCATTCTTTCATGCCTTTGCCTATCAAGTTCCGTAAAGGAGGCATAAGGCTTCGGGAGGTCAGCAATCTTTTTCTCAAGAGAGTTGATGGCAGATGCTTGTTTATCAAGTTGCTCAGCAAGAGGGGCAACAAGATCATGAAGAGTCTTAACTTCAGAAGCAGCTGTTGTACTAGCAGAAGCAGCTCTTCGTGCAACATATGTAGATGAACTGACAGCCCTCTGAATGGTTGTAGCCTTTGCTTTGAGGAGCTGCTGATTACGATTAAGAACATTTTGAGCTAGCAAGTATGCTCGAGTATGATTTTTAGCCAAGGTTTCAGAATTTGACTTGATGGTTTCAATATCCTTGGCTGTTGGCTTCTTGCTTCTTGTACCAGCTAGTCAAAGTTTCAACCAACCGGTCATTTTCATTTTCTTTCAGATTCACCATTTCCTTAGCAGTCTTGGTGAGATCTTTCAAGCCTTCTTCAACCTTCTGCAGCCTTTCACTAGCTGAGAGAGGTATCATAACTGGTATACTAGATTGCTCAGGTGGGGAAACACGTGCAGTACAAACTACTTCAGGTATGATTGGTTCCCCAACACCTTGTGATTCTTCAGCAACATGGACTTGGGTTGTTGTATCATTTTCAGTTTCCATGTCACTGGCTTGTCCTTCAGTGGCTGCCACCACATCAAAGTCATCAGCATTTAACCCTTCCAAATCAAACTCATCATCATCAGTGGGTTCACCATCTTCCACATCCTCCATTTCCATGTTTTCATCAGTGAGAATGCCGTCAGTGACATCTCTTTCTCCTTCAACATCAACTACTTCAAAAGTTTCATCAACACTTTGCACATTTTCAGCCTCATTTATAACAACATTTCCACCATCAGTACTCACAACAACACTGGAGTCAATCAAATCTTCTCCACCAGCAACTACTACATTGTGACCATCAATATTTTCTGGATAATTTTCACTTTCACCACCAGCAACCAGCATTTCCTCATCATCGTTATCATCATCATCACCTCCTTCATAATCACACAATGCATCCAATGCCCCACAATCATCAGTGAACATTGTAGTTGTGGCGACACTGGCAGCAGCTACATGTGTCTCAGTTTCTGTTAAACAGTTTCTGAGACAGAAAAATTTAAGGGGTTTGGGGAAAGGGGTGCCTCAGGTTCAGTGTGTTGCTGCACCAAATAATTAGTAGCTTGAAAGACTATTTGAGATATTGATTAAAAAAATAGTAACATTTATAGTAATATTAACAATAATAATAACGATAAGATAAAAAAATAAAAACATAAACAAAGCCATTAAGATGCAAGTTGATTGTCAGGGACGATTGAAGAAGTGAGAGAGCATTATTCATAAGTGTTAAGCAAGAGTTGATTCTGTGGACAGAATCCTCTTAAGGGAGAGGTAATTGTAACATCCTAAATTATTTATTTTCTTTATCCGTTAACCTTATTGTTTAGTCAAATAACGTTTTTCGTTAAGTTGTTAGGCGCTTAAATTGTAGACTATCAATAAGAGTTTAACGTGTCATTGACTAGTAGCGGCGGTATGTGGTGGTTAAGGGTGGTCATGACAACCTACAATATCATTGACAACTTCACAAAATGTACACTTAAAATCTCATGCCATCAACTAAGTATGTTAGTATTATGAAAATTGTTACTAGATCATTAATGGGTTTTTATATATTGTTTTACCTGATGTGACGTAATGATGGGTATTCCCCTTAAATGGTTGATAAATATGTCAAGGTGTCTAAGTGTATTTATCTATGTTTTAGTTGAGTAGTTCTCGATCATGTCATAATTGGGTGTATTATGTTGATTAGCCGAAAATTAGGGGACCATGAGTTCAATTAGACAAACCTTCACATGGATGATGACGGTTAACTATAAAATAAATTTATAGGTCTTTTTGCTTTGTCCCGATATGATATCGAAAGGGATCGAGAAGGAGAAAAAAGAACCCTAAAAGTGGGGTGGTTAGATATAAACAATACAAATATTGTTTTGTATCAATAGATCCGTCATTAAAGCTCACCTAAGGAGAGTAGAGTCGATCGGCTACAATTATTCCGCATGACAACAGATTTCTCTTTGTGCAATTATAATATAAAAATCACATAAACCTTCCCCTCGACTCATGTTATCTCATACGCAAGACAACACACTTTAAGGGCACGACAGTAGGGCATAAGATCAAGCGCTCTTCTGTGTTTTTCTTCGAGTTTGTGGTGGACTAGTAGTAATCTTGTTCGGGTACACGGGTCTTAGCTTGGTCTCGCTAGAAGGTACTTTTACTTGTTTCGAACTAGAAGTTGTTACATATTAATAATGCGGGGGTTTATTGGAGAGTCTCAAGTACATACGTGATAACCCACATGGTCATCTTTTATCATGCTAAGTCCTGGTCTCAAAGTGAATAATATGGATCATATTAGTCTCATTTACTTGTAAAATTATCTAACGAAATCGTGATGCAACGTTTTGAAATAAGACATGGAGCTTGAGATACGCATGGCCATGTAGATAGTGATTGTGCACCAAACCGCGTCGAGAGGCTTTGTAAGATATGTGGTAAACCTAAAAGGGTTTTTAGGTTTTATTGGCGATTCCCCGAAGGTAGGAACGGTGTTCCTTTATGCCAACTAAGGTTGTTTGATGTTGATGTCGAATCGTGTTCGACTTGTATTAGGGTTTTGGTCGATCGGTGATCGTATGATTAGTGTGTGTCGATATAGTATATCGTATGATGAAGATGCCGAATGTGAAGGAATCCTCCTCCTTTTATAGGAGGAGGTTCCTTGGAGGAGAAGGTTAGGGTTTTCCCTATTCCTTCCTTGTATCAAACTCTTATTGCCATGTTTATCCGATTTTCTTAAAAGGATATCCTAGAATATTCCGGACCAGGCAACGATTGTATTTATCTTTAGAAAGGATTTGTATTGATCCTTTGTTTACTCGTCCGATATAAGCACCTTCGTGCTTATGTCCTTCGTAAGGGTGCTTCGTACTAGGTGTCCTTCGTATAGTGATTCGAAGGGGTACATCGTCAAGCCCCCCAGTCTAATGTTAGAGGCTCTGAAGACTGTAATTTTAGACTAATACATATATTTATCTTGTCAAGCTTGTCAGATCAAATAATCTTAATGAGAGCTCCGCTCTTATCTATTTGATGAGATTTCTTCGAAGTATGTCCTTCTTCTAGCTTGTTTTTGGAGATAGTTTCTTCAAAGGACCAAATTTGCAAGTTTTATAATTATCGAGGGGCGAAAGACGGTGACTATTTCTTCAGGGGGTAAGATTGAAAAATTGAACATAAGTAGGTAGTTGGTTGTTTTTAATTTTGACAAGTGGGCGGCTATATCCTTGTTTTGGAAAGCGTGCTTCATAATTTTCATAAATACTTCTCCGTCTCCCTACTTTACTTTCTTTCCCTCCATTGTTCACCGCTTCGTCTGCCTCATTGTTCGAATAGTCCATTCGCTGATCCATGTACTATTCTCCTTTCTTCATTGTTTATTGATGGCGAAGATAGGCATTAAGTCGACTTTTTCTTCTATCACTGTTGATCAACTTAGGGATTTTGTAGATAAGTATTTTCCGGGTAGAATTAGGGATTTTCGTTTGCCTGAAAAGAAGCAAAGTATAATATCTCCCCCCAATGGTTTTGTTGGTATATATCTAGACTCCATGTTAGGTATCCATTTTCCCCTTTCTTCCTTGGTGTACTTAGTCATTATGGGAACCATTTATCATGATGGCATCCTCAAGGTCATGCGAAGGTAATGGCTTTTGAGGTGATGTGTCGTGCTCATGGCGGTGATCCCACTGTTGATCTTTTTAGGAGATTTGCGAATATTTGCGATACGGGTGATTGGGTTACCATTCAAAATAGGCCAAACAATGCTGGTTGTTTTGAGAGGGGTGGGGTGACTATCAGAGATTGGAAGGATCGATTTGTTTTTATGAGTGATACTATTAGGACCAGTTCACCTGGTAAACTGGCCAGTCTCCAGTTCATCTGGAGACCCAGTGAAACTGTCCAGTGAAACTGGAGACCTAGATGATTTGTCGAGAAATATATTGAAGTCCAGTTGCACCGTACAGTCAACGCAACTAAAGACTTCCTCCAGTTGAGAACTGACCAAGTTGAAGAATCATTCTAGTTGAAGTCGAAGACAACAAATGGAAGATAGAGAATGGCAATGGCAGCGAAGCCCAGTTGACATTCTAGTCAGTTACAAACTGGAGACCATCAGTGGAAAGCTCTTACAAAGCTTTACACTGATTACGAGGAATTGACTTTTATGCTTTATGTACCTTTACCCGGATAATAAGTCTTATCTTATTATTTAAGTAATAAAAGGTACATAAAGGTGGTTGAGTAAAGTTGCTTTAACATGCGACTTTACACTGCCTTTTAAGGAATTAAATGCTATTCCTTAAATGATCTCAACCACATTTGTACGGCCAAAGTTAACATCCCAATGTTAACTTTGCCTATAAATACAAGTCATTGCACAACAAGAATATTACTTCTTCGAATACACTTCGATAGAATTCACACTTTGCAAACCTGCAATATTCTTGGTGAACTTGTGCAATATTCTCTCAATCGCTAAAAGGAACATATCACAACTTTAAGTGTTTCGATTGTCTTGAGAAATTCCGAGTGTAGATCAATTGTATTTCATAGGTTGTTAGGATATTTACATACTTGTATTATCTTGGTTCCGCAACAACCTTGTAATTTATTTAACATCAATAAATAAATTACACATTGAAAATTACATATTGTCTCATCAAGTTATCTTACAAGTTATTTGTATTATTGCATTGTTCTTTACTTATTGTCATTTAAATAAGTAATCTATCTAGAACTTGGTATATACACACTGCAACTGGTCGTCTCCAGTTCAATGCATATATTGCAAAGTAACTCCACCATCGACATAGAGGTGTCTTCAGGTAGTACCATCTATTGAGTTGGGACTTACAACTGGTATCAGAGCAGAAGGCTAATAAACTTGCCTAGATCTGCTAAGATGAACACTACTGAAGGTGGAGATGGTTCTGGTCAAGGTGAAATCCCTTTGAATAATAATGCCCAACCTTTTCAAAATGTTAATACTAACCCTCCTCCTCCTACTACCCCAAATCACGTCCATGTACATTACTCTAACACTCCTGTTCCCAAATTCGATGGAAACAGTGAGACTTTCGGTACATGGAAGGCTAGAATGCTTTTGCATTTTGGTGGTGTTGAGAGGTATATGTTGAAAATCCTTAAGGATGGACCATATATACCCATGTCTCTTGGGGTAAGTCCTATTCTAGATCCAACTGGAAGAAGAGGTTCAAGAGAAAAGCCCGAAGACCATTGGTCTGATGAGGATCGTAGACTTGTTGATCTGGACACCAGACTCAAGAACATGATCCTTGGGGCTGTTCCTGAAGATCTAATTCCAACACTTGTGTTGTTCCCCAGTGCAAAGTCAATGTGGGATGAATTAGTTATTCAGTTTGAAGGAGGTGATGACACTATTGTCACCAAAAAAGTTGCCTTGAACAAGAAGTATGAATCCTTCTTTGCCTTGCCCAATGAAAGTCTAACTGGTACATACACCAGATTTTCTAGCCTCATTAATCAGCTGAGAGGCTTGGGTGTAGAGAAGGATAAGGATATTCTTCTTGAGAAGTTTTGTGATATTCTTCCTTCCAAATGGGAAAACATGGTTCTTGTCTTGAGACAAGGTAAAACCTTGCACAGCCATACTCTTGCATCGCTTTATGGAGCCTTTAGATTCACTGAAGATAATAATGCTGCAAGACTGGTGGCTGAGCAAGATGCCATGAACCATGCCCAGAGTTCCAAGGTTGCTAGTGTACCTGAGAGACCTTGTGCTGCTTTAATGTCTGCAGAGAGTGTCCAGGCACACTCAATGAAGGAGATGTTAAACAGTTTCTTGAACTCTGGTCTGACCACTGAAAACAGTAATGGTTGTAATGAAACTGACGATGATGATCTGGTAGCCATGATTGCTAAAACCTTTAACAGGTTTAAGCATAAATCTAAAAGATTTAATGGCCCAAACAATGCTTCCAGCTCCAGCTCTCTGGATGAAACCAATCTTACATGCTATAAGTGTGGCAAGAAAGGTCACTTTATGAAGGAATGCAGATCTAGTCAGTTGAACAACCAAACTGGCCCCCCTGTCCCTAATTTCAATCGGCCTGATGATAGCTACAAAGCTAAATACAAGAAGATTAAGGCCCAGATTGCCCTCCTGTCCATGGAAAAGGAAAAGGATCAGTGCTTAATGGCACAAACTGAGGGAAAATGGGAGTACTCTGATGACTCATCAGTTGATGAAGAAGAGGAAAGGGACATGTGTTTCATGGCCTTGGAAGATCAACAACAGCACGTGGCAAAAGAAGATGTCATCACTGGAAGATGGGTGGACATCATCTTGAAAAAGGTATGTGATTATGATCACCAAGATTGACCCAGAACTGAAACTGGACCTGGCTGAATCATTAAGTGGTGATTTAGCTTTTGTGGAAACTGTAAGAGCTGATAGTGAAAGATATCTTGACACTATCTTAATTGAACTGAACAATGTTAAACCACAACTGAATGATTTACAAAGTGTCCAGTTGGCTCTCAAAGAGTCAGTTTTAAAGATTGAGGCTTTGGAACTTGATAATCAAAAACTATTTTCTGATCTTGAAAAAGAACAAAAGATTATCAAGTCATGGGTAAAAGCATCTGGTAAAAACTATGATGCATTTTCAAGAACTATCGATGCCCAGAAAAATGCATGGAAATCTGGAGATCTGGAGATAGCAGCTCTCATACCAGATCTTCATGCATTGCCTCCAGCTCTCAGGGTTGAAACTCCTTATGATCAACCTGAAGCTATTGAAACTGAAACCTTTGAGACCACCCCCATTGAGGTTAAAACTGGAGCCAAACAGGCTAAAGCTCCAGTCAAAAAGGCCACTGGTAACAAGCCTTTACCTCAAAAGTCTAAGGTGCCCAAGACCCGACAGACTAAAACTCCAGTTGAACCAAGGTCCAAGGTTCAGCTGCCTGATGAAAATAATATTTTGTTTAATCTGGAAAGTCAACTCCAACTTTTGTCTCGACAGGTTCAGAGTTGTACTGCCCGGATTAAAAATCTGGAAGGAGGTTTATCACCTCCAGTTTTCAAACAAAATATTAACCTCCCTTTAAAATCAAAACAAAAGTTTGTTCCATCTGGAACAAAATCTGGTAAAAATAAGGGGAGTAAGTATCTAATACCAATCGTTTTTACTCCTGCACCTGGAGCTGGTGAAAATGCTCCAGATGCAGCCTCCAGTTCAATACCACAACAATCTACTGTGACTTCTGTAGAGAAGTCCAGTGAACCCATCAAGAAAAGATGGGTTCACAAAAATAACTAATGATTTACAAAGTGTCCAGTTGGCTCTCAAAGAGTCAGTTTTAAAGATTGAGGCTTTGGAACTTGATAATCAAAAACTATTTTCTGATCTTGAAAAAGAACAAAAGATTATCAAGTCATGGGTAAAAGCATCTGGTAAAAACTATGATGCATTTTCAAGAACTATCGATGCCCAGAAAAATGCATGGAAATCTGGAGATCTGGAGATAGCAGCTCTCATACCAGATCTTCATGCATTGCCTCCAGCTCTCAGGGTTGAAACTCCTTATGATCAACCTGAAGCTATTGAAACTGAAACCTTTGAGACCACCCCCATTGAGGTTAAAACTGGAGCCAAACAGGCTAAAGCTCCAGTCAAAAAGGCCACTGGTAACAAGCCTTTACCTCAAAAGTCTAAGGTGCCCAAGACCCGACAGACTAAAACTCCAGTTGAACCAAGGTCCAAGGTTCAGCTGCCTGATGAAAATAATATTTTGTTTAATCTGGAAAGTCAACTCCAACTTTTGTCTCGACAGGTTCAGAGTTGTACTGCCCGGATTAAAAATCTGGAAGGAGGTTTATCACCTCCAGTTTTCAAACAAAATATTAACCTCCCTTTAAAATCAAAACAAAAGTTTGTTCCATCTGGAACAAAATCTGGTAAAAATAAGGGGAGTAAGTATCTAATACCAATCGTTTTTACTCCTGCACCTGGAGCTGGTGAAAATGCTCCAGATGCAGCCTCCAGTTCAATACCACAACAATCTACTGTGACTTCTGTAGAGAAGTCCAGTGAACCCATCAAGAAAAGATGGGTTCACAAAAATAACTGATGATTTTTGTGGTTGTGCAGGGCGATCGAAAGAAGAATATCTGGTATCTGGACAGCGCTGCTGGCCGGACTATGAC
Organism: Erigeron breviscapus; assembly: GCA_034093135.1. Taxonomy (NCBI): domain Eukaryota; kingdom Viridiplantae; phylum Streptophyta; class Magnoliopsida; order Asterales; family Asteraceae; genus Erigeron; species Erigeron breviscapus. The sequence continues at coordinate 102,729,436 of CM067167.1, read as the reverse complement.
CGGATGTAAGCCCCTGTTTGAAGAGTTCACTGTCCAAGATGGACCGACAGTGACGTTTGGTAATGATCAATCTGGAAAGACTGAAGGATATGGTGTGCTCAATAATGGACAAGTCGAATTCAAAAGAGTTGCATTTGTGAATGGTTTGAAATACAACCTGATCAGTGTCAGCCAACTTTAAAAGATTATCCCATCTTAATTTTAAAAATATTAACAAGTTGTCTCGCAAACAACTGGTTGATGGGATACCTCAAATTTCTTTCAACAAAGAAAAGCCATGTCCAGGGTGTGAGATGGGCAAGCAGAAAAGAGCCAGTTTCAAAACTAGGCAAAATTTTAGCATCACTGAACCTCTTCACATGCTACATATAGATCTTTTTGGTCCAGTGAATGTTCAAACTAGAGCTGGAAAGAAGTACACTCTAGTTGTGGTTGATGAATTCACCAGATATTGCTGGGTGGTATTCCTCAGATCCAAAAGTAATGCACCTGCTGAAATCATCTCTCTCATCAAAAGAATTGAGCTCAAATACACTCGAAAAGTTTATCAGTTGCGAAGTGATAATGGTACTGAATTCCAAAATAAGGTACTTGAAACATTTTGCAATGACACTGGCATCTCTCAAAACTTCTCATCAGTTCACTCTCCAGAGCAAAATGGAGTTGTGGAAAGAAAAAATCGCACACTGATAGAAGCGGCCAGAAGCATGCTATTTGAATCTGGTCTTCCCACCAGTTTTTGGGCTGAAGCAGTTGCAACTGCTTGTCACACCCAAAACCGGTCAGTCTACATCAAGAGACATAAGAAGACTGCCTATGAAGTACTCAGGAATCGTAAACCAAATATTGGATACTTTCATGTATTTGGTTGTCCAGTTTATATCTTAAACGATTCCAGTCAGCTTGGAAAGTTTGATGCAAAAGCTGATGAAGGGGTATTTTTAGGTTATTCAGATATTCGAAAGGCCTTTAGAGTTTATAATTATAGACTCCAAAAGGTTCATGAGACAATTCATGTCACATTCGATGAATCAACTGAAGCAATCAACAAGAGACTAAGCCTTGATATTACTCCAGTCGTTCCAATCAATTTTGGTGAAACTGACCAAGTTCATCAGTCAGTTGTTTCACCAAAAGATGCTTCCAGTTATACTCAACTGGAACCAGTTAAGAAGAAGAAAAGCACCAGTGACACATCATTTTATCCCTCCATCAATTTCAACTTACCACAAGAATTGGTGATTGGATCTGATGTACGTGCCACTCCAATATCAGCACCAGTTCAAACTCCAATTTCTCCAGTTCTTCAAGAAATTCCTTTGAATGAAGAATTTCATGATGCAAATCGTGACCTCATTGACTCTGATGAGGATGTAGAAGTAGTTTGGACTGATCCTCCTCCAGATGCATGCAACTGAAGAAGATCGCCAGGTGACTTGCACTGATATTGTTGTGCACCAGCCTAGTCAATACACTAGATGGACTCGAGCCCATCAATTGAACAAATTGTGGGTGATCCAAATAGTGGGGTTCAGACTAGAAGAGCCACCAATGAGCAATGCTTAAACGTCACCTTCTTATCTTTAATTGAACCAAAGAAGATTGACGAGGCTATGGCAGACCCAAGCTGGGTGGAAGCTATGCAAGAAGAGCTCGTCCAGTTTGAAAGGAACAATGTTTGGGAGCTTGTTCCTTGTCCACCAGGGTAAAGAAAGAACCCATTGGTACCAGATGGGTCTACCGAAACAAGATGGATGAAGATGGCCATGTTGTAAGAAATATTTCTGGCTTATGCAGCCCATCTGCAGTTCAAGGTCTTCCAGATGGATGTCAAAAGTGCGTTCCTGAATGGAACATTGGAAGAAGAAGTTTATGTTAAGCAGACTCCAGGTTTCATCGATGAGAAGCATCCTCATTGGGTTTATAGACTGAACAAAGCATTGTATGGTCTAAGATAAGCCCCAAGAGCCTGGTATGATACTTTAACTAAACATCTTCTTAAAAATGGCTTTCAAAGAGGTGCAATATATAATACCTTGTTTATCTTGAAAGAAAGAGGTAATATCTTATTGGTACAAATCTATGTTGATGACATTATATTTGGTTCAACTGATGATGCAATGTGTAAAAAGTTTTCTAAAATCATGTCATCTGAGTATGAGATGAGTTTAATGGGTGAATTAACATTTTTCTTAGGTCTTCAGATTAAGCAAACTGAAAATGGAATTTTCATAAACCAAGGAAATATGTCAGAGATTTGTTAAGAAAATACAAATATGATTCAATCCCATCGAAAAACACACCTATTGCAGCACCATTAAATTTGGACTCTGACCCAACTGGCAAACCAGTTAACATAACTGACTATCGTGGTATGGTTGGTTCACTGATGTACTTAACTGCCAGTCGACCAGATATAATGTTTGCAACATGTTTATGTGCCAGGTTTCAGGCTAACCCTAAAGAATCACATTTGCACGCTGTAAAGCGTATCTTTAGATACCTGAAAGGGTGTCCTAATCTTGGTATTTGGTACCCCAAAGGCTCAGGATTAGATCTAATGGGTTATTCAGATTCAGATCATGCAGGTTGTAAGATAGATAGAAATCAACAACTGGTGGTTGTCATTTCCTTGGAGGAAAACTGGTAAGTTGGACCAGCAAGAAGCAGACTTCAGTCTCTATGTCCATTGCTGAGGCAGAGTACATTTCTGCGGCCAGTTGCTGTGCCCAGATTCTCTGGATCAAGAACCAGTTACTAGATTATGGTCAAAAGTATACAAGGACCCCAATCTTTTGTGACAACACCAGTGCAATTGCTATATCTCACAACCCAGTGATGCACTCCAAGACAAAGCATATTGACATCAGGTATCATTTCATTCGTGATCATGTTATGAAAGGAGACATTGAAATTCATTTCATCCCCACTGACAAACAGTTAGCTGATGTTTTACAAAACCTCTCGATGAGAAAACCTTTAAACATCTCATCAGCGAACTGGGAATGTTAAATCCTTAAAGCTGGAGCTTTCTTTGTTATTGAATGCGTCAGTGACACTGATGAAGTTCTCCAGTTGAGGAGGTCCAGATAATCTTTGCTCGCCAGGCTATCGAACGCCTTTGTGATACTATCTTGGCACTAATTGATTTCCGGATCATCATTTTAGGGGGAAAGACTCAAAATAATTTTCTGACTAAAATTTATTTTTGTTTGAAAATGGCAACTGGAGAACTCTTCAGTTGGAAACTGGCACTGGACTGATCCTCCAGTGACCAGGTTCAGTCTTGTCTTGTTTTTATAACGTTAGAAATACTTGGTCAATATGTGTGACACGTGATGGTACTCAAGTGTTTTAAACCACTTGGTATCGTGATCTGACGTGTTTCAAGCCATTTTAGTACTTGAAAACTGTTTGTATTGGGAAAACAAAAAGTGAGTGGGCGCGTGGGTAAGATAAGCCGTCGTAGCATTTAATGCTGACATGGTAGCATTTAATGTTGACATGGAAAATTATGATTTTATTTCAAAATTCAAACTTACTTTGTAAAAATATCTACAAAAGGATTTTGTTTATTAAAATATAATTTTTGGTATTTCATTGGGATCTTGAATCCCTTATAAATACTCTTATTTACTCCGAACTCATTTACTTCTCTTCTACATTCTTTCATTTACTTCCAATCATCAAAATTGCTTCATTTCTCTCTCTGCTTCACAAATCAAGAACCCTAATTCCCAAATTTCATTTTCATTTTTCTATGGCTCCTAGATCATCCCGTTCAAGAGATGTAAATCTCTTAACTGTTCCATATGCTCCTTCACCAGATGTCAAACCGGCATCTGGTGCTCCTAGTAATGCTTCGGTCATCAAACTCAATCCTAATAATCCGATGGCAAGCTTACGAGGATCTCAAGGGTCTAATACCCTTATTGGTAGAATCCAGAAATTTTTGAAGGATTCTCCAATAGGACCCTCATTCTCTCTAAACCCACACAAGTTGTTTCACAACTACTTGTGTGAGTTCTGGTACACTGCCAGTCTTTCTTCTGATTGTTCCTCCATCAGTTTCACATTAAAGGATGGAACAATCCAGTGTACCTTGTCCGCTGACGTATTGAGGGATGCCTTACGCCTCAATTACTAGAGAGAGGGTGAATCTCCAGTTGTCTTACCCCCAAATATAAATTTTCGTCAAGTCCTTCTTGAAATGGGACACAAGGAGTGCTTGGACAATGGGGTGTTGAAAACGAAGGGTGCGATGACCATGAAGGGTCTTACACCTTCATGGAGGTATTTTTTCATCCACCTGGTGGAGAGTATGGGTGGGAGTTCTGGTGGTCTTGACCAGATCAACTCCTCACAAGCAGAAATGGCTTACTGCTTGTGGAACGGATTGAGAGTAGACTTTGCGGATATTTTGTTTAGAAGCCTGGTACAAAAGCTGAAGGGCACAAGGGGTGTTTGTATCCCCTTTTCAAGGTTTCTCTCTCTCTGTTTTAAACATATTCTGGGCAGAGAAGCATATTTAAGTACAGATTCACCGTACACTGCGCCAGATATGTTGAGGAATTTAGACTCTCTGGTATCTGAAGCTGGAGAGGTCGAGATTCCAGAACGAATGCAACTGGCATTCGCTTCAACTGATGCACCGATTGAAGGTGAGTCAGAAAGACAACTGGGCGGGCCTCAAAATAATGAGGGACCCTCCAGTTCGTCTAATGTTGTGGTTGAGGATAGAGCAACCATAACTGAAGCAACTCCAATCACATCTATCCCTGGTGAAGATACTTTGGTATCTGATCCACCAACAGATGCACCCATCCAGGAAACTGGGGAAGGTCATCTGGAGACTGACCCTTCTGGTCAGCCCTCAGTTACATTCATGGATCTGGACATGAATGTTAATGACGAGGAAATCCTGATAGAGTCTTCGGATTCTGAAGGAACTGAAACAGACTTGGAGATTTTTGAGGCTTCTGTACAAGCTCAAAACCCTTCATCTCCAGTCTCCCTTCCAGACGCATCAATTTCACTTTCACCCTCCCAAGAAAATGTGCCTACTGATATATCTTTCCAAACTTATACCGCTCCTTCACCAACTGGGCAATTCTCATTTGCTCGAGAAATGCCACCCCCACCGACGCCGTTGTTCACACCTGAGCATTCTCAGCATGAACAACACATTGATTTTCCAGTCCTTTCTTTATCCACCACTCCTATTATATCTTCAACTGCTGGCATGACAACTGGGGAGACTTCCTTAAGTTTGCCTCCTCCAGTTGCTCCAGTAGTAACTGTTGCTGGTCCAGTGACACCTTCTCCTTCGTCACTGGACAGTCAAGTTGTCTCTTTACAAGTCGATCTCCAAAACCTACTTACCAGGGTGGAGGAGATTCAAAAGACACTTGACAAAAACACCAAGTCCTTCTCCAGATACCACAAAGATCATTTGACAAACATTAAAGTGGTTGATCTGGGGATAAACAAGTTTTCATCTAATGAAGACTTGGTGTTTAAAAAGCTAAATGAGTTGGTCACTGGCTGCAACAATCTGGCTGGTACTTTAAAGGAAGCCTTTGACCTTACTCAGTCCAAGGTTACAACCTCAATCTCCAATCTGCTTGGCAACACTGTAAGAACATCTGAAGTAGATTTGAGGGAGATTGAAAGGCAGGTAAAGGAACTGATTGAAAAACCTGGCCTAGATGTAACTGAACTTGGACAACAGTTGATGACTTCAGTTGGTCAGAAGATAGAGGATACGCTGGGTGCTAGAGAAGCACAATTGATTGAAAGGGTGATGTCTGAGATCACCAAGCTGGCCACTCCTCAGGTTGATCTGGCCCCACTCACCAGTGAGATCAACTAGTTGAGAGGCAGCATAGAGAATTTGAACACCCAGGTATCTCTACATGCTCAATCTTTAGAAAAACTGACAACTGAAGTAGAGAATTTGAAGAAGAAGGATGATGAAGTGAAGGAAAAGGTTGTCTCTGGTTTGGATGAAGACTTCAAGATCCTAAATGACTTAAAAACTGGTCAAGAACAAGTTACTGCCAATGTTTTGACCCAGTCAAAGGAGACCAACCATTTATGGAGGTCTTTCAGGATGATGTGTGGAATTTTCAAAGAGTGTAAGGACATGCAATACATGGCAGCCTCTTGACCGGTTGCCATCTCACCCCTCTGAATGGGAAGGTATTAGGGCAGGTCTAGATGCTGCCAAGGGGGAAAGAAGTACAGTCCTTCCACCAGTTGCACCTGGAAGAACTTCATCTGGAAGTCAAGTTGGAAGAGAAATGGTTGTAGCTACCAGTACTGAAGCTGGTGAGCAAGATGTTAGGGGGAATGTGTTGGATAAGGGAAAATGTTTAGCTGTTGAAGCATCTGCCCAGCCGGCCACTGATGTAATGTTAGAAACTGGCAATGCTGATATACTTCCTCCAGTTTCAGATAGTGATAGCAGAAGACTGGCCAGACTTGGTAATGATATTAAAGAAAGAAAGAAGATGAAACAAAGAAACCAAGCTGAAGCCATGGCACATCTTGCACAGATCAAGTTGCTTGATATGAGTGATGCCAATCTTTTGGGTATCACTAAGGAGGAGTATGCCAGGGTTAAGAATGATCCCAGGATAGTTGACCAGTTGAAAGAAATGCTGGATGTAGAACTGGACAGACACTATCCTGAGGATGAAGCTGAATTCGATGCCAGAAGCTTGAACATTTCAGTGGAGAAGGCTAAGGAGAATAGGGCCAGTGGGATTCTTAAACGAATTGCAAATGTTAAGAAGGTTGTGAAGAAGGTTTTGAATCCACCAAAAAGGATTCCACAACCAAGAAGACCACTGTCAAGAGATGCTGACCTTAGCACATTTGTTGAACCAACTGGCAAGGTATCTAATGAAGACATCAAGTCCGCTGTACTGGCTGCTGGTAATGGGAGTATAAAAATAACAAATGAATCTGAAGCAAGAAGTTATTACTCCCAGATCATGTCAACCAGAAGACATAGTGGTACTATCAATGGTGTTAATGTAACAATCAAGCCAGGCACCAAAGTTTTTCATGTTGAAGTTAGTTATACCAGAGGGCCACTGGTTAAAACTGACAATCCTGGTGCAATGCAGTATGGGTTCAGTGAATGGGTGGAAATGGTGAATGTGTTGGATGCGAAGGCACAAAAGAATAGGTTTGAGAAAGCATAGGTGAACTTCTTAAGGGGCAAGATTCAACATAAAGAAAATCTTGAGCAAAAGTTGAATATTGATCCTGAAGACTCTCAGCCTATTTCTTTGGTGACCAAGAGAAGAAGAACTGGCGAAGGGTCATCTCATTAAGTTCTTTTTCCAGTTATCTACTTGTATTTTGTTTTACATTCTGTAACTTGTATAAATTTCATTTCCTTGTATAAATGAAGTTACCAGTTTGTAACCACAAGGTAGATAATAGATTAAAATCTAACAAAACTAAAACGAAAAACCTAAGGCATTTATTGATCTATAAAAATGCCTTAGAAAACTTAGATAGATTTAAATCGAACAAGTCTCTTCAGTTCACACTTGTATAGATACAAGAACTAGAAAAAGACTTGGCAATATTTCTAAACAAATAGGGGGAATTTGTTAGGACCAGTTCACCTGGTAAACTGGCCAGTCTCCAGTTGCATCTGGAGACCCAGTGAAACTGTCCAGTGAAACTGGAGACCTAGATGATTTGTCGAGAAATATATTGAAGTCCAGTTGCACCAGCAACTACTACATTGTGACCATCAATATTTTCTGGATAATTTTCACTTTCACCACCAGCAACCAGCATTTCCTCATCATCGTTATCATCATCATCACCTCCTTCATAATCACACAATGCATCCAATGCCCCACAATCATCAGTGAACATTGTAGTTGTGGCGACACTGGCAGCAGCTACATGTGTCTCAGTTTCTGTTAAACAGTTTCTGAGACAGAAAAATTTAAGGGGTTTGGGGAAAGGGGTGCCTCAGGTTCAGTGTGTTGCTGCACCAAATAATTAGTAGCTTGAAAGACTATTTGAGATATTGATTAAAAAAATAGTAACATTTATAGTAATATTAACAATAATAATAACGATAAGATAAAAAAATAAAAACATAAACAAAGCCATTAAGATGCAAGTTGATTGTCAGGGACGATTGAAGAAGTGAGAGAGCATTATTCATAAGTGTTAAGCAAGAGTTGATTCTGTGGACAGAATCCTCTTAAGGGAGAGGTAATTGTAACATCCTAAATTATTTATTTTCTTTATCCGTTAACCTTATTGTTTAGTCAAATAACGTTTTTCGTTAAGTTGTTAGGCGCTTAAATTGTAGACTATCAATAAGAGTTTAACGTGTCATTGACTAGTAGCGGCGGTATGTGGTGGTTAAGGGTGGTCATGACAACCTACAATATCATTGACAACTTCACAAAATGTACACTTAAAATCTCATGCCATCAACTAAGTATGTTAGTATTATGAAAATTGTTACTAGATCATTAATGGGTTTTTATATATTGTTTTACCTGATGTGACGTAATGATGGGTATTCCCCTTAAATGGTTGATAAATATGTCAAGGTGTCTAAGTGTATTTATCTATGTTTTAGTTGAGTAGTTCTCGATCATGTCATAATTGGGTGTATTATGTTGATTAGCCGAAAATTAGGGGACCATGAGTTCAATTAGACAAACCTTCACATGGATGATGACGGTTAACTATAAAATAAATTTATAGGTCTTTTTGCTTTGTCCCGATATGATATCGAAAGGGATCGAGAAGGAGAAAAAAGAACCCTAAAAGTGGGGTGGTTAGATATAAACAATACAAATATTGTTTTGTATCAATAGATCCGTCATTAAAGCTCACCTAAGGAGAGTAGAGTCGATCGGCTACAATTATTCCGCATGACAACAGATTTCTCTTTGTGCAATTATAATATAAAAATCACATAAACCTTCCCCTCGACTCATGTTATCTCATACGCAAGACAACACACTTTAAGGGCACGACAGTAGGGCATAAGATCAAGCGCTCTTCTGTGTTTTTCTTCGAGTTTGTGGTGGACTAGTAGTAATCTTGTTCGGGTACACGGGTCTTAGCTTGGTCTCGCTAGAAGGTACTTTTACTTGTTTCGAACTAGAAGTTGTTACATATTAATAATGCGGGGGTTTATTGGAGAGTCTCAAGTACATACGTGATAACCCACATGGTCATCTTTTATCATGCTAAGTCCTGGTCTCAAAGTGAATAATATGGATCATATTAGTCTCATTTACTTGTAAAATTATCTAACGAAATCGTGATGCAACGTTTTGAAATAAGACATGGAGCTTGAGATACGCATGGCCATGTAGATAGTGATTGTGCACCAAACCGCGTCGAGAGGCTTTGTAAGATATGTGGTAAACCTAAAAGGGTTTTTAGGTTTTATTGGCGATTCCCCGAAGGTAGGAACGGTGTTCCTTTATGCCAACTAAGGTTGTTTGATGTTGATGTCGAATCGTGTTCGACTTGTATTAGGGTTTTGGTCGATCGGTGATCGTATGATTAGTGTGTGTCGATATAGTATATCGTATGATGAAGATGCCGAATGTGAAGGAATCCTCCTCCTTTTATAGGAGGAGGTTCCTTGGAGGAGAAGGTTAGGGTTTTCCCTATTCCTTCCTTGTATCAAACTCTTATTGCCATGTTTATCCGATTTTCTTAAAAGGATATCCTAGAATATTCCGGACCAGGCAACGATTGTATTTATCTTTAGAAAGGATTTGTATTGATCCTTTGTTTACTCGTCCGATATAAGCACCTTCGTGCTTATGTCCTTCGTAAGGGTGCTTCGTACTAGGTGTCCTTCGTATAGTGATTCGAAGGGGTACATCGTCAAGCCCCCCAGTCTAATGTTAGAGGCTCTGAAGACTGTAATTTTAGACTAATACATATATTTATCTTGTCAAGCTTGTCAGATCAAATAATCTTAATGAGAGCTCCGCTCTTATCTATTTGATGAGATTTCTTCGAAGTATGTCCTTCTTCTAGCTTGTTTTTGGGGATAGTTTCTTCGAAGGACCAAATTTGCAAGTTTTATAATTTATCGAGGGGCGAAAGATGGTGACTATTTCTTCAGGGGGTAAGATTGAAAAATTGAACATAAGTAGGTAGTTGGTTGTTTTTAATTTTGACAAGTGGGCGGCTTTATCCTTGTTTTGGAAAGCGTGCTTCATAATTTTCATAAATACTTCTCCGTCTCCCTACTTTACTTTCTTTCCCTCCATTGTTCACCGCTTCGTCTGCCTCATTGTTCGAATAGTCCATTCGCTGATCCATGTACTATTCTCCTTTCTTCATTGTTTATTGATGGCGAAGATAGGCATTAAGTCGACTTTTTCTTCTATCACTGTTGATCAACTTAGGGATTTTGTAGATAAGTATTTTCCGGGTAGAATTAGGGATTTTCGTTTGCCTGAAAAGAAGCAAAGTATAATATCTCCCCCCAATGGTTTTGTTGGTATATATCTAGACTCCATGTTAGGTATCCATTTTCCCCTTTCTTCCTTGGTGTACTTAGTCATTATGGGAACCATTTATCATGATGGCATCCTCAAGGTCATGCGAAGGTAATGGCTTTTGAGGTGATGTGTCGTGCTCATGGCGGTGATCCCACTGTTGATCTTTTTAGGAGATTTGCGAATATTTGCGATACGGGTGATTGGGTTACCATTCAAAATAGGCCAAACAATGCTGGTTGTTTTGAGAGGGGTGGGGTGACTATCAGAGATTGGAAGGATCGATTTGTTTTTATGAGTGATACTATTAGGACCAGTTCACCTGGTAAACTGGCCAGTCTCCAGTTGCATCTGGAGACCTAGTGAAACTGTCCAGTGAAACTGGAGACCTAGATGATTTGTCGAGAAATATATTGAAGTCCAGTTGCACCGTACAGTCAACGCAACTGAACACTTCCTCCAGTTGAGAACTGACCAAGTTGAAGAATCATTCCAGTTGAAGTCGAAGACAACAAATGGAAGATAGAGAATGGCAATGGCAGCGAAGCCCAGTTGACATTCTAGTCAGTTACAAACTGGAGACCATCAGTGGAAAGCTCTTACAAAGCTTTACACTGATTACGAGGAATTGACTTTTATGCTTTATGTACCTTTACCCGGATAATAAGCCTTATCTTATTATTTAAGTAATAAAAGGTACATAAAGGTGGTTGAGTAAAGTTGCTTTAACATGCGACTTTACACTGCCTTTTAAGGAATTAAATGCTATTCCTTAAATGATCTCAACCACATTTGTACGGCCAAAGTTAACATCCCAATGTTAACTTTGCCTATAAATACAAGTCATTGCACAACAAGAATATTACTTCTTCGAATACACTTCGATAGAATTCACACTTTGCAAACCTGCAATATTCTTGGTGAACTTGTGCAATATTCTCTCAATCGCTAAAAGGAACATTTCACAACTTTAAGTGTTTCGATTGTCTTGAGAAATTCCGAGTGTAGATCAATTGTATTTCATAGGTTGTTAGGATATTTACATACTTGTATTATCTTGGTTCCGCAACAACCTTGTAATTTATTTAACATCAATAAATAAATTACACATTGAAAATTACATATTGTCTCATCAAGTTATCTTACAAGTTATTTGTATTATTGCATTATTCTTTACTTATTGTCATTTAAATAAGTAATCTATCTAGAACTTGGTATATACACACTGCAACTGGTCGTCTCCAGTTCAATGCATATATTGCAAAGTAACTCCACCATCGACATAGAGGTGTCTTCAGGTAGTGCCATCTATTGAGTTGGGACTTACAGATACTTTAATCCCCGATGTCTTTAGTATTTTGGTAGATAGGGTGAGGTTGGAGGATGTAAAGAAGTGTGTTGATCCTATCCCTCTTGATGAAGACTTGAGCCCTTTGTTTAAGGAGATTAGTGAGAATCATATAGTTGCATTGTCATACCCTGATAGTGTTCTTTTCAAGGCGAAGGTTATAGATGTTTTGCCAACTGGGGAAGAAGAGATGGATGGTAAGCACAAGATTTGCTTTTATTGTATCTGTCTCTTGTATTTCTGCTTTAGCTTGACTCCTTTCTCCTTTCTTTATTTGTAGATATGAGTTTTATGGACTTTGTGAGGAAAGGTGGTCAAGATGTTGTGCAATCTCTTGGTGAGGCTGTTGCTGGGTCCCTACCCATGCCTTCTGTTGTACCAAGTGTGAGCCATGCTGAAGGGCTTGAATCATCTCCTTCAAGGATGGCTGGTTCTTCTGGTGGAGGGTCTCCCCCTGTTGAGGAAGATGATGATGTGGAAATCACTGGTGTAAAAGCAAGTGATTGGAAGGTTCCTGAGGAAGGTATTGGTTCTCGTCTCCGGAAGAGGAAGGACATTGGATCTCCTTCGTATCCTTCGTTGAAGAAAAAGAAAACCAAGTTAAAAGGTATATATGTCTTTCCTTTATCTTTATATCTTAATTCTTCTTCTTTTTTCTTTACTCTTATTTGATTGTATGCAGCACATGCCATTTTTGATCGTACAGATGATACTCCCCCAAAGTCTTATGATGATGAAGACGGTGTTTCTCTTGATTCCCTTCGTAATATGAGTGACCTAGGCTTCGTCCAATCATATCACAAGCATGCCCAATGTCAGAGCAAGATGAATGTGGTTGTGGAGGAACGCTTGCAGGCTGCTTGTTCTCGTATTGAAGATTTGCTGGAACAGCTGGGTAAGAAGAATCAGGAGTGTGAAAATTTGAAGAAGTCTGTTGAGGATGTCAAGAGTCAATCAAGTGAGGTTTCAGCATTGGAGAGGAAGCTAAGGGAGGCTGAGGTTGGTTTCAAGATTCGAGAGGATGAGATTGCTGAATTAAAGCAAAAGTTAACCAACTCTGTCTTGAGCCTTAATTTGGAGAAGGAGGTGTCTTCTGGGCTAGCTAAGCAGGTGCAGGAGCATATTTCAGAGCGTGCTGGTCTGATAACCGATGTAATCCCTTATGCTTGCAGGGCCTTGGTAGACAGTGACGAGTTTGGGAAGCTTGTGGCAGCAGTGATTACGGCGAACAGAGATGATGAGAGGTCACTTATTCTGAAGAAATTGAGCGATGATGGGAAGGTGGATTTGGCTTCTTGTTCTGACTTCAAAGCTAATACAGCTGAGGTCATTGATCGAGCTGTATCTGATTACAAGAATGCCGATTTCCCATTTGTTTAGAAGATGACCTCCGATCCTGCTGCTTCGTATAAAACTTTGATGCACATTGTTCCCGACAAGATTGATCCTGTCTCAACATCTGCTTCTGCAAACGTGGATTCATGTGTCCCTCCTCCTGTTTCACCATCTTGCCCAGAAACCTCCGCTGTTGATATAGCTGCTCCCACTTGATTCTTTGGTGAAACTGTTGTATTTGGTCGCTGGCCTTAAGAAAATTTTATTTGTATTGCATTTTGAATACTGTGACCTGGGGAAGCTTTTATTTTTTGTTCCTGCATTGTGTGCAGGTTTTGTAAATATTGTCATGGTTCGTGTTGGCCATGACACTTTGACATCTGAAGGTATATGACCCTTACGAAGGTCAAATTTTGCTAAAGGTTCATGTGACTTTTGTATTTTCTAGTTGTTTGCACAGGTTCGAGGGTATACTCGTTCGATTTTTCTGTGTCTCACATTCTGTGCATGGTTACGAAGGTGATTTCCTTCGTAGTTTCCATGTCTTATTTTTTGTTTGCATGCTTCGTAGTAAGAGTCTTACTTACGATTCGGCTCTTATGTTATGTAGGCGTCCCTTTGAACATACATTTTTGGCCTTAGTAGCATGTCTTTAGTTGATTAATTCGTACGTACATGGTAAAAGTAATAATACGATAGGGAGCGACCCTTCGTATGTGTAGTTAATAAGAGATCACTGTGTGACCTAAAAAACGAAAAATTTTATTAATCACTGTGTGATTACATAAATTCCTAATAGGATTGCTATTATTTGCCTTAAGGGCGTAACCTATTACATTTATCACTTTTGTGAGAAAATAAAGGCTACGAAGCAATCTAGGCACATTGTGCCTTCATTCTTGTTCCTCCTTTGTCTCAAAGGATCCAGTGGATTCCTCTGGGTCAAAGGTCTTTGGAAGCTTCACTGGGTCTGAGGTTGATTCTTCGCTCCCTTGGGAGCCTTCGATTTCTGACAATTCTTTGTCTTCTTTATAAACCATGAAGATTGTTTGCTCCGGGGCTTTGTTCCTCTCTTGGCTTCCTTCTTCATCCTTTACTTTAGTGTTTTGCCAAATTTCCACTAGTAGGTGACCTAGCTCTCCTTCTTTTATAGCTTTGCTTATGGCTTTCCTTAGGTTGATGCAGTCATTAGTGTCATGACCGTGATCACAGTGAAACTCGCAATACTCATCATAATTCTTCTTGTTTTTGTTGTTGAGCTTCGGAGGGGGTGCGAATTTGTTAGGACCAGTTTACTGATAAACTGGCCAGTCTCCAGTTGCATCTGGAGACCTGAAGAAATTGTCCAGAAATATATTGAAGTCCAGTTGCAACGTACAGTTAACGCAACTGAAGACTTCCTCCAGTTGAGATCTGACCAGATATAAAGACATTCCAATTGAAGTCGAAGACAACAAATGGAAGATAGAGAATGGCAATGGCAGCGAAGCCCAGTTGACATTCTATTCAGATAGAAACTGGAGAATATCAGTTTAAAGCCTTACAAAGCTTTACACTGATTACGAGGAAGACCTTTATGCTTTATGTGCTATTAACCGGAAAATAACAATTGTCTATGTTTAAAGTACAAAAGTACATAAAGCAGGTTGAATAAAGTGACTTTATGTCATACTTTATACAGCATTTAATTGGAAGTCGTATTGCTTCCTTAAATGCTCTCAACCATATTTGTACGATAAAGTTAGAATCCCAATGACAACTTTATCTATAAATAGAGGTCTTTGCACAACCAAGAAATAACTTTGCATATTCAGACATTTGCATTTCTTGGTGAACTTGTGCAATATTCTCTCAATCGCAAAAAGGAACATTTCATAACTTTAAGTGTTTCGATTGTTGAAGAGAATTTCCAAGTATTAGATCATTGTATTTCATAGGTTGTTAGGATATTTACATATTTGTATTATCTTGGTTCCGCAACAACCTTGTAATTTATTTAAAGATAATAAATAAATTACACTTGAAAAAATTACATATCGATCTCACCAGATTTACTTTACAAGTATTTATTTATTGCATTGTCTTTACTTATTACACTTTGTCACCTTAATAAGTAATCTAACCATTAACCTGGTATATACATACTGCAACTGGTCGTCTCCAGATCAGTGTGTATATTGCAAAGTAACCTCACCATCGACATAGAGGTATCTTCAGGTAGTACCATCTATTGAGTTGGGACCTACAAGTGGTATCAGAGTAGAAGGCTAATATATTTGCCTAGATCTGCTTAGATGACTACTACTGAAGGTGGGGATGGTTCTGGTCAAGATGAAAATCCTAATGTTAATAATCCACCTGTTCAAAATGTTAATACTAATCCTCCTCCTCCTCCTACACCCCCTAACCATGTCCATGTACATTATTCCAATACTCCTGTTCCCAAATTCGATGGAAACAGCGAGACCTTTGGTACATGGAAGGCCAGAATGCTCTTGCATTTTGGTGGGATAGAGAGATACATGTTGAGAATCCTTAAGGATGCACATGTACCCATGTCTCAAGGGGTGAGCCCTTTTCTTGATCCTACTGGATCTAGAAGAGGCTCTAGAGAAAAGCCTGAAGACCATTGGTCTGATGAGGATCGCAGACTGGTGGACTTGGACACCAGACTGAAAAACATGATCCTTGGGGCTGTTCCTGAAGACCTTATTCCAACACTTGTGTTGTTCCCCAGTGCCAAGGCAATGTGGGATGAATTGGTCCTTCAGTTTGAAGGAGGTGATGACACCATTGTCACCAGGAAAGTTGCTTTAAACAAGAAGTATGAATCCTTCTTTGCTTTACCCAATGAGAGCCTGACTGGTACTTATACCAGATTCACCAGTGTGATTAATCAACTGAGAGGGCTGGGTGTAGAGAAGGATAATGATATTCTTCTTGAGAAGTTTTGTGATATTCTTCCTTCAAAATGGGAAAACATGATTCTTGTCCTAAGACAAGGTAAGACCCTGCACAACCACACTCTTGCATCTCTTTATGGAGCCTTCAGATTCAATGCACAGAGACTGGTGGCTGAGCAGGATGCTTTAAATCATGCCCAGAGTTCAAAGGTTTCTAGTATAACTGAGAAACCTTGTGCTGCTTTAATATCTACTGAGAATGTCCAGTCACATTCTATGAAGGAGATGTTGAACAGTTTTCTGAACTCAGGTCTGACCACTGAAATCAGTGATGATTGTGATGAAACTGACAATGATGATCTGGTAGCCATGATTGCTAAAACCTTTAACAGGTTTAAGCATAAATCTAATAGATTTAATGGTTCCAACAATACTTCCAGCTCCAACTCTCTGGATAAGACCAATCTTACATGCTATAAGTGTGGCAAGAAAGGTCATTTCATGAAGGAATGCAGATCTAGTCAGTTGACAATCAAACTGGTCCCCCTGTCCCTAAAACATAGGCCTGATGATATACTCTCTTTGTTTATTCGGTTGGTTGTTCCTATAGTGTGCGCTGTTTTTCGTTGTATAGTTGTTTTTCGTTTCGTTTTTTGGTTTTTTTTTTTTGTTTTTCAATCGGCCTGATGATAGCTACAAAGCTAAATACAAGAAGCTTAAGGCCCAGATTGCCCTTCTGTCCATGGAAAAGAAAAAATCAGTGCATGATGGCACAAACTGAAGGAAAATGGGAATACTCTGATGACTCATCTGATGATGATGAAGAGATTAGGGACATGTGTTTCATGGCTTTGGAAGACCAGCAACATGTGGTGAAAGATGATGTCATTTCTGGAAGATGGGTGGACATCATTTTGAAAGAGTATGACATTCAACTTGACCCAGAACTGAAACTGGACCTTGCAGAATCACTTAACAGTGATTTGATTTTTGTTGAAACTGTTAGAACTGACAGTGAAAGATATTTAGAAACAGTTCTGACAGAATTAAATAATTTAAAACCACAAATTTCAAATTTGCAAAGTGTCCAGTTGGCTCTCAAGGAGTCAGTTTTGAAATATGAGGCATTGGATTTTGAAAATCAAAACTAAAATCTGATCTTGAAAAAGAACAGAAGATTGTCAAATCCTGGATAAGGGCATCTGGATTAAATTATGATGCTTTTACAAACACCATTGATGCACAGAAAAATGCTTATAAATCTGGAGATGTGCACATGGCAAGTATCATTCCAGATATCCATACCATGCCTCCAGCTCTTAGGCCAGTTACCCCATATGACCAGCCTACAGATATCAAAATTGAACCCATTGAGACCACCCCCTCTGAGGTTAAACCTGGAGCTAATCAGGCTAGAGCTCCAGTTAAAAAGGCTGCTGGTGATAAGCCTTTACCTCAAAAGTCCAAGGAGCCCAAGAATCCTAAGACTAAAACTCCAGCTGAACCTAGGTCCAAGGTTCAGCAGCCTACTGAAAAAGATGTTTTGTCAAAACTGGAAAGTCAACTCCAACTTTTGTTCAGGCAGGTACAGAGTTGCACTGCCAGAATTAAAAATCTGGAAGGAGCCTCGTCTCCTCCAGTTGAAAAACAAAATATCAAAACCCCTTTTAAACAAAAACAAAAAATTGCTCAATCTGGAATGAAAAGAAAAAGGGGAACAAATATCAAATACCAATCGTTTTTACTCCTGCACCTGGAGCTGATAAAAAGCTCCAGATACAGCATCCAGTTTAACACCACAACAATCAACTGAGACTTCTGAAGTGAAGTCCAGTGAACCCATCAAGAAAAGATGGGTTCACAAAAATAACTAATGATTTTTGTGGGTTTGCAGGGCGATCGAAAGAAGAACACCTGGTATCTGGACAGCACTGGCCGGACTATGACCGGATGTAAGCCCGTGCTGGAAGAGTTCACTGTCCAAGATGGACCGGCAGTGACGTTTGGTAATGATCAAAATGGAAAGACTGAAGGTTATGGTGTGCTCAATAACGGACAGGTCGAATTCAAAAGAGTTGCATTTGTGAATGGTTTGAAATACAACCTGATCAGTGTCAGCCAACTTTGTGATGATGGCTACAGAGTTTTGTTCGATATTGCTCAAGGCACCATATTTAACAAGGATTGGAAAGTGGTTATGGTTGCACCAAGGAAAGGAAATGTGTACATCATGGATATGGAACCAGCTCCAAAAGAGCAGTGCTTCTATACCAAGGCTGATGAGGACACCAACTGGCTGTGGCATAAAAGATTATCCCATCTTAATTTAAAAATATTAACAAGTTGTCTCGCAAACAACTGGTTGATGGGATACCTCAGATTTCTTTTAAAAAAGAAAAGCCATGTCCAGGGTGTGAGATGGGCAAGCAGAAAAGGGCCAGTTTCAAGACAAGGCAAAACTTTAGCATCACTGAACCTCTTCACATGCTTCATATGGATCTCTTTGGTCCAGTGAATGTTCAAACTATGAGCTGGAAAGAAATACACTCTAGTTGTGGTTGATGAATTCACCAGATATTGCTGGGTGGTATTCATCAGATCCAAAAGTGATGCACCTGCTGAAATCATCTCTCTCATCAAAAGAATTGAACTCAAGTACACTCGAAAAGTTTGTCAGTTACGAAGTGATAATGGTACTGAACTTCAAAATAAAGTACTTGAAACATTTTGTAATGACACTGGCATCTCTCAAAACTTCTCATCAGCACATTCTCCAGAGCAAAATGGAGTTGTGGAAAGAAAGAATCGCACACTGATAGAAGCTGCCAGAAGCATGCTATCTGAATCAGGTCTTCCCACCAATTTTTGGGCAGAAGCAGTGGCAACAGCTTGTCACACCTAAAACCGGTCAGTCTACATCAAGAGACAAGAAGACTTCCTATGAAGTACTCAGGAATCGAAAACAAAATATTGGATATTTCCATGTATTTGGTTGTCCAGTTTATATTTTAAATGATTCCAGTCAGCTTGGAAAGTTTGATGCAAAAGTTGATGAAGGTGTATTTCTAGGCTATTCAGATATTCGAAAGGCCTTTAGAGTTTATAATTATAGACTCCAAAAGGTTCATGAGACAATTCATGTCACATTCGTCGAATCAACTGAAGCAATCAATAAGAGACCAAGCCTTGATATCTCTCCAGTCATTCCAATAAATTTTGGTGAAAC
Source organism: Erigeron breviscapus (assembly GCA_034093135.1). Classification (NCBI taxonomy): domain Eukaryota; kingdom Viridiplantae; phylum Streptophyta; class Magnoliopsida; order Asterales; family Asteraceae; genus Erigeron; species Erigeron breviscapus. Next base: position 102,710,104 of record CM067167.1, on the reverse strand, counting down.
TGACCAAGTTCATCAGTCAGTTGTTTCACCAGATAATGTTTCCAGTTACACTCAACTGGAACCAGCTCAAAAGAAGAAAACCACCAGTGATACATCATTTATCCCTCCATCAGTTTCAACTTACCACAGAAATTGGTGATTGGATCTGATGTACGTGTCACTCCAATATCAGCACCAGTTCAAACCCAACTTCTCCAGTTCTTCAAGAAATGCCTTTTAATGAAGAATTTCATGATGCAAATCGTGACCTCATTGACTCTGATGAGGATATAGAAGTAGTTTGGGCTGATCCTCCTCCAGTAGTAACACCTGAAGAGGATCACCAGGTGACTTGCACTGATATTGTTGTTCACCAGCCTAGTCAATACACTAAATGGACTCGAGCACATCCAATTGATCAGATTGTTGGAGATCCAAGTAGTGGGGTTTAGACTAGAAGAGCCACAAGTGAGCAATGCTTGAACTTCACCTTCTTATCACTGATTGAACCGAAGAAGATTGACGAGGCTATGGCAGATCCAAGCTGGGTGGAAGCTATGCAAGAAGAGCTCCTCCAGTTTGAAAGGAACAATGTTTGGGAACTTGTTCCTTGTCCACCAGGGTTGAAGAAAGAACCCATTGGTACAAGATGGGTCTACCGAAACAAGATGGATGAAGATGGCAATGTTGTAAGAAACAAGGCCAGATTAGTTGCCCAGGGTTATTGTCAAGCAGAGGGCGTTGACTTTGATGAAACTTTGCTCCAGTTGCAAGACTTGAAGCCATAAGAATATTCTTGGCTTATGCAGCCCATCTGCAGTTCAAGGTCTTCCAGATGGATGTCAAAAGTGCGTTCCTAATGGAACATTGGAAGAAGAAGTGTATGTTAAACAGACTCCAGGCTTCATCAATGAGAAGCATCCTCACTAGGTATATAGACTGAACAAAGCTTTGCATTCTGATCAAACTCCAGAAAACATTCCCTCTTATCTCATTTCTGAAGTCTTCGATAATGAAGGCATTCCTCCTTCTAACCAAGTCTCTTTTCAAGCCCAGAAACTTACTGTCAAAGCTAACAACTACTTGGGATCTGAAGAAATCCCTTCTAAAGTCAAAGGATATTATTCTATGCTGGACTTCATCAAAGGATGTCCAGTTAGAAGAGCAATATAAAAATCCCCATGAGATGTGTCTTCATCTCTTGAGGGAATTCTGGTGGACTTGTTGGAT